>BRZM01003977.1:44105-80107 GCA_033238685.1 Lates japonicus
CATAACCAGTGGTGTGGTCCTTGGGGCAACAATCCTGATGTCAAGGACCAGAGGTAGCTGGTCTGACTGTTCAGAGCTGCATGAAACCACGCATAATGGAGATTTAAAGCAGGCCGGACTAATGTAGACAAAGTGTTGTAATGGAGAGAGATGGGTTTAGTCTCCACAGGATAAGGCTCCACCCAAACAATGTCAAAAGGTTTTACTAAGTGAGGTTCAGCTACGATTCTATTGCCATGAGCCCACTGTCATCGCCCACACTTTGTGAGCCCTAGGGAACTGCTTCAACAGAAGATAACTAATATTTCTATTCATCTATCATCATGTAGGCAACAGCTTGATGGTGTAATGCAAGAGTGTATGAACAGTGCTGCAGCCTAGACTACGTGCCTGGACTTTACGGAGATTTGACTGTTACATCATATCATTTGTAAAATTTCAAATCTGAAACTTATCTAAACCAATAACCAAGTATTTTGCTTTAGCTTAGGTTGCTTTATCTAGGCTTGAAGTTTAATATCATCACTTTAATATCATTGGTACTTTTATCTCTCCCTGTCAATATCTGGACACGCAGAAAGTGCAGAAATGGGGTTCTTTCTTTTCCTAAACAACAGAATAAATAAACATCACTCCAAACTCATCTAATTATAAAACATTTTCCTGCTCAGAAACCAATCCAGCCCTCTTGCCTGTAATGCTAGTGTTTACCAGGAAGTGGTGCATTTATTTCGTTTAACCTCTTCTGGCCAGCCATGTCAGACGATGGCGCCAATCTCTGACCGCCTGCCTGCCTGACTGCTTTCTTACTAATATGGGATTAAAACCTACCACGCCCAGCATCATGTGGCAGGTTTCCTCAACCCAACAAAGTGGGTGAGGGAGATGATGACGCCGATGAACTGCAACAGCAGATGATGAGCTGTGTCATCTCTTTCTTCCCACTTTCATTTTCTCTAAGCCCACTTACTTTAGATCAGATTTACTAAAACTTTGCCTCATTTGCTAAATCAAACAAGGTGCAACAAATTCCTGTAAGAGAACATTTCCATGTCTGTGGCAAACATCCATCAATCAATCATTTACCTATACCTGCTTATCTTTGCAGGTCACAGGGAAAGCTGGCTCTGATTCCAGCTGACATGTAATTTAATATCATATTGTGTGACAGCTATTTGCTGCCTTCAACATTTCAAACTTGCTTGTCATAGCTAAAGCACTAGTTTAATGTGTTAGCATATTTTATTCCCCTTCTGCACTGCAGTCCTCATGATTTTTCACCTTAGTCATCTTTTGACACAAACATGCAATAGTGATGGGATGCTCAAGTTTTTTTTACCTTGATATATGCATGGTAAACATAATAAATGTGTTGTGTATTTTGAAAGTTTTGTGCTACCGGTGATGCACACCTTTCAGGCCTCACGAGCTGAAGCACTAACCTGTAATGTACCTGAATCCGTTGCTGGCCCACAGTGATACTGAAAACACAAGCTTCACAACAACAAGGCTGAAGTAATGCTGATTTGCATCGCCTGATCACCAACAATTTTGGATAAATTCATGACTTTTGGTTCAAAACATTCATGTTCCCTCTTCAGGGTAAATTGTCACCAACTGATTCACTCAAAAGTGAACCTTGTTTGCCACCATCAGACTCAATACTTAATTTGCTCCTATACTTTATCTCAGCCATACTTTGGGTTTAGCACAACAAGTTAAATGTTGTGCTAACTTGCTCAACTAAGATGGTGAACATAGTAAACATTATACCTGTTACATTCCAGCATCTTCAGTGTGAACATGCACGTTAGCATTTAGCTCAAAACCCTGAGTACAGCCTCGCATCAAGTTAGCATGGCTATAGATCTTCTCTCTCTGCCTTGTGTTCAGTGCAATGTTCAACAGTCGATTTGTTGTTGTTTTTGTTTTGTTTTTTGCTTCCACAAAAATAATATTCCTCCTGTCAAACAAAGTTTTATTTATGAGCTGATATTAGACATTGTAACATTTGGTTTTTGTACAAACTTGGTTTTTGAATAAGCTCACTCCTATCAAACTAAAACAATCCTATTGGTTTCCTCTTTTTCTGCAAACCCTCCTTTCATAACGTCTCTTCACTCACATTTTGTTTTTGACAGGAAATACTTGACATTAAGGAAGCAAGATGCTCTCAAAAGCTCTTAGCTTCATTGGCAGTTGAGGCCCGACTTCCTCTTTTTCACTCTTTGTTTTCAGAACATCAGTCTGTTGTAATTCGCCTCTCTTCTTCATGCTACTTTCTCTCATTTTTGTAACCAAAATGACTTTACAGCAAACAAAAGAAAGAAAGAAAAGAAAAGAACCATTGTATGTGGAAATAAAAAGTAAGTATGCATTTAGTTTGATGTTCATAACTGCAGCGTAATAGTATATATTGTATGTATAGCAACTACAATGTGAAAAAGGTTCAGCTTCTTACAAATCTGGTTCTAAAAGGCAGCAAATAAGAACACATTTAGATAGTCATCAGAAAAAGACAGGAAACAAATACAGATTAGTTTGTTTTTTATTAAACATAGCTTTTGCATTTATTCCTTCTCTCTGCTTCTTTTCAGGAAGTCTGCCATCTAGATGTTCGTCACTTTTCCGCTTCATGTGACCTCTCATCCAATGACACTAACAGCGGCTGTGGAAAGACCCTTCATGGTGTTACACAGTCTCGAAAATAAAGAAAAGATAATAAAGTAATATTTTATTTTCACTTTTCATTTTTAGTTAGAATAAGTTATGGCATTGGTGTCCCAACTTTAACTATGTTCCACTCATGCAAAAATGTGCACACAGTGCCTCCACAATTTGCCCGTATCATTATGTTGTTTTTTTCTCTCTGTCTTTCTCCTCCTGCCCCTCCACCACTGTACATCCCTACAGTAGTTTACCTGCAGCAAACAGTTACTGTGGATGTTAATGATAACACATTTATATCCTGATCTGCAAAAGCAACACAGCAAATGTTTGCAAACCACAGTTTCTATCATCATTTTTCATAAATGTACAAATGTAGGAGTTAGCCTGATTATCTGAGTGACTTAATCAAGTTAATACCGTAAGTGAGCATCTATACTGGCCAAGTTAACAATCCATCATTCCACAGGAAAACTGATTGTGTCAAGTGCAAGTACTGCAAATGTGAAGTAGAAGGCTTCCTGTAAATACACAGATGGATATTCACAACAAGCAACCGGGTTAGAATCTTTCTCACTGTTCACCCTTTAATTACAACCTATGCAATAGTCTGACTGCTCATGTTTCTTCCCCAATCTGACCTACTTTTAGCAACATATTGAGGTCCGTCTCCGTAATACTCTTGGCAAGGACATTGTTATTATCACTGATTAACAGAACAACAAAATGAAACCAAAGTTGTAACATACTGCAGTCCTGGTCATTTACCGTAACATCTGTAACAATATACCTATTTTAAAGGGCTAAAATCTGTTAAACCCTTCAACTCTATCATTAAAAGTACAGTAAAGAAATGAAGCATCAAAGTGTTCTGTCGATAGGTGGATCTTACATTGTTTTATAATCTGACATCAGCTGCAGGTCTACACATCTGATTCCTCTGTTTTTAAGTGTTCTTCTGAGATTCAAGTGCCTTAACTTCATTGTACCTGATTTACAAGAGCACCAGTAAGCAAGGTGCAGCCTCCAATACACCATATTAGTTTGCATCTAAGTAAGCCAGTGGACAATCATCAACCATAATTTACAGCTAAGCACATGATGAGCCCATGAGAGACTGACCAGAGGTTAGAGTACTGGCCAAAGGGTGTAGTCTGTATTGTGGAAAAAAAAGATAAGAAGCAGGTGATTTACAGACAATGTACAATTAGTGGAATCATGTAATATTAAGCCCAGTGTCCACAAAAAAGAAAATAATTTTCCCATTATGATGTATATATATATATATATATATATATATATGTAATGTCCTCAGAGTGTGTATAAAACATAACGACTAGAATGGCAGTCAGAAGAGCACATACCTCCACCAGGATCAGACACAAAAATATTGAAAACAAACACACAAAAAAAAAATCCCATCCTATCCTCACAATTTCTCATGAAAGTTATAAAACCACTCCAGGATGTACACCTTAACCAGATCCTCACCAAAATGTAAAGGGTTTGTCTCTCGACCCATGCCCCATCCCTCCACCAAGTTTTGGTGTTGCTTAGTACTTTCAGGAAATCCTGTTGACAAATAAACAACCAGTAAAGGTGAAAACATAACCTCCTCAGGAGGTATGAAGAGTGTTACAACTATCTGTGTCACAATAAATGTGAGAGCAAAGACTCATTGCCAACTCCCCTCACTGTTGGATTGTTGTTACCGTGCAGAGCTAAGGAGATTATTGCACTGTTTACATTCTCATGTAGTGTACAGTATACTGTATACCCGCACAAAACAGTAATATTTTTGGAACATTTTTATTTGGTAAGCTCATCAATCATGTAACAGCTGCAGTGACCAATGCAAGCATATTCACAATCGTAAGCCTATTACCAAGTGTTGAAACGCATCGACTCCCTCTCTTTGTTTCAGCAGGATCTGACAGTGTATTTCAGCGCGTCGCAAACGTTGTGCAAAAAGGTTCGCTGGAAAGTTTCATTGATGCGGATTAGACTTAACCAGGGAGGAGGTTGTAATGGAGATTTATTCGTATCAATATTCTATGAGAGGAAGTTATTAATTAAACTCAAATGGTTGTAAAACTGGATAGATTGACTTCAAATTTAGTGTTAACAATTTCAACTCACCTGAAAGTTTCTAAGAAAACTTGTGGTTGGGCAGGTGACCAGAAAGAAACTGTTTTAGAAATTTGTCAATGAATTTCATGGTTTGGACCTAAGGTCCAGTCCTGCTTTTTATCTTAATGCAGACACCAGCTCACTGTTTACCAATCACTTTGCAGTCATTGAAGTTGAGCTTGGACCTGTGTTAATCAACTGACGAAACATTACAAGCAAACAACACAGGCAAAACATTTTTCGCCCTGTTACATTAATATTGCGCTCTCTACCAGTGAACCAGTGGAAGGCTTATCATGAACCAGTTATTAACGAAATGTAGTGGTATTTCCTCACCAAATGAACAGTTTGGTGGTGCTGTATATACTACCATATGGATATATTTGGCACCAGTTTGTGAGTCGCCAGTTCTAAATATTAAAGGATCTTAAATTGGACAAGACAAACCAAACACTGTGAGCTAGCTGGATGAAGAACTGTGAACGCCAGGTGAAACATTATACTCCACTTGTCTTCAAGGTAAACACTGCCACCTCTCTGTGTTGTTCACCGGATAACCATCTGCACTCGTCACAGTTTTTCCTGACTAACACGCGTTATGTTGGAACAGTGCCACACAAATAAACCGGCTTTGTCTTACAACGCGCCTTCCACATCCTTATCAAAAGTTGCATTTGTGTTAATTTTCTTGCTCACCTTCCCACTTTACAGTAACTGTTTCATTTGTTTACTCTTCCACCATGGTGTCACAATCGTCTGGCAATGTTGTAAGTATTCAGGAGAAAATTTCGGGGCCTCGTCATCAAGTTGCGCTTCCTGCTTCCCATCACCGCAGATATGTAACAGAACTGTTTCATCAGGTCTCATTTTTCAGTAGGTCAACACATATAACCGCATCAGCTAGAACACCTCAAATCAGTGAGTGCTACTTATTATCCAGACCCAAACCACTTCATTTGATAGTAGTGAGTCGATGTTTGTTCCTAGCACACACTGAGTCATCTGAATGATGCAAAGTTGCTTTAGGAACAAGTATGTGCCTGTTTTTTTTTTCGCGAAGTACTTTTTTCAGTGTGTAAAAGACAGTGTGGGTATGTTTGTGTGTCTGCAAGCAAGAAATCTCTCCATTTGCGGCCAGAAAGACACAAGAAACAATACTGAAGCATGGGAATTGTCTAATACATGCCCGCCAGTCTGTCTGTCTGTAAGTGCTTCTGTGTGTGTGTGTGTTAGTCTCTGCCTCTTTGGCAAGTGAAAGTTTAAATGAATAGATTTCTAGAAACCAGTGCAAGAACATTTGAGGCAAATTAGATAAGGTGATTTAGAGTTATATAAATAAATTGACCTTGATCTTCAACAAAAGCCTAAAACAAAACACTGTAGCTCACACAGCCTGAAGTAAATGACAGTGACCCATTTACATGAACTATCACAGCTACCAGTGGTTACAGCAAGTGTTCTATTAAGACAGCCATTTGAAATGACACATGGGTCAACCACTAGAAACTGCAAAACTGTCTTGAGCTGTTTATCTCAAAAATGAACAGAGAGCAAAAATTCATCGCATCTGTTTACAAAACAGCAAACTGTAAACCTTGCAAGAGTCTGACAGACTGCCAGAATGATCCTCCCCAACCTGTGTCCCCATGTCCACTGGGTGGCTATGAGTAGTTATCATATCTGACTCTGTCCACTGCAGTATCTTTACACCGTCTTTTTTCAAATCTGAAGCTCAAAATGATCCTCTCAGACAGAAAACCAGAGTCAGCACATCCATCATACATGATGCTGCAAACCTGCATCAGTATTCAAGAAATAGATGAAATAGAAATAGAAAAAACTTTGAGGAACATGAAACCTGACAGATCGCGACAGAGTTGTAACAATCAAAACAGGCAATATCCAGTGAAATATCGGAGGTACAAAGTCATCTGACACAGTCATGACCGAATGTTGTCATGTAAACCATGTGTGTGCACCTTTCTTTGTTGTTCACTTTTTGTCTGTACATGCATGCATGTTTTCAATTCCTGTGTAAGAATACACTATTTGGTAACACTACTGTTTGTGTGTGTGGTACTGTGGTAGTGGAATGGTTTTCTGCTATGACCATAACAAATAAAACCCGAGGTTTGATCAATTGAAACCTTAATGATTATAACCTCGAAGGCATTCAGAAAATTACCAAGGTGTGCTGTGTGTGTGTGTGTATTTGTAAGGTGGATGAAACCTGAAGCTGTTTTTTTTCTTCCAGTTTGTGCAGGAGGAAAATCATAGCAGGAGCAGGTAAAAACTACCAGCAGCTGAACGACAAATAGTATATGAATACAGAGTAGAAATACCACGGGCAGTTCATAACAGTGTCAACAGTTTAAACAACACAATGTAACAAACTTCTAAATCCACATTTTAACACAAAAGACAGGTAAAACTAGAGGAACACAATCTAAAAAACGATCTAAAGAAAAGTCTGGTGTTTTTTTAAAAACCAAGTTTTATGATTATGTGCAGAGGAACAGTAAGAGTCACCATACAATATGTTATAGTGGATATTCATCGGAGGAAAGTTCTAAAACTGGGAAGCTCCTCTCCAGCGTTGCCATTCGGCCCAGCATTCCTTTGATGCCGACTTCAATTGTGATAAATGGCTCGCGGCAGACCCCCACCGCACTGGAGATCCTCGAATGCTTTTGCACGCACCGCGACCAATTGCCAAGAAACAACCGCATTGTGATGCAAAGATATTTACACCGGTAATCTCACCCACTTTCTCATCTGGATCACCTGCATCTTTTGCTTGTTTTTGTCGGAGGGTGGAGAACCATTCGTCGTTGGCCACAAAATCTTTTGTCATCATGGCGTTCCGTGACTATGCCAACAAACCGGCAACTGAATCGCTGAAGCGCGATACAGGTAATCAGGAGAATCTCATTAGCGGACTGTTTTCAGTCCAGTAATTAATTCTTACCATTCGACCAATAGTTTCCCAGCGTCGAAAGCAACGCAAACAGTGGCCGCCATGACGGTGAGCAGCTGCTCGCTAACTAGCTGGTTAACTTCTGTATGAGCGCCAGTGGGTACTAACTTCAGTTTGTGTTCTTTTACCTGTTTTTGTTGTGCTATTAGCGTTTTGGTGTAAGTGTTATTTCACAACACATGTCATATTTAACCGTTTACACAGATTGTCTACTCTCACATGTTTGGTATTAATTGCTTGTATTGTCGCTAATGTTAGCCAGCTACCTGGCTACCTGATAGCTGTAACATTAACGCAGGGTTTCACCAATGTCTAACTTAGAAACTGTCAGCTGAATGTTTTTGTCTCAGTTCAGTTTGTGTAAATTACTGAAATGAAATTTATAATGAGGTATTTGCAATATTTTATTTCCATCGCAAAATTATTCTAGAGGCAGGTAAGTAATATAGGACACTGACCCTGTGTTTACTTTTCTTCACCGGACACAGGAAAAAAAGAAGAAAACTGCATCGGCCCAGCTCAGCTAGAAGGAAGAGACACAGGACAAGATGAGGGAGAGTAGTATGGAGACAGCATAAGATCGCTTTTGCTTATGCTTATGTAGAGTTTGAGATACATCTCTGTGCATTTTCAAAACAAATTATTTATTGCATCAACAAACAGGGGTTATCCCACAAAATTAGCAGTCTATGGTTTGCAAGAAGAGGTGGCTTTTGGGATGGACTCAAATTATTTGTCTTAATTATTGTTTAAGTCCCACCCTGTTGCTTGCTGCTAAGACCAAGGTAAGGTCAATGGGTTCATCTCTACATGGTGGAAAGAGATCATCCTCGCCCACTGAGTGGTGTTTAGAAATGTTGTCATCAAATGACAGAGCTTGCAAGCCACAAAAAAAAAGACCGTCCTTATCTTGACCCTGTTGCTTTATCTGCTCATGACATTGTGCCAGTTTTATGGTTAACTTTAGCAACACGTGGACACTCCATTTGCTCTGGATAGATAAAAGTTCTGTTGTGGGTGTATCTTGGTGTCCTGCAATCAGTGTGTGTTGTGCCAATGGCATAACCCGGCAGTGGAAACAAACATCGACACGCAAAAAAACATTGATTTAAGAATCTTTTAAAGAATTTATCTTTCTAAAATACGGAATTTTTGATAGTGAGAAAACTTACCTCTCAGATTCGCGTTGAACCTTGCAGGACAACAGACCCCCTTCTCAACGCACAAGAGGAAACATCAGAGCAATCAGTAAACACTTCATTACACAGTCCGTTGATTGCTTCTTAATCAGCACTTACTGTCTTAATTGTTTTACATGGCATGTTAGTTAGAGTGTGTTTTTACCCCTGCCCTGAAAATGTATTTCTTTTTGACCATCTGAGGCTTTTAGCTTGGTCATGTGGTCAGCTCAGGGCATATGTAGCTCGGTCACCACAAGCAAAACATAACGGGCTTTACACGCTATTTATCACAGGAGATAAACGAAACAGGTCTGCTCACTGAAAACAGCTTCATCAAAGTTATTTGCGATCGAAGACTCCGGTGCGGAATCTTTAATGACTTAGTCGCTGCATCTTCATCGAAGTTTTCTGTTTAATTTTGCTTATGATATTCGCTTGTTTCCCTCACATAACCACCACACTTACTTTTGTAGACAAATTCTGAATTAGTTAAATTTATAAACGGTTTAAATTGAATAATCTTTCTTAAAAATGTCAATAAATTCCATTATATTTGCATCCATAATATTTTTACTTTTATTTACGGTATAAATATATATTTCACATGTATTACCACAAGTTTCATATCTTTGCAAACTTGAATATTAATGATGTTGCTTAACTGAATCCCGTCTAGCTGAATGAATATTTATCCCACATCAGCTCACAGACTGACAAGCAAAGTTACAAATTTTACATATTTATTTGTAATTACTCTTATCATTTAAGTTCTTTGTAATTCTTAGTACCGTATGTTAAAGAATTCAACCCTGTTTCAATGTCTCTTCACTTAAGGCCTCTACTGTGTTTATTCAGGCATTTCCTCTTAAACATCCACAGGCCTGTTTCATTTCTGGGTAAACCACTGTTTATATTAATTTATAAGGTCTCTTGAATCTGTTCTTTCTCACTTAAGCCCGATACATTAACCCTATTTTATCGTAGTTTTATTGTGCCTCCATAATCACACAACACCAACTGCAAGGTTTCCTTCAGGCATTACACATAAAGCCAAATACAGGCAAGATAGTGTTTGAAAAAAAACAGAGGGTGACTTCACTCGTCAAGTAATCAAGAAGGGATGATTTAAAGAGTTTTTTTGGACAGAGGTGTTAACACTGGCTGTCAAAAACATTGCCCCCAGATATATGGGGCCAGAAAGAAGAATCAAATGTCTGGCAACGAGCCAGTTGTGGGTGAATATACCCAAACTGTCCACACACATGACAAGCAGGGCCAGCTGTCAGGGTCTACCTCTGCAAGACAATGGACCATCGGACCGCTTGGGTAATAATTTATGTCCCTGTTATTTGAATACAGTATCAGATATGTAAAATGCTTCCTGCTGTTGTGCTTGGATCTTCTCCCCTGTCAGACATTTTGCCTGCTCAACATAATCCAATTCCAGTATTCAATCATTCTCCCAGCACCCTCCTCATAGATGCAGCACAGGAAGAAATTAATGCTCTCAGTTGCAAGAAAGCTTTTAAATTAACCTTTCACAGCCTGGATTGTCCTACCGGGAATGCTCTTCGATGCACAAAATACAAAGTTGACTCTTAGAAAGGGACACTTTGTTAAAAAAAAAAAAAACCTGCATGCTTAAGACTTTTCATGGAGGACCTGACAGCGAACTTTTTGGATCAGTAGTAAGAGATGACTGGTTAAGTAAGGTTAGTCGTTCAGCATCATAAGATATGACTGGTTGGGGTTAGGGATAAGGTAAGTTTGGAGTGTAGACAAGGCAAAACACATATTGACAGGGGAACAGAGTTTCATTTACCCAGAATCTACTTACAAGCTCTTTGAATCTAACCTAACCCTACAAAATAGCTTGTCATGGAAAAGAGAAAAGATTATAGGTTCAACAACAAAGGCTCAGGGCTCACTGTGGTCCATTAATATGTATATCAAACTGTAGTGTGTCTGAAGTAAATCTTATTAAGACTGTAAGCAAATGTCACTGCAAAGCTAGAAACTTCATGAAAATTATGTACGTGTGTCAGAAAATTGAAACTCAATATTAGTAACTGCATAACTGCTCAAAAGATTTACATACAGTGATAACATGGAATGAGTGACAATTATGGAGCAATAGAGACATGAGATGCCATACAATTTTTACTGAAATGTAACAGTTTAAGAATATCAATAGGAACCATTAGGTCATTATAAACTCATTTAGCAGTGAGTCTGTATGAATATTACAGTATTGAAAGAGCTGTCTTGCAGCAGAGTACACTACAGCAATTAAGCCTCTGTATAAATGTAACAGACAAACAACAGGAACAGCTGCACCATTAGAATAACCCCTTTCAACAAACATTGTTGAGACTGCCGAGTGTGTGTTGGTGATTTTACGGCAGTGTGTGCACCCAGGTACTGTCCCTTTGTAAACAGCCATTCCAGGTCGCTGAATAGCAGCTTATTATGATCAATAAGTTAATGCTTAATTGTTAGTGACCCTGGCTGCAGTACGCATGATGCAGCAAAGGAAGAAGTCTACTGACGCGGTGTGTGTATAGAAATACAGGACTTAAACACAGGAGACTGTTGCTTGGTTACGGGTGAAACTAGTAATCTATGCTGTTTCCTTTTATCCATGACTGTTCCAGACAACCATAAACATGTTTTTATTGTTGAACCATGACAACAAGTCCTCTAATTTTAAGGAAGTACTTATTTCGACTCAAACCACGACCCAGAATTTTCCAACCTAACCAAGTAGTAAACCTAACCAAACCATGACTATTCCAGAAGCTTATTGCATTATTGTAGCCATGGTGTAAGGTCCGCACACCACTGCCCACTTGTTCACAATAAACCCCTGCAGAGGGATTATGAAACTAAAAGGGGTAAATAGAAATTAATTACATTATTTATTAATAAATATTTGGTATTAAGGAATAAACATCATTAAACTGTATAATAGGTCACTATATCTGCTGGATTGAAAAAACTCTTGCATGTTTAGTGAGAATCAGCTGCTGCTGTTCCTCCGTGTTGGAGAATCTGCTGTATGACTCCTTTTCACATTGTGCTTTTATTTTCATTGTTGCGTGTACCCCAGCGCCTGCCTTTCGGTCGCGCGCGCTTGGGGGTGGGGTGGAGGTGTGGGGGTCGGTCAGGAGCGCGCGTTACATTCTGAGCTGCAGGGCTCCTGGAGAGCCGGTTTAGATACCAACCAACCAGCTCGTGGAAAAGGGGAACTGCCACTTTAATGCTCCTCCCTTAACGTTGCGTTCACTGCGTCTAGTAAACCTCCCACTCCCAGTTTGACAACGAAGAACATTTCTGTATCACTTATCGGTCTTTTAAAATGGTGGAGATGTTAAATGAATCATGGAACAGAGCTACTTTGTGACAGAGTGGGAGGGAAATGAACATATGCACGTTCAGTGCTACTTGGATAATTCGCCCAGGCGCAGCCCACTGGATTATCTTCTTTTAGTGTAACAAGAGATGTAACCTTTATATCCTTCTGTTTCATTGCTTTTAGCTTTTGTTCAAACTGATAGAAAAAAATTAGCAGCAGGTCCTGAGCGATACTGTGGTTTTTCAAGAAAAATCTCATGACCTAAATGTGAACTGCCCGAAATTAGAAAATCTTTAATGCACCGATGAAAGCCAGTGGATTTTCAAAATGACCGACAGCTTGTAATCAACCCTCAGGAACAAAACCGTCGTTTGAGTCAAAACATACCAGTAAATACAGCCGCACGAATTTAATTCCACATTGTCTGAAGGCACTGGTATTACACGGCTCTCCTGTTGTTTTGAGGAGGAGGCAGGCTGGTGGGATTTTCCCACTGCCGCTGATGTCTCTTCTTGGCCCTGCTTTTAAGAGACAAAGGTTGGAACAGGAGGCTTATAAATAGGCTAAAATATAGGCTACTGACGTCTGCCCTCAGTCGCTCTTTACGGACACAGGAGGACACGGACAAGACGAAACGGACAAGGGACCGCGCTCAAAGGACATTAAAAGGACAAATAATATACAAAATCACATCAGTAGAGCAGGTAACGGAAAACAACGAGATCCTTGCACACTCCATATACTAATACAGGGAGATGACTGTGCTGCTCTTTTATGATTTTTAAAATTAGAATTATGATTGTTAATTCCTTTTTTGAACCTTAATTGTGTATGAATGAGAGCAGGTTTTTAAGAATCAAGAACAGAAATTAAGAAGAGTTCATGTGCATTTATGACCTGAAACAATTAATTTGTTGCGTTTAGTTGTATTTACTGTTGTTTTTCTGGTGATAGTGTGAATGCAGGATGTGTTTCCTGGTGAAGCTTGGTTAAGGGGAAGCTGGGCATGTAGATTTGATAATGTTGTTCTGTTCCTCTGAGCGTTGATTCTGCGCCTGTGAGGGATAACTGGTGGATCTACAATTTAATATCTTTAAATGCAACACGAACATGGTTTACGTCGTGATATGGTATTTTGTTTGTTTTATACAGTTTTTCTTTCGTGTCTTTTTTAACGTGTGCTGTCGGAGCAGACGGTTTTCCAGCACGCGTGCGTCAAATGCTTGGAGGGAATCATTTATTTTAATTGTATTCATATTTTGGTTCCTCCAGTCTTGTTCCTTCCTTAGTCAAGTCTCTTCCAGTCAAGACTTTAAGGTCCTCAGTAGCTATTTTTTAAATACAATCAAGTCCCTCTTTTGTCTTTGGTTCCTTATATCTATATAAATGTAGGATATTCAAACTAAAGGAGTTTGTCACAATTTCTCTTTTCATTTCATAGCGTGACTGACTGGTATTTCATTTACCCTGTTATTGGGCTGTAGCCCACTGGCAGTAGCGGGAAGTGAAGCGCTCAGAGCGAGAAGGCGGATGCTTTGTCAGGCGCGCACGTTGCACATCGTGCGCCAAGCTTCCCCAACCACGAGTCTCCTCTCTGTCTGTCTCTCTTGCCTCTCTCTCTCTCTCGCTCTTGTTTTGGTTTTGTTTGCTCTCTCTCTGGTTCTTCTACTCTATCCGGCTGCCTCCTCTCTGTCTCCAGCCCTGTTCAATAGTCTCTACCTTTCTCTCGCTTCCTCTTCGCCTATTCTTTAATTTGGTCTTTTTGGCGAACAGCCTCTAGATTAACGATTAACCACTTGTTGATTTTGGAATATGTTTAGACCCTGTTTCACGATGCAGGAAAAAGTAGTTGCGTCTTTTTTAGTGTACTTAAGACTGTGTCTTGTTGTGGAGAGCAACATAGCCTGTTTCCTGCGCATCTAGTTGCCCACACCTCAAATGTCAAATGCATGTGGAACTGCAACATTTAAAAACCACATCTCTGCATACATTCTCCACCACTACAACTTTGTTTTTAAATGTTGTCAGTTGAGTTTTAATAATTGCGTCTGTTAGGTCCTTTGACTTTATAAGCGGCTTCCATATGCTCTGTAATGACTGCAAAAGAAAAAAAAGGTTTATTAAGCGCTGCCAAGCGCCTTGAGGTGGTTGGATTGTGATAGCAGGTAGTTGGTTCCATTTTGGATCAGAGCCAACGCTGGAAAATTACCAGAGTTGCTGGCCGAGAGTCTAAGAAACATCTAATGGAAGAGTTTTGCACAAAACCCTCAGGCAGCCATGTAAAATAATAAATAAATAAATGTAACTTTTACTTTGAACACTATTGCATGCATAAAGTCATTTCTAATATTTAAAATTTCAAATCAATGAAAGTTAACTGAATAGGTTTGATAAGCTGTTTTAAACTGGATTCAGAGTTAACAGCATGCCTCCAACCTCAATCCTATAGTTTCAAGGATGAAATGCGCGTCGCATATAAGCAACAAGGTTAGATTAAGATGGGGGGTTTGAAAAGTGTCGTTTTAATAGCCAGGATTGTATGTGTAGAATTGTACCTTGGTATGATAGAAAAAGCCCCTGAATCATGATTTAGATATCCACAGGGAGGAATAAAAAGTTGCTGGTCAGCAGCTCTTTCCACACGTCAGATCACAGATAGATACTATGTAGGAGGCAGAAAAAGTGTAACATTAAATTTGGGACTGTTTTATCAGAAGCCGAAGCTTGACTGAACTCCATTGCTTAAGCTGATGTAACACTGTCTGGCAAATGAAGTGAAAGCAAGGAGGTTTTTCAGGAGCTCCTGGCCCTGAGTTTAATTCCAATCTTGGCTGCTGTAGAGGCCTGGGTTGAGTTAATGTGTGGCAACCTTTTTGAGTAAGCTCATCAGGAGCTTTGCTGGGGATGGCATCAGAGCCCTTGCATCCAGAGACACACACCAGGGTTGACTAATAATGCTTCTTTGTGTCCTGTGTTTTTGGTACGTTTTAAATGAGCTGGGCATATGATCTGTCGGTTCTTGCGTATCTGTACCAAGTTTGTGCTTGAAATGTATGTCAGATGTTTCTGAGCCCTTGGCTGATGGAATTGACAAGAGTGTGATGAATCATCAATCAACCCTTGTGCCATATCACCAAACCACTCTAAGTATGCATGAGCCAATATTTAAGGTAGTAATCCCCAAGATCTTCGGATTTCTTTTTTGGATGGAGTTTTAGCCTCTGTAGACGGCGCACTTTTCTCTCTTGCTGCTCAATCGCTGTTGCGTATGCAAAGCATCCAGTTTAGAAAAGAGTCTCTTGAACACATGAAATGTATAATTTCCTGTGTGTCAGAGGGCATTTCAAGGGACAAGGTACTAGTTGCATGCTTTACAGCAGAAAAATGCAAGAGTTTTCATGGACTGGATAGGTTTGATACTTTTGAACCCTGACTTTGTGTTCACTAAATGATATTTATTTAAGTGCAAGCGGTACTGAACGGTCGTTTTGACTAATGGTTGCTTATCTTCCTATCAGTCTGTCAAACCAACTCTGAAAGCTTGCGTATTGACGTGGCAGGCTTGTTTTGCTGTTAAATCATCATGTTTCAGTAACCTGAGGTTAGTGGAATGTGTGTGTGTGTGTGTGTGTGTGTGTGTGTGTGTGTGTGTGTGTGTGTGTGTTAGTATTAGTGTTAGTGAAATCTCAGCCACAGGCATGGGCAGCATTCCCAGAGTAGCTTCTTCAAATGAAATCTGAGAGAGGGAGAAGGAGCCTACAGTGACACACTAAATAAAATCATCACTCAGTTATGCTACAGGAGCTGCTGCCAAACTTTTATGACCATGTGTCCTTGACTTCAGTTGTGGCTGGACCTTCACTGCTACTGTACATATTAACCTGCATGCACCACTGACCCATATATATACACACACTCACTCACTTTAGTTCACAACACCGTCAATGCTATTAGAGCTGCCCCATTAATCTTTCGATTTTGTATAATTGTGTTGTAGTTGTAGTTTGAACAGCAAATAATCATGGTGGCTGCTTTGAAAGATGTAATTTACCTTGGCAGCTGACAGTGAAAGCGGTTACTGTGTTGATTTATGGCTAGCACCCATGGGAAGGTCAGGCATAACTTTATGAAAAGAACCATCGAATTATTTTTGTAGCGTGATACCAAGTGCTCATCTTCATATGTTGTCTGTATGTTGGAAATCAGCTGTTCTGATGCAGGGTGAATGCACCTTTAAAGCTATTGGATCCATTTACTAAAGGTATGCTGGCTGTTGGTCAATCATTGCATCAACAATGGATCATCGGAACAATCAGAAATGGGAAGCAGTAAGCAGATGCAACTGTTAAATGAGAAATTTAATGGAATGTTTGTCTATCTGCAGTCTAATGTCAACTGAGCAAACTCAGCTGCTGATGAAGTAGTATGGCCAAAAAGTTCTAGAGCAAGCAAATGGGTGGGCCTTTGGTTGAGTTGTGATAGTTGGAACAATTGACCATCAGACATGGGACATATTGGATATTTTAAAACCCTGCATTGAAAATGCATGGATCATAACAGAAACCAGAAGTGGGAAGTAGCACCTTTCAAATGTAAATATTTCATGAAAAGTTTGAACATCTACAATTCTCTGTCAACTGCGTAAACTCAATTTGCTGATGAAGACTGTCTGATACAGCCAAAAAGCTCCAGGAAAAGCGAGTGGGTTGAGACTGTTTTGTCAGCTGCCAGCTACAAGAATGAACTGTCAAACTCAACTTCACGTCCACAATCATGGACGTTTGAACATCTATAGTTTCATGACAACTGAGCAAAATGAATCTGCCAGAGCAAGTGAGTGGGTGGAGATCTATTTAGAGATGGGAGATATTCATCCAACATAATATTTAGAGAAATCCGCAGACCTTAAAGGTAGTCTTGTGTAGAATTAAGCTGTGTGTAGAATTTTATGTGATCATTAAATTTTTCAAATCATACTGACAACATGTATTTGTTGTAAAATGAGACAATCCTTGTTAAACCTTGTGCATTGTTGTTTTCCACGCTACCACCAGATGGCAACAGAGAAAGCAGGAATACACAAAATTTACAAGTCAATAGGGGTCCATGACTAAAGTGCCAACTGATACTAGCTTTCTTAAAGTTGACTGACCATACCAATTTATATTTTATTGACCACAAGTCCTGATTTTGTATAGTTCTCTTGATGGTACTTGATTTTACATGTACTGCCATCTGTTGGCAAAGTATGGCATATTACTTCCCCTATATGGGGTGAAATGGTAAAAGGTGGTATAACCAAAAAAAGCCTTGTTTTGTGGTAACAGATCATTTTATGAAATAGGTCATTCTCTGTAAATCTTGGTGTCAGAGATAATGAGATGGATGTAGGCAATGTGTAAAAACAGGACTGAAGCCTACCGACCTCCTGTAACCTGTAGTACTAGAATGCAAAAACCAAAACCTTACAGAGAATCAACAGTGACTGTTGACTCTAGTTAGATAAGACTGAAAGGTATGCACTTCTCTGTTTTTCTTTAACTTTTTATATGTCCTGTTATCTCTGTTGCACCGTTGTATCTGTCTCTCAAATACCCGCTCATTCTTGTTGTGATACTCTTGACACTTGACACTTCTGTGCTGTCTCTTATGCTGTTAAGTCTTTTTAAAATCTTTATCAGTCACATCTATTCTTGTCTTTATCTGCTTGAGACTCAAACTGTGACTCTCACTTTGTCTTACCCTCTGTGACACATAAAATTTTTAGGAACCACTGTCTGTATCTGTATGCCACTCCCTTTTTCTTTTTTGCTTTTGCTTTAACTCCATTTCCCTTTCACTTTCTCCCTTTCGGGTAACTATTAACAGCTCTTGCTTTGTTCTTTCTTTCTCTCTGTTTCTCTAAAATGCAAGTAAGAAAAAAATGGTAAAAGACTGACAACAACTGAGGCTTAGGCAATGGGTAGGAAGAGGAAGATGCAAAGGGAGGAAGGAGGAAGTGAATAAAGAAGAAGAGGGGAGTCAGAGAAAAGGAAAGCGTTGTAAGGAATACACAGAGGAGAGACAGAGGAGGAGATGAAGCAGAATGGTATGGAAAGGGAGGGAAAAAGGAAGGGAAACTCAAAGATAAATGATGAGGAAAATGTTAGGAAAACTGGAAGACCTGGAGGAGATGAAAGATGACAAATGAGATGATTAGGAGAAAATAAGAGCTGGAAAGAATACTGTGATGCCTGGGTTGGATGACTCCTATGGATCATTAATAATATCCAATCTGACTTTCTGTCAGTTGCAAAACAATTTTGTCTGTTATCCTTAGGATCCAATGTTTCCAATCACTATTTATAAATTGAAGGCCTAAATATTTGTAACAATTAAACATGTAGTATTGACATGTAATTAAAATAAAAAGGAGGAGAGGGAAGGAAAGGGGATTGGAAAAGAGGATGAGAAGAAGGAGTGAAGGAAATATGGAGCATAGAAGGGGGAGGAGGAAGGGGGAGAAGAGTAGATTTAATAGGCGGTCAGCCTAGTGGAGATGTACATGGTCTTAAAATAGGAGAGTGTGCTATGTAAGCGGTTAGGGAGTGAAGTAAGTGTGTGTTTGTGGTGCTGGCTGGGTTCTGAAGTCACTGTATGCAAGTCCAGAGGCTGGGTCCAGTGATCACACACACCCTCACACACACTGAGCACCAGACAATGAGTCTCTATGTTTTACACCGAGCTTTTGGCCTGAGCTTTAAATCGTCCCACATTTCATTGCGGTTCCCACGGCCAGTCTCACTCTGGAGGTCGTTTAGTAGGCAACTGTGCAACAACAACATTTCCTGCTAATATGTCTCTGCTGTCGTCTGAGAATTCATGACAGTAACGCTGATGACTTTCAGTGCCTTTATAACTTACAATCTCCTTGCTTGAAATGGGAATCTGCAAATTCCTCATCTGATAATCAAAGTTTCTCAAGATCGTACTCCTCTTTAGCTGATCAGCCACGGCAGCTTCTGCTGCTTATATTCAACACACTTTTCTGCCCATTTTTCACCACATCTTGGTCTGGGTTGTGGTGGTAGCAAACCAAGTGAGGTACCCTGTACATCCTTCTCCTCAACCACACCACCCAGCACTTTCTGGGGGATCCCAAAGCATTCACCCACCAGATTGGATATACAGTCCCTCCAGTGTTGTGGTCTGGAGGCCCAAACCATCTCAGTTGAGTTGTTTCACTATGAAGGAACTAAAGGATATCTGAGCTCCTCACCCTATCTCCAAGGGTAAGCCAAGCCACCCTGTGAAGAAAACTAATTTCAGCTTCTTGTATCCATGATCTCATTCTTTCCACCCATTGAGCATCCATTTGTTCACAGAACATTATGGTGCAACATAAGGCCCAGGTAGGTTTTTCAAGTTTAATGCCTGCCGTGAATATTTTTTCAGCAGGATGAAAGGTATTGCAAGCACATTTTTTTGATACAAGAGAAGTAGTATCCCACTGCTATAAACAAGACACTGCAGTATGCAACCATGATACCATTGCATTGCAAGTGTTTAGAGGGATTGAGGTTCTGAGGGCAAGTGTGGAGAACACAGTTACTCAGAAGAACTGCAGAGGCATTTCCCAAAAGAATGTGTAAAACAAAATACATCACTTTCCATACAGCAGAGGATTTCAATCCTGTAAAGCACCAGTAATTAGGTAACATGACTGTAAAAGCCTTTGTGCATTCAATAGAGGTTGAAGGAGGTGGCATGGAGTGCCACAAGGCTCAGGTCTGGGTCCTCTACTTTTCAAATGTTGGGCTACATATTACCACAGGGGCTTATCATATGTAAGGACTGTGAATCTCTGTTTGTTTTGAGTTTGATTTATTTGATGAAGACAAATACAAACACAAATCAGTAATTATATTCAGCAGTTAAGGTAATTTGGGTTTTTGTTGTACCAAATAAATCACAACCTTTTTAAATGAGTGAAACATTTCTCTGTGCCTAAAATCAATGCTTCTCTGAAAATATAATTAATTTAGGTCTTGGAACATCATGTTAAAGTTTTCAACCTCTTTTTTTTTTTTAACCCTTATTTCATTCAGGTGTTTCTATTAACATGGTATCAGTTATTGCTGTGTCTGCAGGATTTCCACTTATCTTTCATACATGGTAGCTGGTTTTGTTATTCACATTAGTATGTCAGCCCTCTTCTACTGGAAGCTAATATCACTATCACTCATGGCCATTACTATCTACTGATGTTAACAGTTTGTCACAGACATAATGGAGTCCACTGTCTCTCACAGCAGGAAATACTTAGACACATGCACACATATGCATACACACACGCACGAAGCAAGTGCTCTCAGTTTCCTCTTAGTGTTATTAATTAACTGTGTAGGAAGTTAGTCATGTGTATGCCAGGACATACACAAATGCGTGTATGTCTGTGCTTGTGAAATCATTAACTTACTTGAGGGAACCTTAGACACAATGAGATAGATGGCAGATACACTTGATCCAAATGGGTCACGAATAACACAAGAAAGAACAAAGAGGAGGGGGAGCTGTTCTTTATCTTAATGGTCAGGTAAAAGTAGCTCCTGTGTTTAGACTACGTTCGTGGTAAAGACATAAGACATTGAGACGACGAATGGAAAACAAAATGTGCGTATCTGTGGGCAGCAACAGAAAAAAAACTAAAGGGGATTTATCTGAATTGTAGTTTTGTCTTCATTCCTGTTCTGTGTAAATATCTTGCTGAAAGTCAGATAGAGAGTAAATGAATGAGAAAGACAAAGAGAAAAAAGTTGAGGGTACAGCAGCCTGGCAGATGGAAAGAGATAAGGACATGACATTTTCCACAGTGACAGACATCTGCTGACTTCTAAGTATCTCTGTCTCTCCCTCTGCTCTCATTCTCTCTCTCTCTCTCATGGCTGTTGTCGGGTGGAAATTTACAGCTCTTGTGTCATTGTGGCCCTGATCACTTTGCTGTGTAGATGTATTATCAATCACAGAGTCACATTTAATAGTTTTAATTAAGAAGTGAGGGAGGAGGGATAGAGTAGAGTTTAGTTTTTCTATTCCATCTCTTTATTCAAAGCAGGTACATTAAGAAAAGTAATTTTAGTTCACCTTTCCACTACTTCCCTGAGCATACTGGGTGATGCCGAATGACTTGATAATGTATTTTGCTTGCTTTAGTTTTGAGGAAGTGATCAGAACAGTCATTTGTGGTTGGGGCAGCCATAGTGGCAGTTAACCTTAATTTTAAAAATGAAGGGTTAATGCATGAATTTGATTTGTTACACTGTGAGATTAAGGAATGCAGCCCTGAGTCACATTCAAAATAGAAGCAGATATCAGAACCCAATGCTATTCTGGTGCCATATTTCGATTCTCATTCAGTATCACTGTTCTGTGTCCCATGTATAGTTTAGTTCATTTGGCCAGATCAGTGACACCATTTGATCTGAGCTGGCATGAAATGACCTCGCTGACACCGACCTGGAAAAAGTTAGTCTCTGTCCTCCACCAGACAAAATGTGGTGCATTTGCAGCTTCTGAATGCTCTTATCTGATAGGCAACACTGAATAACAACACAAGCTTAGAGTCCGGTAAGCTGGGGAAGTTAGACACTTTTTTTTTCTTTTTCTTTTTTTTTTTGGGAATAACACCATAGAAGGTCATGCCGTTATACTTAAACAGAGTGGAGTGTCATCTGGTTGGACTCTGCTGCCAAACTGTGGTTGCCTAGTAGAATCACAGGTTGCAGCTACACATGAATTTTGAAAAATGAAAACCTCTGTCAATTGATTATTGGACTAATTCTGACTGGTTGATTCTCTATGTCTTGTTTCTACAGAATGGCACAAAAGGAGAAACTTCAGTGCCTGAAGGATTTCCACAAGGACACTCTGAAGCCATCTCCCGGTAAGAGCCCTGGCACCCGGCCTGAGGACGAGGCAGAGGGCAAACACCCCCAGCGGGAGAAGTGGGCCAGCAAGTTGGACTTTGTTCTGTCGGTGGCTGGCGGCTTTGTTGGTTTAGGAAATGTCTGGCGTTTCCCATACCTCTGCTATAAGAATGGTGGAGGTAAGGCTTGAACATACTACATCTGTTTACTTACATAGGGAAGATTTGCTTACCAAGCACACAACATGCTTATTAATTTTTCACTACTGTCTTTTATCTGGTTTCCCCCTGTTCTACATCTTTCATTTCCTCCGTCCATGTTGTCAACTGTTCCTCAACGCTCTGTTGATTTGTTCATCTTCCCTGCTGTTGCTCCATCCTTCCTTTCCTCTGCACAGGTGCATTTCTCATCCCCTACTTCATTTTCCTGTTTGGCGGAGGTCTGCCGGTCTTCTTCCTGGAGGTCGCCCTGGGTCAGTTCACCTCTGAGGGTGGCATCACCTGCTGGGAGAAGCTCTGCCCCATCTTTACTGGTATGTACATTGGCCAAAAACCTAACCCTGAGTGAATGATAATTTAGCAGCTGTAACAGCTGGATGTGTAAACAAGCGGCTTTTAACAAGTTCACCCTATCAATTTAAAAGGTGAACATTTCTCACAGTTGGTTTCACAGCTAGCTGTGCTGCCAAAAATACATCTATAAGAATAAAAGTGGTATAATAATATATATGTAATATATAGCACATAACTAATTTTGAAGGATAAAAAACAATATTTCATGTGGAAGATTTTTTCTACCTGTGAACATATGTAACACCATAATAGTTATTTAAGCTAAAGCCTTGTTGGAGTCTGGTCACATGATACACATTATGTAACAAATTATATACATGCCTGCTGCATTGTTTACAGTACTATATACAGTATAGCTCCATCCACCTGGCCTTGTGCTATCTGACTTCAATGATGAGCTCAATGTCACCAGCCTTTCCTAGTCTGACTAGAGGGTTTACATTTTTCCAGACCTCTGTTGTTTTTCACAGAGGAATGGCTGTGCAACATAAGGCTGAGTCACACCAGACTTGCCTCCAATCAGACTGCTGAGACTTTACTCTGCAACCGTTACCAGGCAACCAGGCCTGCACTGGTACACCAACACACTGAGGCCTCTATTCTACTTTCACCTTTTCTAGCTTTAACCTCCTCTCCTGTGAAACCTTCCCTTTTCCAAGAAAGTTCTTAGATGTCCTCCCTGGTAGTACGTCTGTTATCAGATCAAGACATGTTTTTTGTTTTGTCCATCCCTACCCTTATTTCCTTACTCTAAAATCTGCTCTCACCCCTGTTCCTGCACGCCTTCCGTCATATTTTCTTATTTTCCTTCCCTCTCTTCCCTCCTAAGCTTCACCTCTTTTTCTCAGTTCTTCTCACCTCCCCCTCTCCTCCTGTTCGCTACCAGCTGAATAAGGTTAATGTATTCGTCACTGTTGATACAGCCCTGAGTGTTTTTTTTTTTTTCAGTTCTCTTTTTAATATCACTTAAACCTGTCTCTAATTCTACCTCACGTTTATAAATTAATTTCAGTAATTGTATCGTTGCAGTCTTGATTTAATTATTTACTTATGCTGATATTCTTACGTTCACCTATACACACGTTCTTTCTTTCCTTCAGACACATTACCCCCCCGCCGTCTCACACACAGACACACACAAACACACACACACACACACACACACACACACACGAGACGGTGTACAGAGTGTCCTGAATCACATGTTGCTACGGCAACAGCGCTGCAACACATCAGAGAGAGAGAGAGAAAGAGAAGAAGCTGAGCAGGGAGATCTAAGGAGCATAGAGATAGATTGATAAAGACAAGAAAAAAGGGGAGAGTAATCAAGGCCAGGGGGGAAATGGAGAAGAGGAAAGAGTGAGGGGAAAAAGAGGGAGAGGGGATTGAATAGTAACACACTGAGAAAGGAAAGACAGAGTGGACGAAACAAGGAAGAAATGAAAAAATAATGAAAAATAAAAATAGAAAAAAGGTTGGGGGGAGGAACGTAAGAGGTAGAAGAAAAAGAGCTCACCCAATATCCTTTTTTATGTTGTTTACATCACTGTGTAAACAGGGGTTTGAAATATGAATTAGTATTTTTGTCATGTTAATATGGCATTATGGATTTGGACTGAACTGAGAAAGAGGAAAAGAGACATGTGACTACCCCGGTTGCTGACATCTGAGTCGCGGCCCACATCTCTGATTTTTCAGGGATTTAAAATGGTCTCATGTTGTGCTCACTGAAAACAACCAAACCAATCAGAGCCTTGTAGGCGGGATTAAAAGAGGGGACCAATCTATTCCAAAGAAAACTGACAGCAGGCGTTGATGAAATCAGCGCTGTAGCTGTACAGATTGTTCTCACCCGACCTACAAGAATAACAACTCTTAAATCTTTTTTGGGACTTTCATTAACTGCTCCCAGTAGTAGCCACCGCTTACTGCTTCTGTGGAGACTGAAACTGATGTAGACAGTACAGATACTGTAAATCTAAGATTAATAACCCTGACCCGAACTGAAAATAGCTAACACAACATGAGTACAATATCAGACTGAATAATGAAGAGAAAACATGTCTAATTGTGCGGCACTATGTGATTAGCCTGATCTCTTAAACCTGGGGGCTAAAAAATCACTGAAACCTACCAGGACTAGACCATTCCTACAACACTTTTTCCACCAAAAAGAGATTGATGTATGTTAGTCTGGGCATCTAAGAAGGAGTACGTATTAAATGACAGCGAATACAAAGAAATAGACAGAAAATTGGTAGACTATATGAAAGCTGCATTGCTCAGCAACCACTAAAATCACACACTGGTAGTTGTTTTGTTCCCAAAACAAACAGCCAATCATCAACCACTGTCTTGTCAGTCCACACTGAAATCTGTAAAAATAGTCCTAATCCCTGAACCCTTTTCTTTGGTAAAACCAAATGATGAAAATACCAGCTAATGACTGTTACAGATCTCATTTGTCTATTTGTCATTCTGTTTATCAGTCACACACCCCTCTCAGGCTCTGAAGCAGCCAGGATGATTTTGTCCAGCTGTAGTCGCTTTTAAATCATTATGATATTCTGTGACGCCTACTAAAGCCTCTGCAGCTGCTTGATAGATGATTCGTCCGCTTTCTGCACAAATAGCTGGAAACTTTCAAGTCATATCTATTTGTCAGAATTTGTTTCTCACGAGCAAAACATATGTTAGGCAGCAACCTGAGTTCAGAGTAATGGGTGGACTGGCCACTTCATTCAATCGTTAGAACATCTGCTGTTGTGAAGCATGTCAAGTCAAATAGAAACCAAACACAGTGTCTTGTTGAAACTTTTATTGCGCTTTAGAATTAATCAAATGTAGCACTAAAATGAATTCTGTAAATTTTCCACTGAAAACTAGGTAAAGAGGTCGACACCAACTGGCAGATATGTGCTGTGTAGTAGTGGAGGGTCACCCTGACACCAGATAATATTACAGATACTTGAGTCCATCCTCCAGGACAGACTTTACTTTCCAAATGATTTGTCCAAATCTTTCAGATGTGAGGTGAAAACCGTTTTTACAGTGGTATGTGTGTTTCAGAGGATCAATTGCAAATGTAAACAGACTGCGTGAGGTCAGCTGAGGTCAGCCGACGAGCACAAGAAATTACATCATGGAGGGGAACGCATCTGTTTGTTTGATCAGCACTGTTCCATGTGATCCGAGCAAGGACTTAAAGCCAGAGTGTGTCTGTTTAGACGTGTAGATGCTTGGCAGCTGCTAATTAGCCGAGTGATTAAAAGGACATGATGCAATGGTAAAGTAGTTCACACGTTAATGGATCACACTCATACACAAAGTCACACAGATGGCGAATGAGGCTGAAGAACTTTCTCTAAAACTCATGCAGACAGTCCACAACACACACACACACACACACACACACACACACACACACACACACACACACACATACAGATAGCTAATGACGTTAGAAGGACAACACTCTGATGAATGGTTTTCAGTTGTACAAAACAGACCTGTAGTACATACACGCACACACTCGCAAGCTCTTCTAATATACTTATGAGGACCTTCAGTGACCACATTCATTACTTAACCTTTAACCTAAAACCTAATCCATGTTCCAACTTGACCCAAATCCTCACCCCTACACCTGTTCTTATTTTGGGGGGATTTGTTATCTTTATAGCCTTGTGTACACACGTGACACACACACACACACGCCAAGACAGCCTTGATCCTGTGTTTACTACTCAGCTCCATCTCGAGGCTAGTACTGACGCAGCTGATCGCCTCTTCTTAAACATGTCAAATGAAATTTAAGTGCAGGGCAACACCACTGAAGGTTAACAAACTAATATGATTGCTGTAGACCTTTGAAACAGCTAAATATACTGTGGTTATTGGTAAACAAGCTAATGGAATGCTAATAGTTTCCAGAACTGTTAGATGAAGAGACTTATACATCATTTGATCTATGTCGATCACAGTTACTGCTAAGGGACCAACCAGTGCTTTTACTCCTGCAAAAGTGTGCACTCAAGTGTTTCCTGAACATAATGTGAAAAAGAGAACTCAGCCAACACAGGAAGTAACATCAACACTGAAATATCTATTTGCAGAGTCAGGATGTGAAGGTTGGCTGTAGTAGAAAGTATTTATCTTTACCTTTGATGACCTAGGTTCAATGCACAGCATCTTATCTCCGCAGGAGACGCGGCATTTTATCTCTTAATTTCTAAAACCTCTTTATGCACAAGTGCTTATCACATCAGTAGGGCGTATTCTGCGTCTTATGCATCACCTCCTGAGTAATTAATGGTGAAGATACAATCTACACATAATTTCATCCATCAAACATCACCTGTGTGTTCTCATTTCATGACATGACACTTGTTTCACTACATGAAACAAACAACTGTTACATCCTGTTTTCTGCCAATAAAAAATCCAGCACGTCTTCACACACAAAGTGGTATGGACACTATTGGTGACTTACAAGGTGAAAACTGTGATCTTTTTAAAGGGAGTTTAAAAGTAACGGTCACATGGGGACAAATGGAAGATTGTTTAACCTGATGATTTTTATTTTTGTTTTAAAAAAATTTCTTTTAAAACATTTTGTTAACCAACAAGGATTCATTATCGACAACATGTCCTAGTTTCTGAAGTACAGGACTGTTTACTCCTTCAATCATCATCTGACATTTTTCCTCTTCCAGGTAATTACAGGCCCATTGTGATCAAGCCTCTGCTGAATATCTATATTACATCGTCATCCCTGGCCTGGGGTCTCTACTACCTGTTCCAGGTAGGTTTGGGGAAAACAAATGCTGCAAAAAGTCCTCTATCTTGAATTAGTTTTTTCACCTCCAAGGTGTAGAGATAGGAAGTGTAATTTCCACCTCGACTTTTGGCATTGGCTATTGGATTGTCAAAGCTAGAAACTCAAAGTTGTTACTTAAATTGTTCTGAGAACAGGATCACAACAAATAGCTGAAGGCAAAGGTGTAAATCGCACGCACCAAAGGGCGGGCACGTAGGCAAATCAAAAACACCTTTAGATTTGCTGCTGGCTGAAATAATAATTAATAAATTAACAGATGGGACTGATCGGGAAAGAGTGACTTATCTGTAAATAACGCCGTGTGTTATCTTTGATCTACAAAGAAATTTGACATTGGCTTGCTAAACAACGAAGGCATTTCTGTTTTGAAAGTTCCCTTTGTCATAAAATATGATTCAAGTCCAAACAAACCTTTCATAGTTTCTTGATACAAACCAATGACCCAGTTTTCCCAAACCACCAGCTCAAATTCTGCCTCCAGTGTCCCAAATACACGCAGCATGGTAGACGGAGTACAGTATGAAGATCTATCAATTTCTGGCCTCTCACTGATATATCTATGTATGTGTGTATATAATGTATGTAGATGTGTAGCCTGTGTCAAAGGGTCAAGGCATGCAAGATTCAACTGGACAACTCACAGCTTCCTGTGTCCCACCCAAAGTGTACATGTGTATACTTCTAGATCAAAAATGCTCTTTATCTGGTGCATCTGTTTGCACAAATGAGCATGCTAATGGTTTTCACTCTAGCAACAACCTTTAACAGTTGTAGTCAGTCAATGTCAGCAAGTCTCTTCCTAGTGCATCTAAATGTTTTCCCCAACAATAATTTCACTAGCCTCTACAGCCCAAATCCACAAACTCAGCGGTCCACTGTCTGAGTTTAGTTTCAGAAGCATTCACTGAGAATGGTTTGAAGCTGGCTACAGTCATTGGGAAGTTTAGATTGCGGCATGACTTGAAAACCTCCAAGCCATCGTGCACACTGCAAATTGCTTAATTCCATTCCTGAGATTTATATGAAACCTAAGTGGGTTGTTAATTTAGGAGCATTGCAGAACAAACAGCTCTTTTTTGCAGCTACAAATTGAAGCAAAGAACAGCAGCCTTGAGTGCCCACCATAATAGCGTCTATTAACCGATGCTAAGAATATCACCCCATTCATTACCCATTGAAGCCTCCTTGTCTGTGAAACAGTTTAAGACTGATCCACAACTACAAAACCCTTTGAAGACGCCTCCTTTAACCCAAGAAAATTTTTGAGGCTTGACAGACTCACCCTGAGGGAGGTAAAATTTATGGTACAAAGGACAGAAGGTCTGAATCCTCACTGAAGGCCCATAGCTGAGCTTTGGTAAGCAAAGTAATGTAAGGTTGCCTGTAGAGAGTTTCAGGCGCTTTGTTTGTCTGCTACATGGTTGCGCCAAGGCAACCTTCCTCCATAAACAAAAGAGTCAACAGAATGTCACCAGCATGTCCCACAAAGATTTTGAACACCATCATACTGTTGACTGGAAATATGTAGGGTAATCGCCAGCCTGCTGCACAAAGCTTGACCAAACGTGGCAATGAACAATGTAACTTCTGCTCTACCATTTCAGTGTTTTACCGGAGCTGCCTGGCTGGCAATCAGCCCTGAACACCGACCACTGAGGATACCACCAAGAACAAACCCGCTGGCTGCCAATGCCTCCAACTTCTACCCCTGTCACCGAGTTCTGGGAGTGAGTTAAGAGCACACATACAGTACATGCTTACCAGTAATCACACGTGTTTCTATGTTGTTTTCAGTTGGAAGTATGACTGCAATTTAGACGGCGAGCAGACACGAAAGAACTTGTTTTGATAGATATTACGATTGATAGATAGTCTGGGCAAGTATATGCAAAACACAGGCTTAATACCAGAGACTGCAGTAATGGTTTTTAGGTTAAATATTCATATTTAAAGACAACTTGTCGCCGAACTGTCGTAAGGACACAGGAAGTAGAAGACACATTCGTAATGATCACCACGACATAAACACACATACCCACTCACACATGGATAGTGATTACTTTGAAATCATTAAACTGTCTCTAGCTTTTGTCACAATGTTTTAGCGTTGCACTGAGTTGCATAAGGAAACACATATGCTTAAGGAGTTTCTTCCTTTTTATGTTGCTAGACATAATGTGCTGGTATCACCAATGGTATAGAGGAGATGGGTCCTGTGAAATGGGACCTTGGCTCTGTTTATTGCCCGTATAATATCTGTTTCTTCTGTATTCAGAAGGGAGTCAACCACTGGCAAGGCAAATATATATGTCCTTTGTTGTTTGTAGTCGTTTTTGTGCTGGACCTTGAGCTGGAACAAGAGTTGGTCTCTGATCTCACTGAATTGGTTAGGAAGACAAGGACTAGCTTGTCCACTTATTCTTACTGTATCATAATGATGCTGAAATCCATGACAGAGTGATGCCTATATGAAACCCATGACAGAGTGATGCTCATATGATTTTTTGGTCGACCAAGAGAACAATAAAGTGCTGTGTTCAAGCTGAGTGGAAAAAGAGGAAGGGGAAGAGTTGCAAAATGCATGTCCTTGCAACATGGGTATGAAGCCCTTATTTTCTTCACAATCCAGAAATTGAATTACTCAAGGCGCAAAAACTGCACAATGTTTTCTGTAAGATCATTATTTGATAAGCTGATTTGTGTGTACAACTGAGTTGTACAAATATCTCTGTGGCAGTGGCCTCTCAGAGAAAGACTATTGTCAGGGCAAATCTGTCTCCATTTTTGCTGTTGTGGATCCTCCCAAAGATTTCTTGCTTTCCCAGTATTATTTCCAAAGCAAATGTATCAACAATTTGATAAGTGCTGATGATTCTAGTCTGTTAGCAAGTTTTAATGATATATACTGTAAGTGATATAGCTCACTAACAAAGCCTAGATCACTGTGTTTTGTGCAGTATTGCAGGATGGATACAGCTTTTGTGTAAATACATGAGGGAAATATTTCAGACCTTGTTCTTCTACAGCAACAACAAATAATTTGCCATGAGACCAGAGGTAACCTAATCAATCCCAGACTACTCTTTTATAGCCTCAACACTCTGTATTGATTGGTCTGGCCTGATTTATGCTTTCTGGTTGCTTCCATGTTGTAACCTGGTAATAAAGACCCTTACAAGGCTGGTGTGGTCACTGCTCCCAAACAGATACTGATGACTACATGATTTAAGGGACAGCTCATGGTGGTCTGTTCTGCTGTGGGGTCAAAATGACTTCCAGAGTTCATACACTTGTCAAGCATAATTTCTGAATGACACCAAAGATATTAGTATTTGTCTGCTAAATAAGGAATAAAATATCCTTGTCATCAGTAAGCAGACCATTTTTATGATATTGCTGACAGACCTCCCAAAGTCACCGTGTAGTGTGCTCACAATGTGTGACCTTGTTTTCTCTGTAATTCAGTTCTCCTTCAGGTGGTTCACATCACAGCCACGCTCCCATTTGTCATCATGCTCATCGTGTTGTTGATTCACAGGTGTGACACTGCCGGGTGCTTCTGAGGTACTGTTTCACCTGTAATTCCTGACCTCGTCAGCTTCAAAGGACCCAGAGTAGGTGCCCCTGTGCTGCTCTGAGCGAGAAAGCCCTTCATTGGGCTCCTGTTATAGCCATTCTTTCCCTCCACTAGTCTAGACAAACTGCCCTTCTAGACAACTTAAAACAACGAACAAAATACCACTTGAGAGATACAATCAAAAGTTACCTCTCTAGATCTCGGGAGACATTTTGTAGCTGAATAATTTGACCGTAGGTCTGCTCAGACTGAACACAACCAAATTCTTTAGAAGTGGTGCGATTCCAAATAGGAATGGATAACAGACACATAATTACTCTAAAAGCAAGAAGATACAAAAATTTGCCTCATGATTCCAATTACTGAACTTATGGTGATAAGAAGTAAAAAGAGGGGTTTGTTATTTTCTCGAAAATGCTGGAATTTTGGTAGCTTTTAAGACGAATCAGAAACTGAGCTGTCACACAGACACAACACAGGTACACTTGGCACATTTTAGTTGTTACATAGGCTACTCACTAGCTGCAGCTAGTGTTTGTACATTGGGCAGATTGGGTGTTTGGGAATTAACAGAGCTTAAGAATGCAAGGCAAAATTAATTTTGTTCTCAACTGAACAACCATTTACACTGTCTGTGGTTTCCGGAGCAACGATCAGCTTGATTCAGCCACAGCTGCAGCTTTAACCCCTAGTTCATATTGGTTTTCCTAAGACTTTAATTTCCGCATCCTCTACACATTACCATGATCATGTACTCCTTCATCAGCAGGCCTCAGCCTTCTGTCCCATTCTCTTCCCTACTCCAGAGGTGTGGATTGACGCTGCACCCAGATCTTCTTCTTCTCCTGTTATCTGCCTGGGTGATGACGCCCTTGGGAGCTACAACAAGTACAACAACTGCTGGGCAGCAGGAGGCGCCAGCCCAGTGAAGGGTTATTGTAGGGGAGAGAGGGATCCTTGTGTGTATTAACAAATCCTCCTCCTATGACATATAAGGATATAGGGACTGTTTGGCTGGGAGCCCTCAACAGTGGTACCAGTTTTGGTGTCTGGTCATAATATTTTCCGTCCTAACAAGGCACAAGAGCAGGTGACATTGATGTGGCAGAGCTAGTACGGGGTTCTGTAAAGGCGGTAGTGATGTGGCGCTGTTTCCTGTTAACAAATTAAAACAGCAGGAAAATAAAGAAAACAGCAACGAAACCCTAAAGAGAATTAGCCAATACGCTCAATTTGAATTGACGTAATTTGAATTAAAATGGTTTCTGATTAATCACAAAATGACGCATCGAATACAGTTTCCGTAATCAAACACTCCTTGACAAAGCAGAATGAGAGAATATGAACATATATTTGGTCGGTCTATTGAGCGCCAGCATCTATCAAGTAATGCAAGTTGGATGGTAAGGGCTAAGCAAGAGATTTCGAAATCGATTTTGTTTCTCTGCTCAAGAGTTAGAGACATTAAGAGTCAAAGTACAAGCTAAGCACAGCACTTGTAGTTATAGTAGCTGGGTGATGAGATACAGTGCATCTTATGCCTGTGTAGCTAGCTTTCAACATGCTATCAGAGTTTTGGTTTTAGATGTTCCTTCTACTAAACAAATGGGAGTGACCATTGCTGTGGCCTTTTATTGAGTGAGTTATTGGCATATGGTGGTAATTATTGTTTGTCCTGAGTTTTTTTTTTTAATTCTAGCACATAGAACTGGCACTTTGGTCTTTTTTTGGTAATGTCTGTCAGGATCCACAGCCACTGTAAATAAAAGTAACTAAATCACCAAATCCATGGAAAACATGAATCCATTCTAACATTTTAATTAAGGAAGAAAAAGATCAACCTCAGTTATTATTAGTTATTTATTGCTGATGAGACTGAGGAGTTGTGGAAAGCTTTAAAGCAGAAACCAAAAGTGCCATCATCTTTTCCATGGACTTATCATGTATTTACAGTATACAACTGTTGAGCCTTGTGACAGTGCAACTTTATTTTGTGAGGAAACAATGTTAGTCCAGTTAGTATGGGACTATGCCTGGTTTTCAAGTCCTAGAAGCAGATAAAGATGACTGTTGACTCATCTTTAAAAGTACTACTGATAGATTTTACTTATGATGCGGCAACAGAGAAACAGATATTTCTAAACTACTTTACGCTTTGTTTGGAAAGCTTGATTCTCCTTTCAGGATATACTATATCATCCTTCCTACCTACAACATATAAGGCATCTTGTTGACATGAAATGAGACAATAAACTTGAAAGTTGTATTTTATGCTAATAACAGAAACAAAGACATCGTCTGAAATAAGTGCTTTGTGAAACCCAGGTTTACTCCACGCCCCAGGGTCAAACGAATTGATGAAAACAAACGCTTTAGGGTGCTAACTTCAAACACTGTCATGCTGCCAGCCCAGTCGATACGAATATTGGACAATTCTGTAGTCTCCACTGCATACGAATGGTTGGATTTGCAGAATTGTCCAGTATCAACGTTGTGTTTGGCGAGTGGGTGGATGGTCCACAGTTTACCAGAGAATGGAAGTGCAGATCAGATCACATGGGCAACAAGGAACTCAGTTACTAATAAGGAGGTAATTTTCCAGCCTGAGAAAATGTGTCCATCTGCTGTGAATGAAAGAACAGAACAGGTCAAGTGGATAGAATCCAGCAGAAATACAATAAATCAGTCATAATTCATACTCATGATAGGTCATAGGTTATTGGCAGGTCAATGCCCTGCCAGGTAAGCAAGTTATCAAAGGTTTGGGAACATCACAAGTAAGTCTGCCTTAACTGCGACTGCTTGATTCTGATGTAGCTATCTGACTGAAGAATGAATGTTATCTGCATGAGAGAATATCCTCACTGAATACACAGAGGATACAGTGTGGTTTTCACAGTGCAATGTAAGCTCCCATTCTATGATTTGTGTTGACTCAAGAGAGAACAAAAAAGAAAAAAGAACTATATGAAAACTGAAGTTTTAAAACAATGTAGTTTTTGTTTAGTGCAAGTCAAGCAATGACTTGACTTGGAATCTGCTAGCATTTCCCCTCTCAGGGAATGGAAGTTGGTACTATTTTTGGAGTCAACGTGGTGTTTGGTTGGATGCCTGTCATAATTCACAACAAAAATGGAACATATTTACATATGTTACTAGCCAGCATTGTTGTTAAGGCTGCTTCCTTGTTTCCCTTTGACTTCTGTGTTACAGTTCACATTGTAGCATCAATGTCAAATTAGACCTCCAAAAAAGAAAGCCTTTGCTTTTTATTTTACATCACAGTTTGCATCTGCTGCTGTTTTGTAACAGTCATTCTGCATTCCTCAAAGAAAGGATCGTGGCTAATTCGACCAGGAGTGCAAAATGGCTTGGGTGAAGTAGGTGTTGATACTTGAATTTTTTAAGAAACCAAGATGCACTTGATTCACCTTTTCTAGAAGTTGATTGTCTCCATGTTAGAGGCTTTCAGCTGCCTGGAAGAGTGAATCAAGCATATCTTAAATCAGATTAAATATTTAGTATATTTGCTGCATTGTTGACAGTGGTCTATGGTCTTTTTGGTTACTTAACGCCACACAACACATGCACTAGTTACGATGCACTACATATTATACACACACACATCCATTTATAGCATGCTTCACAATTTCTCCATGGAGATCCACTATGCTCACTAAAAATCACATTACATATTATACTAAACATGTTCTTTGTTATTGTCATGTTTTCCTCGTTATTGTTCTGTTTTCCTTTATGATAATGTTCAAAGTTTTCCTTGTTATATGTTATAATAAATGCTATGAAATGGTGTAATGTGTTAAATACATAAAGTCAGTAATGTCATAAGTAAAATAAGGAGATAACAGGTAAGTAAAGTTGTGTTAGGTCAGACATATTTAATACCTGTGACACCTTGACAACACCTAGCTCCATACAAAACATATAAAACACATGCACACAAACATCTATTTGCAACATTGTGAAGCTGAGGTTTGCTGATATGTATTCATGTATGTTTCTACGTCTCCATTGTTTGGAGCTTTTCCTTCCCACAGGGATGCAGATCAGATGAGCTTATCATGTGATACTAATGTTTCCTCCCCCCACCCCCCTCTTTCTGCTCTTGCCCCTCCTCCCCCTCTCTGTAGGTCCAGGCTCATATCTATTGCTCACCGGCACAACCATGATGCCTTTTCCTACAATTTGGGCCGTTCTCTTCTTCATTATGCTGCTGCTGCTTGGCCTCGACAGTCAGGTTAGTAGACACACAAACTGTCACACATAGATAGCTGCGGGAGGTTAGACGTTGAGGACGTGCCGATAATGCGCCGCTTGAAACACCCACAACTGTCAACTGTTATTAAGGTGCTTGTGAGCAAAACACTTAACTGCTCATTGGCCATTAATAGAAGTTTGTGAAGAAATCTAAACACAAACTTTGAGGGTGTTTTGAGAAGCCTCTTGTAGTATATATTTTATTTCAAATTCACATAAGTAGCTCCATCCAACAGCAAGAGAAGTTAGATCATACATAGAAATTTGTAATCTCTGGACAGCAATAAACATACTGTGCATGTTTAACTAATAGAGTCTATGGTGCTTTCTTTTCACCACAGGAAACCAAAGGGATGAGGATGTAAAGATGTAAAGCCGATAGCTTGTAAATGGCACGGCAGTGGGATTTATTTATTCACTTTTTTATAACACGCTGTTTCTGTATCTCCTCGCAGTTTGTGGAGGTGTATGGGCAGATCACATCACTGGTGATTCATCCGCCCTTCCTACGGAAGGTTAC
>BRZM01003981.1:0-45740 GCA_033238685.1 Lates japonicus
CTGTTCTCCTGCCTCCCTAGTCTGAGCTTGTCCTTTCCTTCCTCCTTTTCTCTTGTGTTCCTATTCTTTCTCTCACATGTCATTGAATGGATAAATGCGTGGAGGTGGGCGGGAGGGGAGGAAGAGGAGAGGCTTTCAAACAGCGGCTGCAGAGCATCTATAGGAAACTCGTACTTCAGAGCCCTTTCAGCCTGATGAAAGAGTGGGGAGGCCACTCTAAAGGTGCAAGGCCATCATCGGAGGGCCAAACATGTCACTGGGGATAAAAGAAAAACTTTTGTGTGTACCTCTCATATCTGTTCACCAGAACAAAGAGACACTGTTGACCTCTCCATGTCTGTTCTTTTAGGGCAAAGTGGACCCGGATCTTGGTGTGTTTGCAATGAAGAAGAAACAAAAGTCTTCGAGGACACTGGTAGTTGAGGTAGAGGGAGCAACTGTGCTGAAGAAAGTCATTTATCATGCTTACAGAAGAAGGGAAAAAAGGTCTAAACAACAGTCGCTTCGATGCATTTGGTCAAGTACAAGCGAACCAGAGCTTGTAAACAGAAGTCACACGGAGTCAGAGGTCTCTTGTTTACTGGTCAGAGTTGTAGCAGCGTGTCAACCCCAGAGGTCAGACACTGCAGCCTGCAGAGAGGGCGACAGTGTTGTCACTGCGAATTCATCCACAGTGTTTTCTGGTTTTATTTTTGTGCGGCTCTGTGTTTCGAGCACGAGAAACTGCTGGCTGTCAAATGTCAACATCCACCTCCTCCTCCCGCCCAGAAACCCTGGAGCTTTGGACTTGTTTCCTGGAGTTGATTGGGTTTACATGCTCACTCCTAACAAACTGTACTGCTGTTCTTCTTTGTGTGGTTTATTTAATATGAACACACACAAAATGCACACTGTGAGACTGACTACACAATTACAGTGTGTTGTATTGGACATGATGTGTTTATAGCTTGTGTTAATGTGAAACACCCAACCCCTTTGTGTCAGCATGAATCAGGAAAGTACACAATTTAACAGTAAGTAAGAAATTAGAGTAAATCAAAATGCCAAAATTATATTCCACATCTAGAAATATAAATTTGTTTTTCTATTAATACCCTTCTCCATTAAATGTTAAGTATCAAGTAAACACAAGAACTTTGCCTAAATTAAACACAGTCTAAAAATGGCATTTAAAAAAATCTGAAATGATATAATCCAAGAATGACTCAATAAGACAATGAATCTGACGAGCCATTTAGTGCAAGCTTTTGGTATGGTTTGATTGTCAGTACAAAAAAGATGTAATTTTAAGTCAGAGTTTTGCAGAATACCTTATTTCACTAAAAGATCAGGAAAATGACAAAAGCTCCGCCACGTTCTGAATCAGAGACTGAAACTGGGAACCTGACAAAATGAAAATTTATGGCAAGAAACACGTCAACATCTCTGTTCACGCTGCAACCAAAATTAGCTGAAGATGAGATGCGTTTCTTTTTAGCCTGCCATTAAATGTCTTGCTGCAGATGGATGTGTGTCTCTCACACTTGTGAAGAAAATCCAAGGGCTTCCAGATAAAAGATGGAAACCATATTAGGTGACAAGAGCCGGGCGACTTGTATAGCTGCCAGTTCTGCACATTAATGTCACAACACGCAGACGAAGAGTAACAATTTACTGACTGGAACATTAAGGGAAAAAAATCTATCCTGTTATTTTAGGACTTTTTTAAGAAACTGGTCTAGATTTTTTTTCATGACCATTTTATATCCATTAGTTTCCAGAAGAAGACAACAGACAGTTCCTTGTCCCCGTCTTTAGTAACACCTATCAAAAGGCCGGCAACATCTCAGACAGGGTTGACCAACCTCTCACACTCCTAAAACACACAGACACACACACACACACGCAAGCACAGACATGCAAACCGACAGGAACAATTACCTTCCAGCTGGAGGCTCTGTGTGTACTGTAACCACAATCTGTCCACACTGCCAGCGACAAACAACGATCTGACCTCAGAGCAGCGTTAACAGTCTGCTACACAACTCCAGAGCAGAAACACACCGCCGGCTGCCTCTCTCCATTATCTCACAATATTACTTTTACTTTATTCACATAGCACTCAGTTTTTGGCTTACACTATAGTCCAGGTGAGAAAACTCATAATAGACAGCTGACATGAACAAATTATAGATTTAAAATGATTCATTATCCCCTGATAATCCTGAGTGACAAGCAGAGCAGGAGGTCAAATAACCTACAAATGTCAAAAACAAAGGATAATTTTGGTCTGTGATGTTTTCTTACTTCACAGAAAAACAGATGATTCTCTGATGAAAACTGAGGGTATACTGCACCTCTTCAATCCAAAATAACAATCAATACAGTCCAAAATACTGACATCTGGAGATGTTCCCAAATCAATATCAAACTAAATGACTAATCTGTCTTTTATTGGATCCACCACAGGTGTCAAGAAAATGTCAACACAATTCTCAGTGTGTCTTGATTTGCAACTGAGGAGGAAGTGATTGAAAATGGACTGGAACAAAACAAAGGGAAAAAATATACAGCATTATTTGTCCCTGCTTGTGGAAAATATGTCTGACATGATATTAGACTAAAGAAAACTAAGTCTTGTTTCTTTAAAAAAAGATTCAGCTCAAATAAAACTCAACAACTACTTGTCAAAAGTGAACATCAGATTAAATGACTTAATAAACTGAAACTTTTTTGCAATGAATCTCGTGTTGCGGCCTGGAATCAGAGCCGGATTTTGGCTGTGTCAGCGCTTCTCAAGGCCCCGGCCCCAGTGTTTGATGGAGCTGCCGGCCGTCATGTGGCAGACCTCTGCCTGCATGGCCAGTGACTGATGCACACAAGGCCACGGAGGAGAGCTTTATTAAACGACTGAGAGGACCCATCACTCTCCCTCTGACATATTGGGGGCTCATCTTAGGGGTGGGGGTGGGTGGGGTGCACCAGGAGGAGTCAGGGAGACGTGAAACAGTCCGTCTATTAACATACCTCTGTGAGAACGCACAGTGTGTGTTTGTTGGTCTCCAGTATATTGCACTTTTGAATTTCAACTGTTTCATGTTTTGTTGCCTGGTATTGTGTGTGTGTGTGTGTGTGCATGCATGAGTGAGTCATTTAACGAAACAGCGCCATAATTTCGTCATGCTACGCGAAGGTAGGGGCGTGATGACAGAATCCATCATAACCCTCTCATTCATCCCTCTGACGCACACTGGGAAACACTTAACACATACACGCACACACACACACACACACACTGTGGACAGCTGTGCTCCTAGAAAAAAAAACATCAATACACCCCCTCCTCCTCTTCCACCTCCAAAAAGTCTTCACCACCAGCTATGGGAGGCTCATACAGTCTGAACCTCCCCGCATCTGTAACCTAACGACCGCTTGCAGCTGCACAAGCATCTTTGGGTGAACGACAACCACAACATACACACACAGACTAATACACACACACAGCAGGGTGTCCACCACAGTTCACGCACAACAGGCGTTCTAATTTCTGTTTTGTAACCGGTAACTAGCGTGTCACTTTTTTTTATTTAAATTAATAAATCAAGTATCTCATTATTCTGAAATATTTACTGTAATTAATGTGACACTGATGTTGAAACTGAAAACATTTCTTTTTAAAGGGTTACAGGGAAATCTGAGAAAAGAAAGCTGCCTTTGTTGGGCTCAACAAACATTTTTCATATTTTTTGTCTGAGCACATTATGAAAATGTTCCTCAGAGCTTTTGGGGTGGTAAAACTTTCAGCATGTGCTTTCACCTGGGATAAAAACTTATATTGATTCTGTTATAATCTGCATTTTCTTAAAGTCTCCATAATATTTCCTCTCACCATTTTCTTTTGTCGGTACATAAAAAGACAACTACTTGCATCATTATAAAACTAATTTCGAGTGGAATTACTCTTTGGTGTTAAACTCTTTATTTATACTATTTTAAAAAAGAGCAGAACTGGTTAACCATACTTGAGTGATACCTCTACTGTACCTGAGGAAACTTAAGTACGTGGAGGCGGTACTTAAGATCTTGAGAACAAGAAATACAGCTGTTGTCTGGTGTGTTTATCAGCAAGGTTGAGCTATTTTGCTAAAATAATAGCCAATAAAATACTAATAATAGTTCATTTGTCTCTGTTGCTATTATTTTGAACACGGTAGTTTAACCATTGTTGGCTACTTTGTTTCTTAAAAAGCGATAATTTTCCTAGTCTTTGGCGAAACATGTTGACATCAGTTTGCTTTCATACAGCAAAAAAAGCAAATACTCATGTTGATGTTGATATGATGATGACGATAATGATAATATGCTAATTCTACCTGCAATATTTTAAAGCACCAACTGACATTATACAACACTTCAAATGTCTTTACATTGAGAGAATTTGTAATCTTTCTAAAGGTTGTACAGGACGAATTATCCAGGCTGACAGAATTGGCAACGCTTGATTAGAAAAAAGAAAAGAATTCCCCTTTTCCATTCGCTACATGATTTGAATCATGATCTGAAATTTCACAGGTTCGAAGATTTCGTCAAAACGTCTCCACAGAGTGAAAGAAACTTTGAGGGCAGAGTGAACACGAAGCCTTGAAAACTTTAATTGACGGACATTGTCGGGGCCCATTGCCTCATCAGGTGATGCTGCCATATTACTCCTCTGACCGAGAAAATGATGTGTGTGGTGTGTGTGGTGGGCAGACAGCCAACATAAACTGACAGAGGCTGGCGCCAGCGAGGGGCGACAGGGTGATTAAGCTAAAAAGCAGCCGACACAAATGTCGAGATCTCTCAGCAACGTGGACAGATGAAAACAACACAAAGAGTTAAAGTAAATAAACTCACTTTCACTCACTTGTTATAGAGCTGTCCAAATAAATCAATGATGTTTAAAGAGTACATAATAATACAGACAATGTTGTATTTACTGAATTAAGTTAAATTCAAGATCACACTGTTTTTTTTTTTCTGGAACAAATAGCACACTAGATTTTTAAGCAGTGGAGTAAAAAGCGTGCTTCAATGATTTTGTAAGTGTCTAGTATAAGAGTTGGGATTACATATAAGTGAAGCGGTTTAAGCACCGTATTTTGAGGAGCAGTGTATCATTCATTTTCTTTTCATCTATTTGCTTTAAAGATTAATTCTCAAGACTTATTCCTCTTGAGAGCGAAAGCAGCAGCTTACACAAACCTTCCTAAATGCTGCTGAACAGGCTCAATAACTTTCATACAATAAGGCCTAAATTAAGCTTTTAAACTTTTGGTTCCAGGATATTTTGTTTTCTGTCAGATTTAGAAGCATTCTTATTTTCACTGTGCGGCGTAAATTGTTATTGTCTGATAAAGAGTTGCAGTGTTTGTACATGTACAGCAACAGTTAATTAAAGAATATTGCAACACCTGCCCTCTCATGCCTTTCAAACTGAATCTTCCAGGAGGAGGTAAACCTGTATGTGTGGCTTGAGTGTGTGTGTGCGTTAGAGGTCAGGGTGGTCATGTTTTACACAGCACCAGGATGTTCATTCAACAAGAGCCACTTCCTGAGAGAGATGGAGGAGGTAGCCAGGTCTTTCCTGCATACGCTATATGGACAAAACTGTAGACACCTGAACATTACACTCAAATGTAATCTTATTCCAAAACCATGGCCTCTGCTCTTGTGTGAAATCTTTCCAAACAGATCTTGGCAGCAATTTCACTCCCATTCAGCCAGAAACATAGGTGAGGTCAAATGCTGATAAAGGTCCCAGCTCATTCTAGACCATCTCAGAAGTGTTGCATGGGAGTGAGGTCCGGGGCTCGATGCAGGCCAGTCAAATCAAGATTTATCTGAAGACCTCTTCCTCTCAAGACAAACAGACATAGTGATGATTCAAATTAGGAAAACACTGAATAAAGCGGTTTCATTAAAAATCTTCCTGGAGGGTTGTGAGCTGAGCTGCCACTAATGTTTATCAGCTTGTTTTATCCTGATATGATCCAGAAGGTTTTACAGAAGCAAAATTATCTGCGGATTCTCCGTGCTGTTTGGTGGAGGCAGAGCTACTAACATTTGCTGAGCTTGTCTCTTAAGATAACGGATAACAATATCTAAGTGAGTTGAAACAAAAACCTTCATCCAGTTATTAAGTTAAAAACAACCAAGATCAAGAAAGTGCATCTTAAAAATGTGACTGGATAAATTTATTTTAAGATTTATAAACTACAACGCTACAGTGTATGTATAGATTGATAGACAGATTGATCTCTGTCCTCATAACAAAAAGCAACTTCTGCGACAAAACAACGCCGATATTCAAACATCACCAGCTCCCTCCTCTCCCTATCTCTTTCACCTCCTATACATAAATGCAAACCCACACACACACACACACACACACACACACACCTGACCTTTACAGTGAAAAATGAATACATAGATAAACTAAAATCTACCAAATGACAAATCTGCATTTGGCCTCGGGTTTCCCCTGAGGTGGTTCAGAGAGAGTCAATGGGGCAGTTGGATTTAATCTGCTACCTCTGGTAGGGACACGGACACACACACACACACACACACACACACTTACACACACCACGCCAAACCCAGCCCAGCCAGCAGACTGATTTTACTGTCGAATAAACCAACCAAAACATTGTTTGCCATTTTTCACTGGGTTAACGGGAACCGTAAATACTGTGAAGAAGAGGAAGGAAGAATTAGGCGGCAGGAGAGAATATGAAAAATGACCAGAAATGAAAAGAAGGGAGAGTTGGGGAGGCAGGGAGAGAGAGAAAATGTAACACAAAACAGAGTGGAAGGAAGATGAGAGGGGAAAGAAGAGATGAGGAGGAAAGGGCAGGAGAGAAGAGATGGGATAGAAGAATAAAAATATGACTGGAGAAGAGAGGAAGTGAGAGAGAGGATGAAAAGGATCCCCAGTGAGTTGAAGTGGGGAGGTGAGAGGAAGGCTGGGAGGATCAGGGAGGAGGCAGCAGAGGGCCGGCAACAGTTTGACCTTCGACCGGGGAGTTAAGTTTAGTCAAGTCCAGAATCACAAAACAGGTTAATCCTAGAGGGAGAGAGAGAGAGACAAAGGAGGAGAGTCTCTCTCTCTCTCACACCTCTCCTGCTCCTTACTTTCTCTGTTCTGAATCAGTCAGCAGCTTATCGAAGTCGTCTAAAACCAACCCAGGATTCCTCACCTCAGTGATGACCAACCTGTAAATCACTCCTTCTGTATTTATGTCTGGGCTGACTATGAGGTGTGAGCAGCAACTAATAATTATTTTTGAGTCATTATTTTAGTCTATAAAATGATGACTAATACCCACATCACAGAGCCCTATGTTTTACAATGATAGGAGGAACCAAACTAAGCTGTAAACAGTTACATTGGGAAGCTATAAAAAGTGAATGATTGGGAATATTCAGGATGAAATACTTAAATGATTTATCAATTATCAAAACATGGTTCACCAATAAATCTTTTTCAGTACTGTAATCGCATTATGGAGCCACCACTGTGACTAACAGTTCATTATTCTTTTGTTCAGTCTATAAAATGATCCTAAAATAGTGAAACATACCTGTTACAATATCCTCAAACACAAGTTGAGTTTTGACCGTGACTATGTGGACCAACTGTCCTGACTGTGTGCTAATTTCTGAAGGAATGGAGATTGGAGTTTCCAAAACATAGGAAGCTATTGGGGCTTATTAGCTCACGTTACACCGACAGCTTTTGAGCAAACTGTGTCCAACTCATTGTTCTGTTATTGGGTTGGAGATTCTTTTAGAGGACAGCTATTGGGACGACCAGTGCTGGCCACAGCAGGCGAGCTGTTGGTTCTACCAGTTGCAGTACTTACTTACTATCATTTAAACAGACCAGGACGAGGCTTTAACAGTGGCTGTTTATGTATGCTCTAATCATCGATTTTCAAATAACTGCTGCATCATGCAGTCAACTGAATGTCAGATAATGACCAAAGATATTATGCTGTGTACTCCTCTTTTGCCGTGAAATTATATCACAGGACTGTTGGTCTCACTTACTTCCATATACAATGATACTAATCAAAGAAAAAAAGAGAGTGAATTTCTGTTAAGTCCAATCTTGGGGTGTATCATCAACATTTCATTAAAGATCTTAGGTGTTTTAAGTCTTTAACTAAAGCAAAGGTGTCACATTACTGATCTGACTGCGTAACTTTTACCATTTCCAAAAGGGCAAAAACCAGAAATTCATATCCTGCTGCATTAAAGCCGTAGATTAGAGCAGTTTAAAAAAAAAAAAAGAACATTAATAAATATATCAAATGGGTTTCAAAGTTCAAACAAAAAGGTTTTGCTACTGGAGGAAAGGAGGAATTCGCGATGTGAATAAAATCAGGAAACTCTCGGCTTAAAGACCTTCAACAGCCCCTCTTAGAGACGTTTGATTGACAAGGTGCAATCTGTCATCTTTCCACAGTGTGTGTGTGTGTGTGTGTGTGTGTGTGTGTGTGTGCATGCGTGAGGGTGTGTGGTCTACGAGGGAGGGAGGTTTAGGCATTGGGTCTGTTAAACATCTGTCGATGACTTGTTGTGTTGTATGTCTTTCATGGTACACTGCACTCCTCTGAGCAGGAGTAGACGAGGTCAGAAGGAAAGTTTTACTCTCAAATGTTTAAACATAGTATCAAGTTATAAGGTATTGAAAATGTCTTTGAAAATTAGTTTAGAACAGGCGACCACGAACATCTGAGCTTTGACAATATACTGTCCTTAAGTTCTTTATCTAATCAGGACATTAACGTTCCGCGTTACAATGGCTAATTGCAGTTTTAAGAATATAAATGACAGTGGACTGCATTATTCCTTTTTGCAGCTCAACTCCATCTTGCATATATTGGACATTAAACATTAGGTGGAAGACTTCATTCACATTTTGGACGAATTAAGCCTCATGATAGTCATGTGATTACATACTTCACATTTTTTCTTTACTTTCATGAAGAACCATTTCAGTAAGTTATATAACTTTCTTGTTGGCAATAACATTCTAACCTGGCTTAATGCTCAAACCTTCTTATTTTACACCAAATCTCATCTTCTCATACGAATTAACTCACATCCTGGAAAGGGTTCAGATTTCTAACATCTGGAGCAATTTTCCTTCAACCAGTTTACTATTATTATTATTATTGGATAACTGGTTTTCAGATGCTCTAGTGAGATTAATTAACCTGAGGCAACTTATTGCTTTAATTTCAATAATGAACACATATAAGTAACCAAAAAGCTATGTCCGTGAGCTGGGACAGCTTAAATCCACCTCGATCCCTGAAGGTTGAGAGTTCAAAGTGGACTTACTTTCTCAGTTTAGGACATAAAGAGTTGAAACCATCAGGGTGGAAAGTGCAGATTTTTACTGATATGATGATGTGAAAATAAGTCTCCTTTACTAGCCCACTTAGCCCTAATGAGGGAGGGCATCAGACAGATGTGTCAAAAATCCTTTAGAGGAAAACACATTTATGAATCAGTGATCAATCCAAATCTTTCTGCTGTAAATGGCCACATGCTGAGCTGACAACCTGCTGCAGATAATTATGGATGGTTGTGTTTGAAAAGTGCTTTGCAACTGAATGTCATTTTATCAATAGGACCTTTTAAAACAGACATTCGTGATTGATTAATAAAAATAATAAAATAATAGCAATGGTGGGAGCAGTTGTGGAAAGATAAGTGCAATGTTGCTTATCAATGATCAGCCAGGGCAGAGTGTTTCCTCCCATCTTGAACACATGAAAACCTGCAGTAGCCGTGTATAACCTGCTGCTTCTCAACCATTTCGAGAGATATCAAACAAGACTCCTGCTTTCTCTTGTGGTAGAAATCTGACTAACTAAGGTGTAATGTGTTTTGCTAAACACAAACAATTAGTCTTCGTAGTTTATTGAACAGAGGAAGAAATGTCAAGCAAATATTAAAAGTAGTTTTTCCACTGTACTGAACATAATCTACAATTACTGTTTTTTTTTTTTTTTGCGGGCGTTCAGACATACTGTCTGAGGAAAGTAAGACAATCTTATTCATCTTAGAGGCAAAGTGGCTGATGCATTCAAGGCAAACAACCTATTGTTAAATAAAAAAGCTCCCCAAGACAAAGTTGATTTCTTGACAAAGTGAAACAAAACCTTTGCTGGCATTTGTTTTGTCATTGACATTTTTCAGCTTGAGTTGGACAGGGTGAACAGAACATGTCCCCAGATGTATGGTTTTAAAATTTGTGGCATTTGCAGTAAAAAACAAATGACTGTTGGTTGATATTTTCTGGCACATAGTCATGACAAAAATACTCTATTTTACTACAGTAAAGGTAGTAGCATGTCGTCATAAAACAAAAGACCTAAAACTGAAATGGAGCATAAAAAACTGTGCTCATGTTATGCTATGCAGCTGAGAGTGCAACCAGTATCTCCACTTTGTGGAAGGCGTCACAGATTTACATAAAACTTCGAGAAGAATATATTTTACTTATAAGTGTCTTTGATTGCTGTAGTTACAACATCATGCAAACAGGTGATGAGCTTATAAAACATGATGATGCATTTTACAGCTGAAACTACCAAACTGATATATGGAGCAATTGGACAAACAGTATGAAGTTTAGTACAACATATCAAAACTTTGCTTTGATGTTTGGGCAGAAGAATCAATGATTTAATACTCAAAAAGGTACAGATACTTAACTTTGAGTTTAGTTGATCAGAGTGAGTATTTTGTCTTACATACTTTATAATACATTCTTTTGCTATTTACCCATTCCCTATTTACCTAGGTAAAATTTTGAAGCAGAACTTAACTAAGGATTTTAGCGTGAAATTTTTTAAACTTTACCACCACTGAATGTGACTACTGTATGCATTAAGATGAAAAGAGAACTAGCCAGCAAGCTGGCCAGCCATTTAAGCTGTGGATTTAAAATGTAACAACAAGAAACGAATACTGCAGCTCCAGCAGCATTTATCAGGTGGCAGCTACAGCCTACATTTCTGAGTGATGCTGTCAGCGTCGAGCTCCCAGCAGCAGACTGCTGGCGGCTCGAGAACAAGCCGCAAGCGGCGAGCTGGTGAGCTGTTGATGAAGTGAGGGTCACTGCGGGGCTAAGTGAGACCTCACACTGGACAACCAGGCCAGACCTCGAGCCACGATGGCATATGGGTGTGAAGGAGGTGAGGAAGCCTTGGGGAGGGTGGAGGGTGGGGTGGGGGCAGCCAAGCTGTCCTCCGCCTCTAGGACCCCAGCTGTCACAGCAGACGCCTAGCCCCTCACACTAAACACCACCAGGGAAAGGGAGACATCCTTCCTCCCTTCAAACAGAGGGATAGAAAATAGGAAGGATGGAGAGGAAAAGGAAGATGTCTCTTCTTCCTGCTGCTGTGATGTCTGAGAGGGCTGGGATCTGCCCCTGCCCCCCCCTCCCCATCTCCTCCTTGCCTCTGTCCTCTGCCACTTCACAAGGGCCAGGCTGCAAACCTATAGTATAGCTGCTAAAGAGATGAAGGTACCGGCCCAAATAGTTATTTTAAGTCTGGAGCAGACGCGAGAACCACTGTGCAGAGAGAGCAGAGAGTCACAGCAGGGCGGGGAAGTTCTAACACAGGCAGATCGCCACAACAAAACACAGCGCTGCAGTGCAGGCGGGCTGAGTCGGGCCGCTAAGACTGTTCAAATACTGCAAGACAGCAGTTCAGACTGAACCACAGAGCTTTCTTTCTATTGAACTTAACACAGATAGTATAAAGAAGAATCATTAGAGGCTCAATACTGTATTGTGGAAACTATCCATTATTCTAAGATTACTGCTACTGCAGGTAATGGACAACAATGATGAAATATCATCACTGTCACAGTTGTATTACATTAAGCAACACTACAACTGTGATAGCCTCAGTGCTTTGACTGGAGGTGGTACTTAGGACCCCCCAAAACGTTCAAATACTGATTTGAACATTGATTTCCATGGCAACAGGTGAAGCTTCAATAGCCTCAAGGCATTTCAGTCAGCCCTATGAAAGTTAATTAGAAAATGTCACAGCCTCCCTTTTGAAAAATATTTATGAGAGTGCAGGGATGTATAGTATTGCCAATTTCAGAATATCACGATAACAAAAGTATCTCCGAACCATTGCGGACCTGAATGATGACAAACAATAGGTCTTTCAGAAAGCAAAACTGTAGTTTTCTCAGCCGCAATAGAGTAAATGAAGGAAATAGGAACTACAGAGACAACCGTCCATGTGCCCATCATCCTTTGCCTCCACTCCCTCTTCAAATCTACAGGCGCAGCGCTGGCGGATGCTGGCCAGTGTTGGAGGCGAGGGAGAACAGAGCAGGGAGAGAGAGAGAGAGATGAAGCCTTTGAACTTGTGGATGCTACAAGCGTCTTTTAGATCTGATGTGTGGAAGTGTACTTTAAAATTAATGCACCTTGTTCACTGGTCAATAAGCAGCTTTTTAAATATCGCAATAAATATCATATGGTGGACTTGTTATTGGTATTACTGTATAGGTAGTTCTGATGTCATTACATCCCTATGAAGTACAACACAAGCACAGGTTACCATTTTAACATGAAATTTTGATGTTTTCTGAATAAAACTGCATGAGATCTTACAGCATACATCCATGAAGATGCCTTGATGACCTAATGACTATAAGTATTTTTCAAATCTTCTCACTTAACAACACCCCAACTGCCTCTGTCTGTTGAATACATGCTGCCCACACCACTCCTCGACCAAATACAGTCCCCTCCGGCGTTTTTCTGACAGTGTCCGGTACCATAGCGTATCCACTTAGCAGTGTCAAAACACAGGTGTAGTAAGCCTGGGAGCAGGCGAGGTCTGAGCTCATAAAGGGAATGTGTGAGCTGGGAATGACTCCCTGTGTAAGAGGGCCCCTCACTGGCCGTGCAACCCAGGTACAGAGTTACTGCAGAGAGAGGGAGCTGGAAAACAGCCGAACTTACTAATATGCCAGAGGGGAAGGCACACCTTCACCTCAGGATCCTAACACAGCAAAGAGAAATGTGACTCAGCGGTTATGAGACAGAAAGTGATGAGAAGTTTTTTGATGGGGGATAAAGAGAAGGCAGCTGGTGCTCTTACCATAGCGTCCATTATATCCGGAATCCCTTTATGGTGACGTCTGAGTCCTGCAGGTACACACAGTTTGTGAGGCGACTGGACATTGTCAAAGATCCTCTGGTTTGAGTTTGGAGACTGAGGGGAATCGGTAGTAATCCTGTGACCAGTTCAGCCATAAAAGTCCTTATCAAGTCAGCTACGTGGTTCAAGCGATCACTGAATTACGTGTGGAAGCCACCTATAAGAGCGACAGAAACCAGGGAGAGGGTGGTGAGCTGAAGTTTGGAGTCCATGTTAAAAGCTTCGTCAAGTTTTCTCATGGTTTGTTAAACAACAATTTCTTCACCTGACAATTTCTAATTTTCCTCCTGACCTCACCTGAAATAAACCATTTACTGTACATGTGAGATGTAAAGCATTTCTACAACATTTGTCCCACCAGCATGTCGCAGTTATGATAATATTTTTGTGCTAGAAAGCTGACTGAAGAGACAACAAACACTGAACTAAACTGAGGATGTTACATGACTAGGAAGCACAGTGTAGGTCTCTGAGCAGAACCCAATCAGCTGCTGAAACCAAAACTCTCCAATCAACTCAAACTTCTGACACCGAGGATACATTTTTTTATGAACTGGAGTTATGAAAGTTACACAAACCAACGTAAAGGTTTTGTATCCTGTGTCCTTTACTTCTGTTACAGCTGTGTTAGGGCTACATAATGTATTGTGTTTTTGTTATTATTGAAACATGAAATTATAAAAATATAAATAATTTTGTTGAAAAAATTAATGAATAGTGATTTAGCACACCTCAAATTTGGTATCATGAGACATTAAATTAGCTAGAACTTACACACACACAATGTCGACTTGTATTGTAAGTATTTCTGAGTCTGTATTTGTACACATTTTACTGCATGTGGTCAACAAATCCAGTAAAGGACCAATACTAGTGAATACTGAGTCTGCAGAATATTGGTTTCCAAGGTTGTTACATTAACGACAAAATTGATTTTACAAACATAAATCACAAAAAAAAAACCCTAGGGTATTTTTTATTTCATTACACAACAATTCTTCACTCACCGTATAATTTGTTCATATTGCAGCTCTGCTCTCCTTCAAGGCAAGAACAGTGTTTTATATAAAATCACAAAGGGGTTGTACTTTCACCTGGTCAGTCTGTTTCTACAAGAAACAACAGGTTGTCTAATATTTTGTACATGGAGTGTACCTCCCTCAGAAGGCTCCTGTAATGCCTAACCCTGAGCACAGATCAGGACTGCCAAAGAAAACTCAAGATAAGTGGAGGAAAAATACCCTCCATTCAGACAATCGGCGAGTTACAACCACAGCTGGCGGCTCTGCCCGACAACCAGACTACCCGTCCATCTTTGCAGATGCCAGGCGGCTGGAAAAAGCATGAACCTGAACTAAATGAGAGGAACATCTATTCGATTCTCATCCCTCATCTTTCAACTTCTGCTGTGCCCATACCCGGCTCTCCTCGGTTCCCCTTCGCCATCAAAACTGACTTACTACTTTATTCCAGCCGATTGAGCACTCAACGAAGAGGTCTGGCCTTCATCACCCTTCCATTCTCTCTCTATATTTCTCTTTTCCTCCCCTGGAATCTGTTTTTTCGTTTTCTTTCCAGTCTTCAGTCTTCTTTCTGTCTTTTCAGCCTGTTCTGTGCAAGGCTGTGCAGAGCAAGTGTCACGCTAATTTATGTGTACAAGTTAACTGAACAGCTACAGGAAAAGAATGGGTGTTGACCAGGCAATATGATTTCTAATAGGGCTGCAACTAATTATTATGTTCATTATCGATTTATCTGCCGATTCTGTTCTTTATTTATCACCAGGTTGAACAATTCTAAGGGTGTAACAATTCTGAAACCAAGACAGAAACTGTGATACAAACGCCCACAAACTGTGTCGCAATACAGGAAGATGGAACCTCGATACCCCTCACCCCACTGACTGAAACCCCAACCTACTTTCACCACTGCAGATGCAGCCTGTTGGCTGTTCTATTTGAATTTAGGGCAAGCTGTATTTTGTAAATATCACACTAAAACTTCCAACTGTGTGTCACATGACTATTTTGGTCCAATCACGATTGAGTGATCACACCTGTGATGAAAATTAGGTTAGCAATTAGCTCAGATGAGTTGATGGATTCAACTAACAGCATGAGTCAGTAACAACTCTCAGTGCTACTGAATTCATCTGATTAATTAAGTGCATTTCTTAACATACTGTCATATTGTATGGCGTGACATTATATGTACAGTGCTGTCAAGGTGATTTAAAATATTTTACAGACTCAGTACTGTACTGGTTGATATATTTTGGAATAGGTCATGTTTTTTTGTCTTCATTTTATGAACCAGACTGAAGGCACTGATGTTTGGACTGATCACAGTCAGCAATCACCAACAGACGGAAGCCTGTGCGAATGTGGATGTTGCTCAGTCTCTGGCAGGAAACTTGCAAACCATAATTTTACAGGATTTCCTAAATATATTTATTGACAAAAACTGCACACAAACACTGAGCAAGTGAAATCCTTTACAGACACTATGGGATTTTTGCACAGATTTACAAATGAGATGCCTACCTCCACCTACAACATGGGTTGCTCTGCTGTTAACCCACACTGGCTGTCTTTGTGAGTGCTTTTGTCCATTTTCCCCTCTGTTCCTGTATTGCTCTGGCCAATAATGGCAGAAGGTTATGATGCCAAGAGGGAAAATTGAAGAAAATGTTGAATAGAGAATCAAATGAAACTTACTTTTAGAATAAATTTTTTTTTGACTTGTGTTAGTATAAGTGAAAGAAAAGATGTAACCGCAGTGAACCTGACCACCTCTAAATTGGATATAAAACTAATAGAAAACTAATAGAAACTGAATACATGAGAATCAAAATTCAGGCAAAAAAATACATTGGCTCAATGCAGAGACAAAAATTCCACCGCATCCGTCTAAAGTGTGTGTGTGTGTGTGTGCAAGTGTGCGTGAAAGAGAGTGTGTGTTCTCTAATGCTGAAAATGAAAGAATCATGGTTCCCCGGTCTATAAGTTTCATTCCCGCTGCTCTAAATTAGCTCATGTCGCGTCTCAGGATCATAAATTCCAGGCTAACCTTATATGAGAGCGCTGCCTCGCAGTCCCCCAGCACTCTAACTGGATCACGCATCCATTTACACACACACACACACACACACACACACACAATCACAAACACACACACACCCTAAAGCGAATCATCCTCTCCACCACCAGGCTGGGAAAAGGTGGTGAAAAACATAATTACCATCAAACAACTCCATCTCCATTACTCTTCTGGGAATTCTACCGCTTTTTATTGCCACCATGATACATCCTACAGGGGGGTGGTGGAGTGATACACCTAGATTTATTTTTTATTCGTTGCCCACAAACAGGGATATGAAGGAGAGCAAGAAAATCAAAACAAAAACTCAGAAGAACAAGAACTATGAATGCAATGTGAGAAATGTTTTGTCATGCCTCTCAAGACAGCAGACTTAACATTTGTCATGAGATTTAAGAACACACTGCACACTTAAAATATTTCAATTAGACAGGGTTTTGCACAGTCCAATATGAAAAATACATTCTTTCCACTCAGGGTAAACAGAAGTTTGATAGAAAATCATATTCTACACAACATCTGGAAAATTAAAGAGTTTAAATCTTCAAAAATTACATTGTCATCGCCTACGACCTCTCTCTCATCTCCTCAAATCAGACCTTGAGGAAACATAATGGAACTGAATCAAGGCGTTTTCTAATTAGTGCAGAAGCAGCACTAGTTTATAAAACAAGGCACCCTTCTGAAGCTGTACCTATTAATATTTTTAGATTAGCATTAGATTAGTGTCTTTCAGCTCACTGTTTTGGTTGTACTGCCTGCAACTTTACTGTTTTTGGTTCTCATCAAGTTCATTTTCTGCCACAGCCGGCTGCTTTTTACAGAGATAGATCTCTTTTTTGCTTAAATAATTATCAAAATGGTTGAGAATTATTTTTCTGATGATCGACTAATTGATAAATGGCTTCAGCTCTAGTATAAAAAGGCCAGTGTTTGCTAACTCATTCACCTTTATAAGGTGATAACATGTAAGTATTGTGTTCACAGCCTTTCTCTGATGCCATGATTTAGGATTTTTCATCAGTTTGGAAATCTCTGTGGTTCGTTGCCTCTTACTATATTTGAACTGGCAAAATGAATGGAATCTACATAACACTGAACTAAAAGAGAAACAATGATTTAGTCTTTAAACAAACTGAAAAGAAAAAAACCCCCACACACAAGCTACAGAGGCCTCTGGGAGCAGCTTAAAGCAGGAGATCAGAGGCAGTGCTCTACCATCAGACAGCCTGGGTCAGGGAAAGCTCGTTCCTCTGCATCGATCTCCAATGATATGCTCCAGGAGACCAAACAGCAGTCAATGGCCCGGACAAACTGCTGCCTCCTCCACAGTCTGAGAAGAGGAGCAGACGGAGGAGGCCACGGAGGGAGGAGGGGCAGCAGAGGATGCACAAACACATCACTCAGTTTATAAGAGCTCTAAATCTACCACACCCTCCTCCACCTCCCAAAATCAGTTTATTAATTATGTCTATGATTCAAATTCTTTAAGTTTCTCCATGCTTAAAAAGAAAAAGCTTTGTACTGTGCCTACACAGTACAAACTACATGCCTGAAACTGCTTGTGTACAGTGATGACATTTTGCTATGTAACTATTGACTTTTGTGAAACTTTGTCTCTTGAACCATTGCTCTGGTTCTTCTGCAAACGTTAAACATCCAGATCCAAAGAAATACTGAGTAAAAATCTAAGTATGTTTCTTAGACAAAACGAAATGAAACAAAATGTTATAACTGGTTATAACCCCAGAGTTTCCTACACGTCAAAGTGGAGCAATATCAACAGCCAATTCTCTACATCCTCACAAACCCAACATTTAATAATCAAAACACTGCTATCAACAGTTAAACAATGTATTTTTCAAGGAATACTGACCACTGACAACCACTGATGAGGACAGAAAATATGCAGCTTCACAACATCCAAAATGACATGAGTAGAATTAAGCTACGACTCAGAAAACCCCTTTTTGATTTCCCTGAGATGTTACGATTGCATCCCAGTGTGATTACGTCTGAGTCTAAGCAATCAGTCCCTGCATTGCAATCCTCATCTTAAAACCACAAAACATTAAATTATTGAACTCATGTCTTCATAATGGCATTTTTCTTGACCTCCTCCATGTCTGACTCCATCTCTTCCACTCTCAGAGTGTTTCTGCCTTCATTAAAGAGGACAAAAACCAGCCTTGGAGAGAATATCGAACCTTTCACATGCACTTGCATTTTCTTTATTAGCGTCCATTCTGCATGGAAAGCTCACAGCAGCACTGTACAAGCAACAACACAAGAAAAATTTTCTCAGGGTGATGACTGCTGAGAGCTGTCTGTCCTCCACATGGCAGAAACAAAAGATACTGACTAAAATGTTTTCATGGACTTAAAAGCTTCTAACTTTACCATCTGAAACAATTACTAACTTTTACCGGTAAACAGCCAGAAACTATAGGAATTAGATCTCTATTAGGATTTGATCAATATGGGAAAAGACAAACCACTTTTAATGACTTAGGTACTATCTTGTACATTCCAAATTTATTTTAAGTCACCTCTGCTCAACATGATTTACAATTAGTGTATTTATCTTCTGTAAGAATATGAACTCAGTTCATTGAATTTCATTCATTTGAAGACCCGAATGAAAATTATTAATACTTCTTTTATGTTTTTACTTGAAACTGCAACTTCCCTCTCATAATGTTATCACATTTATTCTGAAATTATGGCTGTATTCTCAGTGTTATGACTTTTGTCTCAAACGTTAACCTTTCTTCTGATAATAAGTTAACAATTTTTCTGAAAAATATTACAGCTATAAAAATCTTTTCATAATAACATGACTTTTTCTGTATTCTAATAATGAGAAACTTTTTCTCAAAAAAACAAACAAACAAACAAATAACTTTTTTCCTTTTTCAACAGGCCGTTATGTTCTACCCTCCCACATTATCATCATCATCTGTCCTTTGGGTTTGAGCTCCAGGTGTTCAGCTGCTCACATATAGCCTTCAGTGGGACATTAACAGGCAGGGTGCTCCAAACTACACCAAGTCATTTTCCACTTTGCTCTACATCGATTTCCCATTATGGGCGATATCGCTGTTTTGACCCTGGCTTAACAAAGAGTACACACACACACACACACATGATGTAGCTGTCTCTGGTGATGGATGGAGGTGTTTGATAGAAAATCTGAGCAGCAGGTCATCCTGGTGGTCCCAGGTGCTGTACTGGGCGGGATGAGGATGGAAGGTCGCTATGTTTTTGGCTAAATTCTGTACTGAACACGACTTTTTTTCTGCTAAAACTGGGTCAGTGTTGGAATCCACCGTAACTGCTGGGAATCCAGATTGACTGTAGCTGCTGTCGTCTTTGGAGAGGCAAAACTTTAACAGCAACCTTTCAACTCTACAGGGGGTGAGTGTTTGATACTCAAAACATTTTTAGAGGGGTACCGAGGGGGCTTCACATGAATTTTTTAAAGCTAAAGTTCCTCATTCTGAGACAATAAAAATACATCTGACTCTTTCTAAAATTAACAGTTTTCTTTTGCACTTTTGACACTCTTGTTGTAATAATTAACTAAGTTAGTTGAAAAAAGAGAACTTAGTTTTCATCACAGTTAAATGAGAGACATTTTCATCAGAAATTAATACTTTCCTCACTGCAGAAAAAGTATGTTATGATTTAGGAAGTGAGCCAGGATTTTTTAAATCACCACCAGTTTCAGATCTTCAATTCTCTCTGTGCTTCATCAACATCAAACTGCTTCCCACTTTTTGTGGTGCCTTCTCCTTTTCATCCTCTTTTCCATTTTTCATCCACTTTCTTGTGCAAGCTAAAAAGGCACAGTGAATTTTCCTGTTGTTACCTGGATTGTTTGCAGTCTATGTTTATTTGGTGTTGATTTGCCTCTTAACAGCCAGAGAGAGACATTAGCTGTAACTAGCTAGCGTCAGTTCAGAACAGAGTATTTACAGTTAAATTCAAACTTTTTCCGATCATATAGACAGGTCTTTGCCTTCATGTGCTCCGACCAAGACAAATTTGCATCTGTTTGCATTGACTTCGTAAACAATTGCAAGACTTCCAAAATTAGCTTTGTGTTCGTTGTGCTTCTTTCATTAAATTTAAGAGGGCCTTTTGTTTTACCTGCTGAGGACTAATCAACAAAACAAATGATTTAAAACAGAAAAATTTAAATATGAAAAGGCAAGTGCGGTGGGTGGCACTTATTGATTTATGCACTTTAAGGGCGGGGGGGTTGTCAGACCGGGTGTGGTGTGTGTGTGTGTGTGTGTATTTTTTTCCAATGTATGAAACATGACTACATTCGTGGGACAGAAACACTTAAGAGTGGCTGTGAGCTCTTGCCTGAAGGGTCCAGAGATGAAAAACCAGTTGCTGGGAATGAAGCCACACACACACACACACACACAAAACACACACACAAAAACACACACACACACACACACACACACCCACTGCCAAGAGCTCCCACCCACAGCATGGGACCAGAGGGAGAGGTCAAAGGTTAACTGAACCATGGTGTTAGGTCAGAGGGGTTAAACTGGACACTTTAGTGCAGCAGTTGCAGTGTCAATGGGGAAGGGTGGTGGGGGGGACTGCGGATCACTGTGTGGTCCAGTTATCGGTGATGCATACAACACGTCTCGTGCCTTTGCACGCACCCCCCCCCACCCTTCGCCCATAAAACAGACCATGCATGTCAGTGGCCTGTGAGTGCGAAAATGATGCGTGCGTCCAGCAGTGTATGTGAATGAATGTGTGCGTTAAGCAGCTTAGTACCTAGCCAGTCGTTGAACTTCTTAACCTCGGAGGGCAGGCCCAGCTCGGTGAAGTCGCCCATGTGCAGCAGCACATCGCCGTAGGGCATCTGGATGCCGTCTGTACGCGAGTGTGTGTCCGAAACACACACAAACCTGGTGTGTCCCGCCGGCTTGGGAGTGTCATAAGGAATGGGGTCCACCCTGAAAAGACAGAAAAAGAGAGAGTTGTTTACAGTTCAGAGTTTGTATGTGTGTGTGTTCCCCTCTTGTCTTCCAGGGCTCATTTTCCTCCCTCAAAACAAGACACTGTGTTTGTACAGCGTGAACAACAGCTTCCACACAGAAACAACAATTTTTCATGTGTTAAATTAACTGTTTTCATATTAGTGCTACATCTTGTTACACTCTAATCCATCACCTGAGCGAACAGCAAGCGGCGCCTCTACAAGAAAATACTCCTATAGTGAATTTCAACTTCTGATTGAGTATTGTGAGAATGTTAAGTAAACAGACATGAACTGTAACCACTGGCGTTTTGCTTTAATGACTCATAAAAAAAGTGTAGATTTTTATATTAAACCCGTCAAGAAACTCACTTTTACAGGAACTTAAAGTGTTTACTCTCAACTTTAGAAGTTACTGAGACGTTAGTGAACATTTTCAATCCTTGAAGTCGTCTGCAGCCATCTTACTGCCTTTAAAAAAATGGCTATAGCACCTTAAATGTAACTTTCTTTTAACTCCTATGGCTGACTCACACTGAACAGCACCATGTTATCAATTTGAAAAGCAAGTGATATCTGACCTGTGAAATCAGGCTGTTTGCAAGTATGTTTGATTCCTCATTGTCACCAACAAGAAGCACAATTTCCACCTATTTATGAGATATCTGCCCTTGGTTTTATATAGTCATTTTATAATTTTGAACATCACTCTAAAGATAAAAAAAGAGCAACAATTCAAAGAATGTGCCCTTTTTTCTCTTATGTTATGATTTAAAAGGTGTACTCGATTGTGAAGCATATTTTTAGGAAATGTATGCTAATTTCATACCAGATAGCAGACGGGGCACCGCTGAAAACTGGAACCTTAAAAAGATCATTTGTTGTTCAAAATAAATTACACGGTCCACAGAATAATGCATGCAGCAGAGCAAAATGCATCTCAAAGAAAAGAGGAGACATTACAACGGTGAAAAATGTGTAGTTTGGGCTGGAAAACAACCAGCAACGGGTTGATTTGTGCATACAAGGAGGGCAATGGCTGTTTTGTGGCATCAGATTGGCTAAAGAGATGGTGAATTAAGGCATGCCTTGTCCTTTCTATCCATTATCTAAAGAAAAAAAACACTTAGACCCAAGTCTGGCTGAAAAAAGCCTTTTATTCAGCCTTTGTGTTCAATGTAAGCGCGTAAAAAGGAAGAAAACCTGTACTTTTTTCTGACTGAAAGGAAAGACGGGAAAAAAAATCATCTTGTCTGTAATTGAAGTCTACAATGTGCAATCCTCCAGCACTCTGCCACTAGACCATTATTTCATTAGAAGGGATGTCACTCTGTCGACAACATCAGACACATCATCAACACTGCAATCTCCAACCTGACTAGCACAAGCATGCGCACACACACATACAAACACACACACACACACACACACACACACACACACACACACACACACACACACACACACACAGTTAACTCACATGTGTGCACAAACATGGCGTGGAAACAGTCACAGACACAGATGAAATCAAAAGGTTTCAGACTGAAGAAGACGTTATTAACAGAGATGGAGAAAACAGGCTCCTCGGCACAAAAGAAAACCTTATTGGGAGGGAGGCAACGTTGCATTTGAAGGTTCTCATTTGGGAAGCAATTTTCCTGTTTTCCCATTTCTGTGCCAGGTTGAGCAGAATATTAAAACATGGAAAATCTTTACAAAGAGCACTGGAATCTGTTGTTCTTCTGTCTCTGAGCTGAACAGTCATCTGGAAGGTCATGTTAGCGGTAAGACACAAACGAGTGCAGGCTTCAGTCCTCTATTCAGTTTACTGTCTGAAGTCCATGCAGCCATCTGTAGTCACAATCTGTTGTCAGAGGTCTGTAGCACTGGTGGACAGTATGAATAAAATCTTCTATCATAGTAGAAATAGGTAACAAATTAAAGGAAAAAACACCATAATATTAAATGTTGATCCACCACAAGACTCCAAAACTCTGTGGTCCTTAGCAAAGATTCTCCATGTCTCTGAGCTACACTAGAGAGATGAACTCCCTTCTTCTAGACATTCTCTCATTTGTTGCTTTGATGATGATGGAGAGTGCCGTCTAAAGGCCAGTTTCTACTTCTGTGTTCTCCTACGCATTTCCAGTTGCTCCTTCCTCCTTGCCATTTTTGAATTGAGTTGAACATGAATTGAACAGCGATGGACCAAATAGAGAATAGGTTAAACTAACAAGTCTGTTCTGTTCAACATTAACTCCAACTCTAACATGATCTGCTCAGTCTCAGGAACCACTGTTTGAAGTGCATGAAGAAACTCAACACAGCGGCATAAAAACCTGACTGCTGACTAGAGTTTCTCTGGTTTAACTGCAGAACGATAAGTGCTAACAATGCTACAGAGTAGGCTCTGTGTCGATCCTACGTATGAGCATAAACCAGCCTTAACATGTCACTCAAAACAAACTTTTCCATGGGTATTGAGTTAAGATCTTCTCCCCTTATTTATTCTGGTTTTACCTTTGTCACCCACCTGCATGATTTACTGTTAAATTTCTGACAATTCAATTGGGAAATTGGACCACAAAGGCCTTACAACTATTAAAGGGATAGATGGTGTGTGTCAGCAGAAACAGCACGGCAAAATTAAACTTAGTGTCATCTCACTGTACATGTCGCACAACTCTTGTCTGTTGCCACTGAAGTCTAACCACCATTTGTAGTCACCATCTGTGATCAGCAGCCACTGTCTGCAGCCTGTAAAGCAGCTGCACACACGCTGCATCTTGAATCCCCAAGGGTTCTGTTGTTTGTGCCTCTGCAAAACTGCATGAATCCGAAGCTGCGAGCAAGAAGAGCCTGCTCAAAATCTGATTGACATGCTGGCTTAGGCTGCGTTCAGAGAGACAACAGTGCTGCCTGAAAGGAGGCAGCCCCCTCATCAGTTTGAATGAGGGGACTCTGTCAGCCCATTGGGTGCCTTTTAAATATGTATATTTACTGGTTTCTTTAGTCCTCCATGACAGTAAACTGAATATCTGTGGGTACTGGACTGTTGGTCAGACAAAACATAATGTCTGAAGATGGGTGGCGGGAATTTGTGATGGGCATTTTTAACCACTTTCTGGCTTTTTATTAGACAAATTACAAATTGATTGACCAGAAAATCAATCAATCAATAATGAAAATCATTGTTACTTGCAGCTGTAGTTGCGATGACAGATCGATTAAGTAATATTGCCACTGTGATCATTTTTTAGGGCAATAAAACACTGGAACCTGAAGCAACACACCTCTATCACCACAGCCCCTTGCATTACTATTGTTCTTTTTTTTATGTGCAGGGCTGTTTTCAATCTGATTGCTTGTGCAGGCACAAAATATATACTGTAGACTTTAAAAACTTTGACGCAACTCAAAATTAGTTTTTCAAAAAAGCCACTTCTACTTGTAAAGGAACTCTGAAATTCTTTGTCACTCTTGTCTGATGATTTTTATTTGTTTTGTCAACAATTTTTCAACCACAGGTTCATTGTTATTGCAGCCTCAGTCAGAGGCTGACTGTCTATTACAAATCCGGGTAGACAGGATTTGTAATCTCATACTGCAGTCATCAGTGTGTGGTCTGTGTCTCTGGTCAATGCTTGTTGTCTGTAATCAGCAGCTTGTAGCCTTTGTGTCTGTAGCCTTTAGTCTTCAGTTCATTACAAAAAAACTTATGATGTGGTCTGCTGCCTGTGGCTTGTATTTTCTTGTTTGTCACCTGCAGTCAGTCAGAAATCAGTATTTGGGAGTCATTGGCCCTGTCCCTCCTTCTCCCTCCCTCCCAGCTGGGAGATCTCAGCTTTGCTCTGAGACACTGGAGCTTCTCAGTTGCCCCAGCCTGGCCTCCATATTAAACACACTCGACAAAATGAAAAACTAGCTACAGAGATAATGATATTTACTATTGACTGTGTGCAGTAAATAAGTCTCTGTGCGTCTATACACACACAAACACAGTGATTACTTGACTTATTCTGATTTAGAACCATGACTGTGTGTATTCACTTTCACACACCATATAACAAGAGTAAAACAGAGAACTTTATGGAGAAATATAAAACACCTATTGTCAGCCAAGTCACCCAGGCTCATTAGTTCTTTGTATACTACATGCTCACCTTCACACTGTATACACATCCGTCTCAGTGTCCCCACAGAGGGTATTCTAATTTGGCAGGTCATTAAGGAGATTGCCGCAAAATCAGGGAATTAGTACAATAGTGAAGTGAGTGAATATGGAAAGACTTGTCCCAAAGAAGACAAATAAATCTCAAAAAAAGAATTCAAAAAATACTGGTTCAAACCATGAATCCAAAATTTGGTAATATGAAGTCCGGTTTTAGCTATAAGAGATTCAACAGTTGGGACCCAACCACAAAATGGATAAATGAGTGACAATTGAACTGAATATTACATTAGAAAGATAAAAAACAGGTCTGTAACCCAGCGTAGTGTCCGATACGGTGATTTGATCAGACCTTTGCACCCTTGTGGCAGATATTGCGTTTGTTCTTCAGGGTTGCTATCCGCTGCGGTGTATTTTGGCACTGTCATCGTGCGTCAATTAGTGAGTGTGATGCACAGAGAGGTAACCGTGATTCGCTCTTGATTTAAAACTGTGTTTGTTTTGTAGAAACAAAGTAGTGCCTTAAGGCGGCAGGCGTGATGCCAGTAATACGTAGGTGTGTTGTGTAGTACAATTACAGGGTTAGTACCCAATAAGGGAAATTTCATCGTCATCCCATCTCCTGACAGTGCACATCGAAAAAGCACCAGCACACACAGACACAGCACTGTGAATACAGACAAATAGAATGAAGAGAGAATTTGATAATGGTGGGACTAACTAGAGCAGCACCTTGACTGATTCCTAGGGTTGTGTTCAATGGCATGGTATTTTGTACAGTGCCAAATCAAATAATGGGGCCCGCCGAAACAAGACAGCGTATGAGTTCGTTGGTAGAAGCTGTCTAAACACAATTAATCAGGCAATATATAAATTAAAGTTGTGGTGTTAACAAACAGGTGTCGTGGGGGAAGAGTGGCAACCTATACACTCCACCTCCTATACTCATCAGTTTTTGAGGAACACTGAAAGTTGGTATCCAGTTGTATACAAAAGGCAAAGGCTGGCTTTGTTTCAGCAGTTAGCTAGTGCAATTTCAAAATGGTCGTTGAACGTCAAATTGTAGCAGCTTAACGGTCCAACTGACCATTCAGTGAAAAATTGCGGGAACCTTTTAAGTTAATGCTTTTACAGCAAAACAATCTAATATATCTCATCCTAAATTGTCCGCCAAAGTCGTGAGGAGAAAGAGGGAAATACTTTTAAATTTTTTACCTTGGGATGAGCCAGCACATAAACCCTGTTTGTTTTTCATCCTTTGTAATCAGGGTAACCAATAGTTTACAAAACGCTATCATCAGGTGTAATTCCATTTATAATTATCTACCAGTCATCGTTGTTCCATTTGTCTTACGGCTGAGTGAACTCAGAAGGTAACATAGTGCCAGAACGAATCTCTCATTTATCATACTCCTGGGACAGAGAGTCGCCAGTAACAACACACAGTGCCACAGTTGGCCACACACACACACACACACACACACACACACACACAAAAAGTAGTTAATAAGTGAAACCCGTGATGATATTTTGTCTCAGGGAATTGTGTCCAGTGAGCCCTAGTGAAGAGTTGGAAGTGGGGTACAGAAAAGAAAGATGAAGAGAGGAAGAGAAAGCAGTGAGGATGATGAGAGAGAGCAGAGAAGAAAGAACTCAACCAAAAGATGAAACAGAAAAAGAACAAATCAGTGATGTAAAGGGCGGTGGTGAGTAAAGTCATGAGCAACCAAAGCTGAGAATGGAAGACGCGAGAGAGAAAGTTCTAAGAGCAGCAGGATGATGTGCAATACACAGAATATCTGTGAAGTCAGTATCTGGCCGAGCTCAACCAGATGCCATCCGGCGAACTTGTTGGCAGCACATATGAGCAACACCTCAACTAAAGGTTAATATAGAATGCTGCGCTATCACAAATCAACTGTTCAAAGGCTGATTTAAGGACTGCACTCAAATTATTCAAATGTCCCAGTTGTCTTTGGTTCTTTTCATTCTGAAGGATCTCTAAGCAAACATTTACCGCTAGAGAAAGAGACTGGGAACGTTAAAAACCTTCGAATTAGTTTGTTTTATTCTTTCCACCCATTTGTCCTCATGTTGTTTTGTTTTAAACCATGGAAGAACACATGCCATGGATCAGGTAAACAGTACAAACAAAACAGTAGTTGAGGTTTTAGAGGCTCTTAGATTTCGTTCAAGTCTCATCTAGGGCAACTTTTGACCACAATCAGGCACAACAAAGGAAGTGCAGTTAAGGAGTCCCAAGTTTCATTTTGTCAATAAAAACTGTGGACAAAATAAAATTAAGCAAAACTCGTAAAACTTCCTTTAACCCAATGACAAGGACGACATTGACAAGAACCAATATATACACAGAGTTATGGTTCCTAGTGATTTGCAATCCAGAAGGCACCTACCAATAGTGTTGGTTGAATTTATCTACCAGGTACCCAGGAGCTCGGAGCAACACACAAATGTCAGGAAAAGAAACATAATGAGCAATAGGGCCTGGCTTGGCGACATTACGAAACCAGCCACAGCATGCTGCCGCGAGAAAAAAGTGAGTGTATATTATTGTCAGAGAGACACCTCATACCTGCGGAATTGTTGGAGAGAAACCACAATTAGAGGAGACAGTCTGTCTTATACCAGTATACAGAAGAAGAAAGTTATAGCAGTTACTCTAAAGCTCATATTAAAACCAAAGTTTGCAAAGTTGGCAGTGAGTAAATACTTATTATCATCCGACAGCATAGGGACATGGAAGAGGCTGGCCATCGCTTTGCAGATGGCGGGATGGTACCCACTGAGCGAGTTTGAATGTTTTACAGCTCTTATTTTGTGTCTCAGAGGAGCAAGAGTACAAAAGTATCCTTGAAATGGTACTGATGTTTGTGCAGGTGTTGTCATTTACTACATTCCCATGTGAGCACACATCAAGTGCATCCCGATATAATTTTGAAATTGCATGTTCAGTCAGGGCTGATTTATTAATATTATTGGTATCCAATTATTTTTATCCCTCCTCTTCATGTTTGTATTGTTGGAATAGTCAACATCAGACCTCTCATATAAACACAGTATTTTTAATCATACATCCTGGCTTGCCCTTATTTGACCACGGTCAGACGCCAGCACTAAGATTGGTGTCATATTTTACCTGACTGAAAACTAGACTAAAACAACTGAGGTAAGATGAGACGAAATGTTCAGTTCACTAAAACCTTGACCAAAAGCCAATATGGAGAGGTTGACCAAATATGACCTTAACTAACAGAGTTTTAACTTGTGACCTATATTAGACTGCCAGCATGGTTGGGACAACAAGGTTCAAGAGAGATGGAGGCGAACTAAACGACAGAGAGCAATGTAACATGAATTGAGGTATGAGCAATTGGACACTTGAACCAAACAGTCATCATGAGGCAACAACAGACAGTGTAAGGATGCAACCTTAAAAGGATTATCAACATGAGTGTTTGGTACATCTAAAAATAATAAATACCTGCCCATTACAGTTCCATGTCCAGCACTGGTCTGAGTACAAGCCAACAGCAGTGAGAGTAGCTTATATTACAGGGGAGAAGGAAGAGACAAGGTAGGAGAGAGGGTGGTCAAAGAGAAATCAAAGATGAACACACATGCATGGCAGGTTCAAGGTTGTCAGGCAGGTGACTGTCTGAAGGCTTTCACCAAGCAGCTTCAAACAAAGGGCTGATGGAAAGTTGGCGACACATGGGCACACAAGCACACGCACACACACGTCACCAGTCTGTGTGAGTTGCCCACATCTCTTAGCCCTCGCAGTGGCCGATTAATCTTTCAGTGTCACATCACAGAAAGTCAGCAGGCCTATCCTCCACAAAATACACAGACATCCTCTCTCTGGCGCTGAGGGTATGTTTTGACCAACCCCTGGGAAACAAGGTGTTGGTGGGTCCACACTGTAATCACAGGCCAGCTTTTTGGTGCCGAGGCAGGGACAGCAGAGGCAGAAGGAGGAGAAAGAAATGATAGTTAGAGGGAAACAAGAGAAAAAAGAGTTCAGGAGGAAATGAGAGAAAAGAGAGAGAATGCCCATGCCCCCCAGGCCTCCCCCATAGCTAATTTTGCTCAATTGCTTTGCAGATGTGTGTACACTGAGCTACATAGAACCTAAAGGGATACACAGACCCCAAAAGAAGAGAGAAGAAAATAAAGGAGATGAGGGGATATGTTTATAGCAAACAGGCAAGGAGCTATACAGATGATGAGGTTTAGACAAACACACAACTAATATTTATCATTTAAACCCAGTACTATCAATATGAATAACACCTGACCACAACACAAATCATTCACAACTACTGACTGCTGATCTATCAGGTATGAACCATATATTAACCAGATCTAAAGAGGTCCATATATGTTTAATAATAAATTACAAAATTGTATCTTCAGTTACCATTGAACGTAATGGCAACAATCATCCATTATTTATCCTCAATAGACAACAACCACAATGAGGAATGGAAGGAACCAATGAGAAATGGAGGAAGGAAGAAGGGAGGATTGAAGAATACAACACCATATACTCTGTGTTCATTTCATAAATTGTTATGTCAAGAGCGAGGAAGGAGAACACAGAGAGAGAACTATATCTGGCAGAATTTTATATCAAAAGAAGCTCACATGGATCTTAGTAATTCACCTCACCAGGCCGGTCCCTGCGGTTCACCTGGTCCAAACTGGTCCAGTCAAGAGGGTTATGGGAACCAGGCTCATGGCCTCACCTCTGGTAGCATCCGCAGCATGGTGCAGTAGCACAGCAGTGCTTAGCCTGGTTCACCCTCCAACTCTCTTGACACCATCCCTCTCTCTCTCTCTCTCCTTCCTCTCCCTCTGCCTCTCCTGCCTGGCCAGCTTATTTTTCCTTCATCCTCATTTGCCTTCCCTCCCTTCTCTCGCTTCTTGTTTTGCCTCCCTGTCTCCCTTCTGTTATTCGCTGCTCATTGCCTCGGGTGGAGGAGGTCTGCAGAAACACATTCATACCAGAACCATGGTGACAGTGAGAGAGATCAGCTGGGGAGAAGATCGTCCCCAACTGAACACTAACGAAACCGCAACCGTTTTATAGCTGAGAACCGATTACAGATGGTATCCAGAATAGCAGTTAATGAAGATTGAATTGCCTATCTGACCTTGTCTGTTTAGGGACACCTGATGGAGACTAGAATTTGAAGGTCGGCATCTGCACGCCGGATGAATCTGTGTGCTGATTCTACCATCGGCGGCTGTTGTATGATGACCACCGTTAACAAGCAAAAGAATATCCCCGCACGGCGTAATATCATAACCGCCTGATCATCCATTTTCATCCAGAAACCTGCCTCACCAGCACTGTAAAATTCAAAAGTGGCACACTGGTGTCAGAACAGCCCAAAGATTTTTGTTCTCAGAAATGCCTGTCTCAGACCAGCTGTCAAAATCAGTGGGAGATAACAATGTCATTATAGTTAAGGACCTTTAGCTAGGGTTAATTGATTACATGTGGGGCTTGAGTATTAATGACATTTACACAACCACAACAAACTAGTACACTGCATGAAGGAGCACTATGGTCATTTGCCCAGGTTGACCATTCATCAACCCACCTTTCTTGAATGGCAAAGTGAGGGATGGTACATCAGTGGTCAGTGTGGGCCAAATGGAAAATGTTCCCTACATAGACTACAGAGCTGTTGCTTCCTATTTTAGAACGCAGGTCCCTATGAATCTCACTATAGTCACTTTCAAGAGCTACACAACTCCCTCAGATACGAATGTTTGTCTAAACTGACAATTAATTTCACAGTGACAGACACAGACAGATGGATATATATTACACCATTTAACGCTTTCTACAAAGCTGGATTACAGGCAAAAACTATCATATACAGACAAAGACAAAATTAATACCATATGGACTTTTGCGTAACCATGTAAAAGGGAGTATCCGTAATAAAATTGCCTTTGTGTGGGATACTAGAGTCGTTGACGAATTGAAACAAACCATCAGACAACACAAGATAGAAGTCCTGAACTAGTTGCAAGAGCCATTGATAGCATAAAACCCACATGTAAGACAAATTTAGGGATTCAGATATAAACAGGCTGCTTAACCCAGCAGTTATTATGGCTCATGGGCCTTTCCCATCTCTCCTCTCTCTCTCTCTCTCCTGACTGCTCCGCACTCCACACACACACACACACACACACACACACACAACAATATGCACCAGGGTCGAGGTAGAGTCACCAGCAGCCCCATTGTAATTACACTTACAGCAGATGGCACCAGCTCACTGGGAGAAGTGAGAGTGTTTTGTATGTTTGTCCTTCCTCCTCCTGTCATCTCCACTCCCTTACTCCCTGTTACTCAATCTAGGTGCCTAGCAAATACAGCTCCCTGTGTCCCCTTGTCTCTCTAACAGGTCAAACAAGTAGAGACTGGTTTCCATTAAGGTGATCCCTTATGAGAGAATATAAAATTTAATGAAACAGAACAGAAAGAAAAAAAATAAAGGTGATATGGGGACACAATAGAGGACAAACCAATAAAACCAAGAGAAGGGTACGTGACAATCAGCCCATTTCACTAGCAAAATTTGTTGTTCCCCAGAAATATGGAAAAAATATTTTTGTCCATCTTGAAGTCCTATCCACTTTGCTTGGTTCTCCCTCCTTCTTTCTTATCCTGTTCACTTGGTCAGAAAAATCATGAAGGTTATCTAAACCCTTCAGATTCAACGTTACAAAAAAAACACTATTCACACCAACACGCACACAGTACAATTTGTTTGGAAGAAGAGCAACTGATCCGATGCCAATATCAAGCTCCATGTAAAGCCTTTTCACAATGCTTAGTAATTCCAGCTCACATAGTTACAGGTGGTGGCAACTAAAAGAAGCAGAGAAACAAAGTCTCTACACGTATAGACACCAGTCATTGTAGAGGTGTCCCGACACATTTGAATCTCGTCTCAAATTTATAGCTGTAATTTTATCAATATTCAAAGTTGCAAAATGTAATCACACATCCACATATCTCCTCAATAATCTTGATGATAAACCACTGAGGTGCATTTATTTTATTTTATGCTTACAACCTTTTGTTCAGTATTTGAGAATAGTCAGAGGACCTGACACTTTTTGTCAGGAATTGCAAGAACCAGCCAACAGATCTGAAAAACTCATTTTGAGGAACTGTTTAGTCACCCCAGTAGTTGGTATTCTCGGAGTTCGGCATTAGGGAATCTGTTGTTGTTGGTGATTGGTCCATAGCGAGTATGATTGGTGCAAACAGTCTCATGCAATGCCTGTAATATTGTAATTTATACAAATGGACCAACAGGAAGTCTATATTTTGCTGAGGTAAGAAGCAACAGAGGAAAGGCGACATTTGTTGTTAAGCGGGTACCAATTCACCAACTGTCACCAGGCCGAAAAACCCAGCGTTGCTCCTCCCAGGGCTCTTTCGCATGGTCCAGGGCTCGGCTGGTTAGGGGCAAGCCACATGTTTCCTTTTTCACAGCATCCCAAAACAAAGGATACTTGGTTTGTCGTGACAAATCTTGTGTTATTGTTTAGCTTTTCTAATTTTTAATCAGCATGAGGAGTGGATATGTGTGCTGGCTTTGATTACTATGGCCTGCTTCTGTCTCCATAAATCAAGAAGCGATAATGGGAGAACACCACTGATTAAAGGAAAGACTTGGGCACAAATTGGACAAAGCCTATATTATAGTTACTCTCTTATCTTCCTATGGTAACACTGGCCACTGGGCCAATGGAGATGAGTCAAGAGAGGTGTGCGCAGCAGTGTGTGTCAGGAGAGTCCAAGCACACACAGTTACACACACACACACAAACTGGTACAAACACTATAATATAAAATGGAACACTATAAAGGTACATTGTTTTATACTATCAATTTCTGCAAGTGGAGACATGACATGATATACACCCCAAACCAAACTGGTATTTAACACATTATCCGTCTCAACTGATATGAATATCATATGTCCTGAGTCTTATGGGAGTCATGGAAACCATGAGAACTAGAAGAAGTATAAAAAAACAATTACATATCTCTGTTATTAATTAATGATCATTTTAATAATATTCATGGTGACACACATTGCTTTTTATATGAACAAAGCAATATCTGGGCTTTTTAGGCAGTGAGGGAGACGAGAGGAGATCAGAGGAGAAAATTCAATAGATGGCAAGGTCTGACATTTTGAGAAATATTCAAACACTGATGGTCAACAAAGAGTAAGAGACAATTGATACCACTCAGCCTGCATGCTCACGGGAAAGCTACAGCCAGTGTTGGTTAATGGTTTATAAAAAAAAAACATGGAAACAAGGAGGAAACAGCTATCTGTCTTCAGGCAAAGGTTGCACTAATATGTAAGTTAATGGGTAAGTGCTATGACCACCTGAAAGTCTTGTTGTTAGGCATGAAAGTTGCTGGCAAACCAGTGAGACTATATAAAGGGACTGTCCAACCAAAGAAATACTAGTTTTTAAGGTCACAGTTTTGAACAAATTAAACAAAACAGCTGTAGGGGTCAGGTAAAATTATGAATAGAGAGGGTAGTTACTGCTTTTTATAATTTTGATCAAAGCAATAATTGTTCTCTTTAGTTCTATAAGTAAATTATTGCTGGCGAGCAGCCATACTTCAGAGAAAGGGCGATGAACTAAATACATGTTAGTGGTTGTGGCTTAGGTAGAAAGTACAAGGAGCAGACTCATCACCAATCAGAACGTGGTTTGATCCCAATTCAGTCGGTGGTGTTGAAGTATCCTGATAAAACATTGAACCCCACCGTCTGTTACAGGGCCAGGAATGCGTGTGTAAGAGCACAGAAGGTGCTGAGGAAATGCATGTGAATGGTAAGGAACATGATCTTGGGCGTGAAAAGCATTTGAGTGACTGACCACCAGGGAAGCAGCCATATGGAAACAGTAGTCCATTTACATGGTGTAGTATCCATTCTCATCTTAACTCTTCTCAAAGTACAGTGTCGTTTCCAATGAAAGAAAACAGTAAAGGTATATCGTTACACTCCTGGAAATTTCGAGGGATGTCATTATTATTTATAATATCAACTGTCTCTTTAGGTAACGTGAAAATTTGGTCAGAACAAGTAACATGTAACGTGGTTGTCTTGCTAAACAGTAAGTCTGCTTTTCTGAGACCCAGTGCATGTGTGTCTGAACTACACTCACACGTCTTATTTTATAAGGTTCCCGAATGAGCTGGCTGAGCTTAACAAGAGGAAGCACAGCATGAATGGCTCTGGCTAAAAAAGTGAGAGAGAGTAGAAACCGTCTACAAAACGCAAATCTGAGGCCTCATCCCAGTCATTGTAGGACAAATAACCATATACATAAAAATAGTAGACATACATTTATTTATTAATGTTGATTTCAAAAAATAATCCTTCCAGCAATGAGGTGCAAATAGGCTTGAGTCACAGGTGCTACTTGCATCTTTAAAAAGATGGCAAAAACCACAAAATAAACAAGGCAAAATGCCAGACAACTGAAAGTTCATAGCGTCATCAACCCTGAATGGTGAAACGCTGAGGGACGAAGCCATTGGGAAGCCGGCAGAGATGAGAGGGAGAGGAGAGACAGAGCGAGAGAGAACTAGGAACAAACCCTGAGAAACCTTCATTGTTATTCAGGATGTGGTAGAAACAAAAGATTTATGGCGGGGTGTCTTCCTTTCAGTTGGATACTTTTATAGGGTTTACCGGCAAGACAGTTTTGAAAGATAACTCGTTAATGACCGTCAGAGAAAGACAGAAGAACGGGAAGAGAGGATGGGTGAGTGGGTGGATGAGTGCATACGTGAACCTGTGATGGCACCTGAACCTAGGCACCTCCACTGTAGCATAGAGCACAGAGGCACTGACACTGACAGCCAAGCCCATTTCGTGAACCAGCTACTCCTCTGTTTGGCATTTCTGAGGCTAATTCTTCGTTCTGACCTCACTGTGGAGGGAAGAGCAAAAAAATTATTCTATTGAATAAAAAGTCACCTTAATATTATTTGCATTTGTCATACATACAATAAGATTTGATATTTCAGACAGCACTGATACTTCTTACAGAATATTTAGCTAATATGAGCAGGATATTTTGAGCTGTTAAGTGTGTCCAGTAAACTAACTTTGTTCCTCCTTATCAGACAAATTAACACTGAAGATATCCATGTTCTGTACACACTCAAAACACCAAATTATGTGCTTGTGTGTGTTTAACTGGTACGTCACACACACTCATAAGCAGGCTTCACTCTGATTTAAGAGACTACATGTAGCATTTCAGCATGTATTAATAGACAAATTAGATTTGAAAAATGCATAATCACATTAAATAAATGAAACCAAAACCAACAGAGTGGTAAGTATCTTCCAGCATCTATGAGGAGTTCTTCATTTTCTATCACGAGAATCAGATTTCATGGGACATCTGCTTAATTGCTTTGTGCCACAAAACAAAGAGAACTATTGATGTTCCAGAAATGATCTACATAACCATCAACTAGTTATAATAAACAGTAAGGATATTATAATATGATCTTGAATAGAGTATTAGACCCCATAGTATCACTAAGCAAAAGTGCCACTTCTAGTTTATGCAACTAGTGCAGTGCCTCTCAGTGGAGGCTGATTGCTTAACTGTGTTAATCAAGCTTGCAGCAGTTGAGTTCTGCCTTTCTTACCCTGGCATGTGCATAAGGTAAACTGTCCAGGTGCTGCACTGCCCTCAAAGTGTAGTTCCGCCTTTTCCCTCATGTCAAGTAATATGTAAAAATGCTTGAAGCTTTCTCGAGAACCATCCTAAAAACACAATCGACACTGCAAAGTTTGAGGTCAATCGGATGAGCGATTGTCAAGAAAATCGAGATACAGACCGACAGACGGACAGACAGAGATTGGTCTAATTATTGATAGGATATGGAAACCTGGGTACTTAATCTAAAAACATGCTTTTTCAAAATTGTGATGTACACATGAGAAATGACATTACAGAGTACTGAACAAACTATGTTACTGATGGCTGAAAAAAGACAAGAGACTCTCAACTTTCCTTTCCATAACAGTCAAATGGACAAATGCACTAAATAAACAAACAAACAAGTTAAAATACTACAGGTATTCATTTAGTCATTCAGGTAATATACTGTATGAGCATACAGAAAAAGTACCAATATCAGTTTGGTATAAGGGAAAATCCTGCATCCATAGTATCCAGTTATACACAGTAAATGTCAGAATAAGCCCATGCCGCTAAAGCATTAGCTTGGAAACAATAATTTAATAAACACCCCAAACATAAGCCATGAAATACAACAAATAAGTGCTGCTATCAGTGGCAGGTTGGCCATCTGGAGTACCTGCACATTTCCCGATGGGCCACTCGTACTGTTATGAAAAGATTAAAAAATCTTTCATGCTGTGTGATCTCGTATTAGATTGGCCGGTGGACTCCAGACAGGTGTGTGTGTGTGTGTGTGTGTGTAGCAGGGATATAAATTCATTACATCTCATAAGTGCAGCTCTCCTCCCCATCAAGATTTACTATATGCCTGTTGGAGATACCAGAATTACAATCTTGGCATGCAATATAAAAAATGGGATAAATGTAGACACAGACAGAATTTAGGTTTCTACACTGTTTTGGAATACGTACATGTACAACACATACACCATATAATCAATGTTTCATTTTAAATATTCTAAGAAATATTATATCCCTAATAATTTATTCTCCATACAGGGGCTGGACATAATAATGTGACAGACATTACAGATCCAAAAGGTAAGATCTATTACAAGGCTGTTTTAAAAGATTCATCTCTTCTGAGAGCACCTCCTCTCCTAGCACCTCTACTACCCTAACATGCCAAACACTTACACACGTATTATACTTACTACACACATTTGTTGCACGTCTTGATCTCTTTGCACTTTGCCTTAGCTAACAGATTTAGTACTTTACTCATAGTCTCCTTCTGCACTGAAGCTTTAGTGTTGTTCCTCACTTTTAAGTCACTCTGGATAAAAGCATCTGCTAAATGAGTAAATGTAAATGTAATACATTTTTCAAGTTTTTGTTCCCATCTCTCTCCCTGTCTGTTAATATTGAAAGTTGTGTTTGCCTGTGTTGGGCAACAGCAGAGAAACACTTTGGCTGCCAACAATAGACTGGATGTACTGTATGTCAGATGGACTGATGATTGATGGCTTTGGTATATGGGTTTCTACCTCATTAACATTCAAGTGCCAAATGTGAGTGTAACAATTAAGCCCCAAAAGCACAATGTGTGTGACATCAGTAATTGCAATAGAGCAGGCATTATGGTCCTTCATTCAGTGATAGCCTAAGCCTTTATTAAACACCAAGCCATTATTTGTCCTGTGTGAGAGGACTGATAAAAAGATTGCGAGGGCAGGAGCTGATAACCCACAGGCCGGAGTAATGATAAACTCAAGGGCTAGTATACCAGGGGGACGACCAGCAAGTGCAAGCACAAATGCCACCACGTGTGTGATTACAGTGTCCTCGCTGCTGAGCTCTACACCAAAACACAGAATTATACCACTTTAAATCCTCACTGAAGTTTCAAGATGGCGCAGATAAAATGGTTTGACTCAGTGGGATTTCTTTATTTTAAATGGACACAGTTAGCAGTTAATCAACAAACTCCATAATTATGTAAAAATATCTCCACAGTTGAAAGAGCATATTAAATCTTATTCACACTAGACAAAAAACCCACTAACATCTGGCTTTTGACTTCAGTGGGAAAGGGAATAATCAGCAGTGAATCCCCTGGCAAATGACTCATGATGTAAACATGACAAGCAGGTGGACACAACAATTTTTGCCTTTTTTCTTCCAGCGTGATGTATGACACACATCAAACTTCTGGACATTGGCGCATAAATAGCCAGGAACATTTATTGTACAACAGAGATTTTGTTCTTCACATGCAACACTGGCAAGACAGCTAAGTGAGAGACCTTCTCATGATACATTGGCCTCCATGCTGCTTTCTACTGTTTACTAACCCAGAGTTTTTCGGTACGTTCGTGACGCACCACAGCAAACTCGTCCACTGCGAATGGGAAAGGAGCCAATCGCCTTTTTTAAGCAAGTTTAATTTACTACTTCAGACGCAAGATCGGTACCTAACTATATGGTCACAGTAAATCTATAATAATGCTACTATTGCTGCAAGTGTGATATTTAACCAGTTTCAGACCATTGTTATGGGTCAGGAGAAGGATCATGATCCCAGGTTATACATGTCTTACACGTGCAGACCATTTCACCCCAACAGCAGACACAAGTCTTTCCCAGGTCATAGTGAGATTAACCTGGTTTAGAAATCTCACTTTCGGGAACATCCCCCTAGAGGACATTCAGGAAATTAGACACGTGTTTGTACGCTATCAGCCTCCATCCCTGTCTCCATCCCTCTGAACCACCAAAGAACAGTAATTACTGTAAACGTTGGAGCACCAGAGAAGAGAGCAGAGAAAGCGCAACGGAAGATAAAGGAGACGAGAGAGACATAGTGGCTGTCGTAGCTGGAGCCAAAAGCTGTTCATTAAGCCAACCCCACCCCCAATTCACACTCTCACATAGCCCCGCAACGCACATGAGAACATAGATACACACATATACATGCCTGTCTCCTGCAACATATTGCTGTTCAAATCACTTTGCAGAATTAAACAACATTCAGATTTGCATTCAAAATTTTCAGTTGCTCCACCTATAATCTTTTCTTGATTTCCACATTTTATCTCCTCTCTGTTTTCTTGTCGTTTTTTCCGGACATCACCCATTTTCTTCCAGCTTCTTCTTTCAAGGCTATCCATGTCCATGCCTATTTGTCTTGTCTCCCCGTGTTTGCCCTTGATTGTTTCTATCTCTTTCAGTTCCTTCTCACCCTCACCCATTTCAATACCTTTTCCCTTCCTCAGTCGGCTTTGCTCTCTCTTCTTCGTCTCTTCAATGATGAGCCCACAATATGTCAATCTAAGCCAATTAAAAATGCTTTATTCTCTTCCTAATATACTGTCTGTGACTCATCCATGATGATCAAGTCATTACACCAAGCTGTGCCTGTGTGTGAGTGTGTGTGTGATCAGCCTACTAATTAGGTAGCACCCATGCCATAAATGACAGACTAGGAAATGTTAGATAATAGAATATAATAAGGATTATTGTAATGACTTCAGGCAAACATACACGTGCAAAGGAACAGGAACATTCTGATGTAGAACAAAACATGCTAACTTTTTTTGCACTTTGCTTTATTGCATTTGTTTTTTTTAAAGATTATCTTTTTGCTAATTCTACACTATTATGACAGGGGTAGCGGACACAGACAGGAAAGGCAGGGGAGAGAGAGAGGAGATGACATGCAGCGAAGGGCCCAGGCTGGATAAACCCATTAATAATTAACTTTTTAACTCGTTTCCTCTCTCTCTTTCCTCAGCAGCACGGTGGTTCAGTGGTTAGCACTGTTGCCTCAGAGCAAGAAGGTTCTGGGTTTGAACCCCGACTCGCCTGGGGCTTTTCTGTGTAAGCGTGGTCTCCCTGTGCCTGTGTGGGTCCTCTCTGGGTGACTGTGATCAGTGGTGAGCGTGAGTGTTTTTTTGGGCTCTATTCGTAGCCCTGTGATGTACCACACCACACACCCAGTGGCAGCTGGGATTGGTTCAGGCCCCTACAACCCTAAAAAGATGAACAGTATAGCTAATGGATGGATGTTTCCTCTCAAAATTCCTTCAATTGTATAAAAACTGTAGTTTCCTTGAGTATTTCCTTCCTTAAGTCAAAAATGTTGGTGCTACTTCTGCACATAATATACTTTCTCCCATGTAAAAAGTTTGGAGAGTGATAACTTTTCCATTTGTTAAGGTGTGCTAGTTTGACAGTGTCTGCATTCCATTTAGTTGCTCAACAGATGGCCAATAAATATAAAGGAAAGCCGTGAGAATAAATTACTCCTACACACAAACAAGAGAGTTACACTCACTCATCTACAACCTCACATCTGTCCACACCGAGAATTACACCTACACACAGACATACACAGGCTATATTACGACAAACCCAACACACAGAGAAAATTATAACAACCAAAAAATGAGAGTCTACACGCACAAACATAAAGTTACACCTACACACATACACAGACAAACAAACACACACACACTCATTTCTGCTTGTGTAATTGAAGCCAAAACAGTTTTCAGCAGGGGTGTAAATTTATTGGCTACACACTCACACAAGACATCAGGTAGTTGTGTGTGTGTCTGTGTGCAGCCGATCTGTGATAAATCGGCTCTATACGTAGGTAATAAACAATACAACATACAACATTTCCATGGGGAGATGCCTTGCTTCCAGCATGGTCAAATGAGGTGTGTGTGTGTGTGTGTGTGTCCCAAGAGCCCCAGTTACAGCCTCATACACTCAGAACCATAAATACAGCAACTTCAAACCTTTTATCAGGCAGAGTATGTACTCCCTGCTCCTATCCTCCACTCATTTCCTCCTTTTCACTTTCCTTTTTCTTCATCTTTCACTCTTTTTACTCTAGTTCTCTGTTTTTGCCCATTTTCCATCTTCTCCCTTTATTCTTCCACCAAACCTGTATATCTCTGTGATATTACCTTATTTCATCCTTTGCAAGACTCTGCCTCTGCAGTCTCTAATCAATTTTTCTCTTTTCTTCACCCTCTTCTTCCCTCCTATCTTCTGCTTTTCCCTCTTTCTGTTACTCCAACAGAAACACCCTGCTACTACAATTAGGAGCCAACATTTTGCATTCAACCTACAATAATTCATAGCAATTAGGGTTTCAAAAAGCTTTCACTGATAAACTTTTGTATAGTACAACTCTGAGACTCAAAACTCTGCCAGAGACAAAGACAGTGTTTCCGAGATAAGACAGAATAAAATCTATGTGCAAAGTCATAGATTTTATTTTTCTCCTGGAGCAAATCAAGTATTTATCACAGGCAGTATCTGAAACCATTGAACACAAGTCTTGGTGAGCACACACAAAACAATGCACACTTTATTGGACATGTACTAGATGAGGCATGTTATGTAGCTCATGTGGCAGCTGTGCTTTTCAGTTTCCTAATGGTTTGATGATTGTAGTAACTTTAACTGATTTTCTGTGGTGTTTTAGAAGTCCTATAACTCAAGATTTTCAAATTCAAATGCTGACACTAGCCTGTTAAAATCCAGGCCTTTGAGGTGTCATTCAAAAGCTATATATAACACACATATCAAAAAATGCAGTTTAAGAGACTTCACCTCAGAAGGGAGGGATAGTGAAGTGGAGCACACAGGAGCAGGTTTAGAGGAGACAGGGAGGTGTGTAGGCATGTGTTTTATGGGGGAGCATGTTGGTCATGTAAGGAGTATGTGTGAGAAATGGGTCTCAGTGCAGCAGGGGCTGATGCAGCATAACAGTAAGTTCACACATGAACACAGACACAATGTGAGCTCGTGCACTAAGCACACCTACACACACACACGCTCAGAGGGAAGTTGGCAGGGGAAGCAATAAAATGTCGTGGCGGATCTCATCGTCACTTGCTTATTGCACCATTACAGTCTATTAAACACAAAATAAAACAAACACACACACACGCACATACGATAGTCTGAAGCAACACACAACAGACAAGAACCTTCCAGACTTTTATCCAGCGACTGTCTGCATCACTGCACAGTGCTGCATACCTACTCACAGTGAAGACCTGCCAACATGTACACACAAATGTATAACTCCTCCTCATTACTTCCCTTGAGTTTATCAAGGCAGTAATGATGCTGTAGGATACTTCGTGTGTGTGTTGATGTCACATGCACATATGTGTTTGTGTAACATTATTGATGTTGTGGAGAGAGCAGCTATTAACATAAAGAATGGTTTTATAGCACCAAACCCTCCCCATAACAAAAGACTAGACCCCAACACACATGCTTACTACGTACACACACACACACACACACACACAGCAAAAAACATACACTCACAGTAATGACCTATTTTGTAAAGCACAGAGAACATTCCAAGTACACAATAATAAACTCCTCATTTGTTATGTACTTAAGCCATTAAGGAGAGAGAGGCCATGGGAGGGAAGAGAGCGGCTGCATGTGCAGAGAAAGAATAATCAGAAATCGCAGTGATTAAAACAGTAGAAACAATAAAGAGACGAAAACAAAATTATGTCTACAGAAAGAGGAGACAGCCGAGAGGATAGAGACAGAAGGAAAGTGAAATGAAAGACTCCCCCACTGCTTTACACTGCCAATACATTATGCTGTCCATGCAATAACAGTGCCCCCTAAACCTATAGAACACCACTTTGAATATTGGCGTATCCTCATGACATGCAAGTTCCCTGCATTTGTGTCGTGCTTTATTTTACGTTTTGGTTGTGCCTATGTCTGCAGTAGTTGGGTAGAGGTATGTAGGGGTGAAGTGACTGGAGCTTTGGATGGGTGGCTGTAGCGCAGGTGGGGGTAATTAGGTACATGTACTTGGTCTTTTGCTTCATCTTTTTTGTTTGGTTTAAAAAAACAATTTCACCAAACTTTCAAAACCATAACAAGTGATTCAAAAACAAATTCCTTTCAAACCTTTCGAGGAAGTTAAAGAAATATCCTGTGTACGCATAATGGTTAAAGCGTATGTGTTTTAAAATAACCCAGTAAAGATCTGAATTTGTGTGATCGTAAAAGGGTTTTTACTGGTGGGTAGAGGCAGTGAGAACCTCTTTGTTTTCTCTCTCTATCATCTCTAATGTCACAGAACAACTTCATACTTTAGAAGTGATGACATTATTTGTGCATTCAAAGAACCTGAAATAATATCTGAACTGTGACATCATCAGTGAGATTTTAAAAAACCAAACTAATACATACTATCTCATTTGATCTCACAGATGAGATCATACGTTCACTCAACTCTTGGATGTATCATGGTCAATGTTAAAAATGTGGTTTAAAAGTGGACGTTGATTGGACATCTACTGTAGGCCCAGTGTGTCATCTAATAATAGTCATTTAAAAGCTCTGACCAAGAATCAGGATTTTTAAAAGATTATTTCAAAACTCACATATGTGAATTTGAATAGTACTGAAACAATGTCTATGTAATCTAGACATCAGATATAAAGTTTAACTTAACAACTGAATTTAGCCTTGTTTTCATGTCTTTTGAACTCCACGTCACAAAATTAATGCTTACCAGTATCTTTTACATTAATGTGCTGCACTGTTATTTTTGTTGGGAATATGTGTTCTGAATCCAAAGTCCATTTCCAGATTACAGTAAAACTTCTTTACCAAGTCAAATCCCACAAGACTCAAAAGCAAAAGCAACATAGCAACAACCGCACCTACTATAGAGATTAAAAAAAGGACTGCATGAATAAATCAGTTATTGCAAAACAACATACATGAAAGATGTTGAAGAAGAAAGCATTCACTTTTGAAATCATGGCCACAGTATTTGAGATACCACAGCATAAAGATTTTGGACAACAGTAAGATCAGTGAGCACTGAATATTCTAACAACTGCTGTTGGTTTTAACTGATTTTAAGTCAACATCTTCAATATAGATGAACAAAATATAAAAACAAGCCAGTGAGAGATAGCATGAAAGGGGAAGGCTGTGCTTTAGGCTTCACACAAACACACACCTGCAAGCAAATGAGCACACACATACAATATCAACATCCGTACATACACATACATATCAAATCAACTGGTTTACTTTCACATATTTAACTTGCCCAGCCGCTGTTCTTAATTTTCCCTTCATTTGTCTTGTACAGTTGTGTCTGTTTTACATATATTGAACAGTCACATCCAAAACACTGCAGACATTATCATATGCTAACTGCTAAATGATTAAAATCTAATTCCCTTTGCTCTTGTTTTTGAAAGTTATCACCCTGTGACAATTTATGTTAACTGACAAATTAACTGTGACTCACTCTTAACATTTCCTGCTCTTTTAATCTCTCTCTCCCTCTATTTGTATGACTTCCTCCTCTCTTCTCTGTCCCTCATCTCCCTCCGTTCCCCTCTCTTTTTCTCTCACACACTCTTCATCCCTTTCTTCTTCCCTTTAATCCACTCAGTGTTAAAACTGGAGCAGAATTCCCATCGGAATCTTAAACCGAATTTAATCAGCTGTTTTCCAGTTTCCCCAGCTAAAACCAATCCCACACACACACACACACACAGCCATATCTTATCTAACATATTACATTCTCTCTCTCTATTACTTTCTCACTCCATCTTCATAATTCTTAATAAACATGCAAAAAGATTCAAACAAATCCAAGCACAAAAATATGTGTAATATGTGTAAATTTTGCAGTTTGAGCACTTTCTTAAATGCTGTCACATATAAGAAAGGAAAACAAGACTAAGAGTCTACAGCCTGTGTGATCTACAGTTTGTGTTTTATCTGCAGCAGTTGTAGTGAAGTAAAGATGAAAACGGTAATGGTCTGTATGCTTATGGTGACAAGGTTAATATGCCACCATCATTATTTTTGCAGGCATTTGATCATAAATCAAAGTATTGTACAAAGTGTAATTTTGACCTAATGATAATGCTCGTTGAAAATCAGGGGATCACTAAGGTTATTACTACACTTTTTTGTGGGTAACAAAAATGTCTGAAAATGTATGAAATTTCATGGCAGTAATTGTCAGGATATTTCAGTCAGAACAAAAAATATCAACCTTACGGTGGCGCTTGGAGAAAAGTTGATGGTTCACCAAAGTCATTAGGTTCAATCCTCTGGGGACACTGAATGTCTGTATTAAATTTCATGGCAATACATCCAACATTTATCTACATATTTTAGTGTGAATCAATACAGCGGACCAACTTAGTGAGAGACATTGCCATCACTTGAACGCTGTCATCAGTGAGAGTAAAAACACTTCCCAGCATTTTGTATGCCTTGCTATGTATTTCCAGCTCTTTCAAACACCAAATCTAAACACTGACTTTTAAGTCAAGTGTACATTAAATTTTGAATATTAAAAAGATCATTAGCTGAAACAAGTAGATGGTTTTGTGCTTTGAGTGTAAACATCCAAGTCATGTAGTTTATG
>BRZM01003984.1:4964-50385 GCA_033238685.1 Lates japonicus
TAACGAATATAATACGATGAATGATCACTGTAATTTGCTGACCTAGAAATCAGACAGCCCTTGATAATATAACTGCAACACAACTTCCTATATGGAGATATCCTTACAACTAAAAAAGTCCTATAAATTGTAATTTCTAGACTTTTAAAATTTTATTTGAGGTAAGTGTTATGTTAATGATATTAATACAGCACAGTGAACTTGATAACTAGGTCATCAGGATAAGATCCATAATTCAAAAGAAGACTAGACAATATGTCATATGTGTGCATGTGTCACCCAAATGGCAAATACATTCTCAAATGAATTTGAAATTAATCACATGACTGACAGGGACAAAAATTCAACTACGTATTGCAGTTTTTTATTTATAAGTATAATATTGTTGTTTGCTTTCCATAGTGCAGCTGAAACAGCTCAACACGGCTCACTTTCTGCCACCCTGCTTTGCCTGTTTATGGTTGCTTGACGACACAGTATTTGGTTGGTTCCAGGTTCTCATCATTTACATTTTATTTAAATAATTGTTTGTTGCAGCACTAAACAAAAAGCAGTTAGCCAATTTTAAGTTTCACATCATAACTTTACTGTTGTGTAATGTAGTCCTTCCACAGATTCTCATAGTTTTGTGAAACCATCCTTATTAGACTGTACTGGTATTCTAATTTTGCTCCTATTTCCTCCTCACAATCACACACTTGTTTGTTAATACTTATTAAATATGTTTGTTTCACAAAATCACAGAGAATTTAAAGTGTATGTGGCAAATTTCCATAGTTGGAACTTATTTAACAACAGACAACAGCAAAAGTTCACATGTTCACATTTAATGTTCCATAAAACATAAATCATCGTAATTCTAAATCATTTTTGGAAAACCAAATGACTTGTCTGTGATATTGTCCAACTATAAACTCACTGATTCAAATGTCATGACATTTGTAGACTAGATACCATGTAAAATGTGTTGATATTTTAGAACGTTATGACTGCTGTTACTTTCTATAAATAATTTTTCTCTGAGCTGGGAAGTGCCGTTGATATTATATCTAAGAAAACGGTGTTTTGTACAACGGATGTGGTGGCCAGAGTGTTGAAATATTCATTGTTTTATCTCTTAGCTATAACAACCTCCTTAAGTTGTATCCCCTTTGTTTGTGCAGCCTTTATATAGACAAGGAAAACACACACACACACAAATTAAAACCCTATCTGATCTAAATACTGTATTATCTCCATGCTCTGATGTTACATCCTCGTGAGATGTAAGAACAGAGGAGACTGATGCCAGTCACAGGACCCTGATACACCTGTTCACCAGCCTAACAGTGAGCAGTACAGCCCAGCCACCATGGCACGACATAACCTATGTGTGACGGTGGACTGCTGGTGTGTCAAGAACATGCAAGTGAGAACTGAATTAAAAAAGAACCTCACCTTTGCCTTTGACACGTCGTCTCTGTTTCCCTGAGCTGCAGCCATATCTGCCGTGATGTTTTTGCTGCCAAATGTGGCTGTCCCGTCAATAGTCCAACAGACCGATAATGGTGAACGTTACTTTGAAAACTGCCACTCGGGCTTGGCACATTTAGCTCTTCCTCTTTATCCTCTAAGACTGTAAACTCGTCACAGTGGGGCCTCTTGCTGCTGCCTGCCCGGCTGACGCAGAGGAGCCTGTTGCTCGGCTGTTCCGGGCACGTTAAGCTCAGTGACTCATCCTCATCGAGGAGGGGCCGCGGTTATTGACACATTCCGCCTCTCCAGTCTGACCGTCGCGCCCCAACGACGTCTCAATATTCAAACCTCTCAGCGGCACTGTTGAGTCTTTGGCATTCACATAGCCTCTTATGGTGTGTACTCCAGGGTAACGCAGCGACGTTTACAGTGCCCTGACGCGTTGAAGTAGAGCTAGCTAATAACTCAGAGCCCCAAGTGACGTATCCGGAAAGTCCCAGTGATGGCGTCATCAAAACACGACATTAAGTGTGCTCCTGCTGCGAATCCACAGATGGTTATCAGTTAGGTGTTGGCCGACAAACTGAAAAACGCAGACGCAGGTGACCTACATTCTTACCGCAGATTAAAATTCTGTGAATGAAACGTCTTTGTAGTACCACCAACGAGTTTGGACAGCGTTTGTTTGAGGAAATGATCAACTGACAGCCGCTTAGTCGAAGTGAGTGCCACAGCCCTTCAAGCCCAGACAGATCGCCACAATCGAAACACTGCAGCAGAAACATGCGCAGCTTTGCCCTCCGTGGTTGGCGATCATTGCATCTTTTGCAGTGTACGAGGGTCCCCAGTCATTTCAGTCACAGACAGCTCTTCAGCACGCACAGCTGGAGTACCTACTTGGCAAAGGGTGGTGTCTCTCAGGAACCCCGACAGGTTCTTATTTGATTAATCGCACATTTGCGATTCTCATAACAAGTCTGTCCTGTATCAACAGCTAATTTGTGGCCATATCTTGTGGGCACCTAGTATCACATTAGAAGCTTAAAGAAGATGCTGGAAGTAGACAAATCGTACAACAATTCTTAGCTCGCTGCTTTTTGTATGCACTGGTGCTAGTGAGCAGCTACTCATTAGCAAATATTATTGCAAATAGGCAGCCTGCTTTCTCCCACAGTTTATGTGTTGTATCATACAGCACTTCATTTTTTAATCTTGGGCTCAGGGACTTAGTAAACGGGATCCTAGAGTACAACAAAGATTGCTCCTCCAGACATTCATTCACTTCAGGTATACACTAAACTTCTTGTTCTACCAATGTAACTTTTCCTATATCTTTTGCAATCACTATAGAGTTTCCATCCAGTACCCCAAAAGTTGAACAATTTAAACTCCATTTAAATGAATTTTTTATGGCTGATCAGTTCAGTGTCACCACAATTCAACTTCTTTCACGGTAACCCTTAGAAAGGAAATGAATGTGGCTTACATTGATTGTCAGTAGGTCTTTACTGTTGATGTGAACACAGATGAGACAGGGTCCACTAACAGGTTAATCTGTCATGACTGTGTAACAATTTCACCTAATGGTTAAAATGACGTATACAAGTTTTTCAACGTTGTTTTGCATTTTTTGATATGCAAGCATCAGTGCAGTAGCTTGCTTACAATATTTAAACCTAGAATTTAAGTTCTGTCAGGCGAGGAGGCATAGGACTCATTAGGACTCCTATTAAAACTATGCAGGTATCAGACTGTTATCTGATTCAGTACATGTCCATAACATGTCTCAGAGCTGTGCTAATGAATTAAAGAGATTAGGTATTTTTGGTTTAAAGTGATTTTCACCTGTTATTTATCATTTGAGTTCATAGACGTCAATATTGTGTTGAGAATGCATCTGTGATTCTGCACATTTTTCCATATGGAAGACTTGGATTACTTGATACCAAAGTAATATTCACTGTTGGGTATTTATAGACCTTTATGTTAAATCCTCTCTGTATGAAAAATGCTGTGAAGGGTTTCCAGATCTGGTGACGAATTAATTTAAAACTAGCATTATTATTTGAATATGGTTTAAGTTGTGGACATTGGTTGGAACTGGGTACATAATGTTTCACCATGTAGGTCAAGAAAGGTGCAGTAGCTTTTCTGTTAAGTTTACAGACATTTCCATTTCCCACCTTAATACTGCGCATATACAGTATATCCTCTGTACCATTCATGGACACTTCTGTTAACCTTTGAGCAGAATTTTCTAGCAACATTGCTTATATTCTCCATTATATTTGCTGAAAATTTCTTCACCATCACTACCAAATCAGATAAATCTGTTCCCAGAGGAACACAGAGAGGCATCTGTTGTCACCCAACACTACATAGCTCGAATAAGAAAACAAAACGGTCCCACCACTCCTCGACACACACAGAGCAATGTTAAAATCTTGAATAATTGATCATTTTTCTTATTGATATATAAGTAGAAGACTTCAAAGTCAAAGTGTCTTACACAGTACATGTATGCAGTATTTGATGCTTTCCTTCCACAGTTGTTAGAAGTAAACAACCATTGATCTGATTTTCAAATTTACGAGATCAAAATACAAACAGAAACTAGAAGGCAACTAATGGCATTTAAGTGGAATTATTTTGTACTGTACAGCTGTGAAATGGTCATTAATTTTTGTGATTTTCAAAATAGCTTCTACAGCATTTGCATTTGTAAACCTAAGATGCCATTTTTCTAAAATCCAGCCTGTTTTCCTCCTCCCCCTCAAGTCCTCCCTGCATTTATTTTGATAAGCAAGGGCAGTAAATTGATAGATGTGGACAATGGCTGTTGTTGTTAGTATATGCCTCTGAAGAAGTAAGAAAGTGTGAAGTTGAATTTTGAATGATGGAACAGGAGTAAGATTTTATGACCATGAGTGAGGAGAAACAGATGTAATGGCCTGAGATTGTTTAATGGTTTGTGTATTGTTTGTCATTTGATTTATAAATCACCTGGAAATACAATGTGTTCAAAACAATATCACACAGCCAGATGTTAAAGTACTTTGTTGAATATAACTTCCATAATTACAGTTATACACAACATCACTTCCAACTTTCAACAAAACAAATCTTCTATTAAAATACACTGTCTCAAGTCTCTTCAGTCTCTTATTGGTGACAAGAAACTAATTTCCTAAGTCAGTCAAATGGCAGTTGTGGGATAATAGTAAATGCTAAGTGAGAGGGTACAAAATCAGCAAACTGATCCTGATTAGTTACAGTACACAGGAATATCTAGCTGAAGTTTGCTGACATTGGCTACCTTAAGCTACTAGTCATACCATAAGTAAAGGATTTTTTTAACAGCAAACTAACGCTTAATGTATTAAATTCAGGCAGACAGTGTTTCTGCTTTTTAATTAAAGTTCTCATTTATGAAATCTCGTTTGTTTCTTCTTCAAAAGTTACATAGTCACATTTAGAGGAAAGGGTAGGAGGGTGAGTGAGGCGCTATGCAGCTACCCGGGCTGGTATGTGCCATCACGTGGTTCCTTCAGTCAGGTACAATATCACAAAGGTTGAAGAGAGAATTTGGTTTTTGAAAACCACATCTTCCACACCTAAATACACAGGCTTGACTCATCATCATGCTCTGTTGCTACACCTACACTTACAGTGACTACATAAAAATCACACCTACCTTCTTCCACCCCAGAATCACTTCTGGCAACTTAAGGCCCGTGGGAATGTTGACCTGTTAGCTGGAAATGGGTCCTAAATCCAACTGTATCATATTGAATGTCTACACTCATGAAGTAACACTAAGGTGCAATGAGGACATACATAGAATGGAAGGCTTTGTCCACTTAGATCCAGTTCAGGTACAGTATGAAGATAAGTTTCCTCACCATGGAATGTCCTGCTGCTGAACTGTCATGTCAGTTTTGCCACTACTGCCATACAATTAATCATTGCCACTTGCTAAGTTCACAGACATTTGGGGAACATTTAGGAGTCTGAATAGTAGAAGGCTAATGGGAAATTTTAGTTTTGTCTGGAAAGGAGATGATGAATTTGACTTGTGGGTGGGCAGAGGGAAGGTTTCTACTTTTCATCCAAGTCTGGTATTTTAGTTCATCCTTCCCAAGATTTATAAAATAAATAAATAAAAGTTAAATAAATAGAGTTACAGCGACAACATAGTCACCTGTGCCCTGTCCATTTGTTTTAGTAAGAAAGTTATATAATAACTTACTACGTTGTCAGGTAATGTAAAGTAGTTCTTGGCTCAAAAATGCATAATAATGTCATATAATGTAATATTAATGTTGATACATGAGGGCTAAAGTGAAAATTATCCAAAATTGAATGCCCCTCAGGAGTTAGCTGAACAACAACAACAACAACAACAACAACAACAACAAAAAGAAATTTTGGACTTAGATTGGTCAGGTGGCCAGATATAAGACTGAAGACCTATCCCAGCTGTTGCTGGAGTGAGAGGCAGAGCACACCTATGGATAGCCAGTGTCTGTGAGTGATCTAATTCAGTTCATTTTTGTTGCAGTGATATTCATTCTAAGGTACAGAATATTAGTGCACTGACAAATTGTGGGACATTTGACATCTAATAATAGTAATAGCATTACACTTTTCTACAAAAAAGCTGTGATGTCGTCCCGCAAGAGTCTCAAGTGACAGTGAATTGTAAGTACAGCCTGTGATCGCTATTCCTCTTTTAATCAGTTAATATACCAAATATATTAAAGGGCCAGCTGTCATCACCTGGGTGGTACAGTAGTCCCTTCTTTTAAAACAAATCTGCTAATCTCATCTTAACATGGCATATGGCTAAGGATCATTGCTTCACTTGAAAATGAAGGTTTAAGACTTTTCAGCTCATTACCTAAATTAATCTTTGGTCCCTCTTCACTTCCAGGAACCAGACTAATGAAAAATAAATCCCCATTTAATAAATAAAAAGATAGACTAGATGTGATTCATATAAATGATTTTAACACAAATGATGATGCTTCTAGATCTTAGCATCCCAAGACCCCAAGACAGTCCCAGAGAATGTGTTTACAAAATATTTAATCAATGGCACAAATACATAGATTGGATGCTTAAAATGTAAACAAAAGACAGGGAGTTTAATGTAAAAACAGATTTGTATACATTTATATAATACTCTAATTTGTCAAACACAAACCGTGGAACACTGTTGCTGTTCTCAAACTTGTCCTCATCAACAGCCACTAGATGGTGCTGAAAACTATAATAGCAACTTGGTAATGAGCTCTTTTCTGTTAGCCTGATGACAGAGAGTAATATCGACTTAAAGATGTTTCAAATCAATATTTTTCATTATTTGAGGTCCAGGCATGCAGCAAAGAATATTGTCTTTAGTAAAGTTCATTGTATTTGTATTACGTGGGGAGGGGAAAAGGCAGAGACAGAGGTGACAACAATATCCCACAGTTACACCTACTACTGTATAGCTTAGTTTTACTGTAATTTGACAATGTTGATGTGTATGTTGGGCTGTCCAGTCTGGAGCTGCTGAAAACCTGCCAAGGGCTTTGTGCAGAATACATTACACTGTTATTAGCCACTTTCTAGACATGTAGAAAAAAAAAAGCCAGGAAAGTGTATCATGTATAAGCAAGGAAAATAAATGTCACATTTAGGTTAAGTTGTCAGACAGTGTCAGTGCAAATATTAAAAATTGAATATAAATATCAAGATCTCCAGAAAATTCCCAACATGCATCAATTGCTTCTGGTTATAGATGTGTGTGTGTGTGTGTGTGTGTGTGTGTGTGTGTGTGTGTGTGTGGCGTGTGTGTGCACAAGTGTGTAACAGCTGTGTCTGCCACCTGTATGAGGTGAAAGGAGGCTGACCCTCGACACATGCTCCTCTTTAGTTCCACATGACTGTTTGTGTGTGTGATAGAGACAGAGTCAGATAGACTACAGTGTCTTAGGGACCCACTTAGCTAAAATGGCCTCGCCACATGAAATAAAACCAGCAGAATCAGTGCAAGTTGAATTTTGTAGTAGTGGTTTGAATATCCAAGAAAGATGCAAGCAAATGCCAGGAAGAGGCAGAATTAGGTCTTAGATTTTCATTAATAGTTACTTAAATTCTGGTGGCACTTGAAAATTAATTAAAAACGTTCGTCCAAGAAGAACATTAAAGAAATCACAGCAGCTTCACCTCATGTCTTTTAGATGCAGCTATATCGCATTCAGGTTCGCATACAGTTGCATTATGTCTCTATCACAGTTTAAGTGTCTACTTCAGAACCTACGCATTGAAGTTTGTTTTCAGCTTTGCTGATATTTAATGTGTTTTACATTACATTTTGCATATTAAACACACACATTTGTAGCTCATTTTATGATCAGTGTGGTAACAGACACCTTCTGGCTGCAACTTATTTTTATATTACAGTATGCAGCATTCTGTAACACTATTTTCTATCTGTATATTTCCTGAAAAGTATATCAGCAGAAGGAAAATTATGATATACCCTCTTTTTGCCTCAGATATTAAGTGTCATACACAAACAAGAAGTATAGCATCAGTCCGCGAAAGAGCAGTGAAAGTGTATTTTTGTGTGTGCTGATCGCCATCTGTTATTTCAATTTGCCCATCATTCACAGCTGTGTCTATCAGCTGACAAGTAACAGCCAATCATTTTCAAGCAAGTGCTGCACAGACTGGACATTATAATGTAACTGATGCCTCACAAGATTTAATGCTCACATATGTCTTAGGATTTAAGAACAGAGTTTTGGTAAGTCAAGGTTTTCTTCAGAAGTCTGTTTTGGCGTTGGGAGTGTTCTGAAGTGTGTTCTGTTGCACTTGTAGCCAAACCCAACTATCATGCTTCCGAGATGCTATTGGCCTGGCAAAAATAGACTAGTGAGTTAAGCTATAAGTGAGAAGCAGCTCACATCCAGTGGACACTGGCACAATGGCACAGAATGGCAGTGGACTGCAGCAACAAAGCAAGAATGTGATTCAGCCCAGTATCCCAGCATCCTGAATTATGTCAACATTGGATGATGCACCTCACAGTTATGATTAATACCAAAGAGTTCGAGTGCCAACACAGGAAATAATGCACACTATATATAACACTGAAAAAAATTGAGGTCAGGGATGGGCATGTAAGCTCCATCTGACTTTCATGTCTGACACTTTCATTTCCTAACCTTAGCAAGCAGAAATTTTAACATTTTGACTTTGGACAAAGACTAAAACATTGTAACCACAGGGTTTTTGTAAAATCATCAGATATCAAGGTTGGCACAACATGTCCCCCATGAACTTTGGAGATCAACTCAACAACACTGACTGAAAAAAAAAAAAGACAAGGAATTCCACCATGAGCCCTACAAGCAAACTGGTCCAAAGTTGTTGACTGGACTTAAATGATACTACTAGCTACTGCCGCCCTGTGACCCCCAGTATAACACGACACAGGTTGAAAAATACCTAAATATCCCCTTAAACCTGAGGAGAGATGAGTGTTCAGAGAAAGGTAGAAACAAATCCACATTATGAAGAGGATGGCTGTATCACAACTGAAGCAGACATACATTTCACTTTTTTTTTTCATGGAAAATATACACGCTCTCTCAACATAATAAAAAAAAAAAAAAATCCTAAGTTTTACTATGATAACAAAATGACAGAGAGAATCAGAAATGCCATGACTGGAGTCAATACTGCAGAGGAAACAAAAAGAAATTAGAAGAGGGTACATATGTGAAAAGGGAAAAAAGAGAAAGAGTGGAGAAAGCAAGATGTGTTAATGCGGGACTGCTGCGTGTGGTTTCTGGGCCTCATGGTGGGAGAATTGAAGGTAACACTCACAAAAAAAAAAAAACGAAAAAAAAAACAACATACTCGCTCACACACAAATACTCAACCACACCCGCCCACTTAACAAATTTATTTATGTACAGCTCAGCTAAAGCTTCCCACCCCCTCCAAACACAGGAGCACACTGACTTTTCCCTCCCTCCCTCCCTCTTTCTCTTCCTCTCTTTCTCCTCCTCCTTTCCCTTCTTCATCCCTCTTTCTCTTGCAGGTCATGGGAGATAGCGAAGAGATAAATCTATCGCTGGCAATAAAAGGCCTGCATCATGAATAATAAAAAAGCCGTAATCTCGACCAATGATTTATACATCTACAGGGTCTGATGCTGCTACACACACACACACACACACGCACAGGCACTGAGGCACACATTGAGCACTGGTAAATTGAGATGAATGGTGATGCAGAACGTGGGACTGGTGTGGGACACACACCCAGTCACTTATGCGCACACACACACACACACACACACACACAGACAGACAACCACCCACACGTGCTAAAGAAGAACACAAGAGATTCATGCTGAAAATATGGAGACGTGGAAAAACACACACACTGGTTCAGTGGCGGGTGAGAAGACAGAGAGAAAAAAGAGGAAAATCTACAGGCATTTTTGCAAGAGTCAAAAACAGTATGGCCAATGAAAACCACAATTCTTACCAGTGCAAAATTCTTCCATAGGTCCACATACCACTGACAGCACAGGATGAGAGGTCACCAAAACGGTTCAATCAAAATGTTACCTGTCGCGTGACTTGATGTTTACAGGTCTTGGTTCATTTGTTATAAAGCACAATGAACTGATGTGAAGTGAAACAATATATCTTTTTCCAGAATAACCAACACAAAATAACTTAAACTGTGAACACACCCTTTCACTTTTGATGAGGCAGAGTCAGGTGAATGCTGCAGCACAATCTCTCACTGGATTCCTTGCCAAATACACACAAACCGAGAGACACAATGAGTTACACCAGGCTCCTGGTGAAACTGGGATGGTGATTCCAATGTCAGTATCATTAAATGTTTTGCTTACCCTGTAAGTTGGTGCCACAGTGTGTAAGTAGATGTGAAGCTGTACATTGAGAAACCTACTCTAACTGACTTTTTTGGCCACTGGGGGGCAGTGGAAACAAACTGTAAACACACTGAGATATTATCACCCTTTAAGTTGATATGGCAAGCTAAGAGTTGCTTGTGGGTACAATCAGCAGATAAAGTATAAGGTTGATTTCAATATGGAGTCATTTTTCTGCCCTCCTGATGCCCACCTCGCTCTTTAGCTTTGTTCTGATCTCCACCAAATCCTGGGAGGGGGGGGGAAACCTTTGTCAATGCTAAATTCTACGAGACTTAGCTAATCACTAACTTTGACTGAGTAGTGTTGTAGCAGTGCTGGACATGAACTATAGAGTGCTGAGAACAGGCTCTTGATGAAATTCTGAGACAGTGAGCTAGGCTCTATAAAGTCGAGGAGAACTGCAGAGTTGGCCAATAATTCTCAATGGTTTTGTCACGAATTACATGTTTCACATTACACGTAATCATCTGATGCATTGGAAATATTAAAATATTTATTATAGCAACTTTAAATAAAAATAAAAATAGCTTAATTAAAATTAATTCTTCTAATTTTAACCACACTCCAACAGTAAGATCTCATTCTTTCTGTTATTGTAAATAGATTTATTTTCCGTTAAGGTCTAAATGCTGTCTCAAAACCCTCTCCAAACTACCAGAAAAAACTATTCTGGTGGGAAAATAATGTTTTTTATTTACTTAGATAATAATTGGCTGCAAAGTATTCAAAATCAAATATTTTGAGTCTGAAAAATGGTGGATTTGACCTACAAATATGTGCATTCTTTTACAGACCTGGGTGTGGAGATCAAAAATTGGTGATTGTATATTTTGTTTGATATTTTATTGATAACCTCTGGAGAATTCACTTTTGTTTGAAAAAGGCAGAGTATGAACACTACTGTATCAGTACTGATTGCAGTGTAACTAAATCACACTATCAGAGGAGAAAGTACCAAGCCTAAATATAATGACAACAAGAAATTACAAAAAGAGAAGAATGTTCTCTCTCGCAAATATGTAATTGATTTTGTAAAGCTGCAGGTGTGATCTAGATGAATTTTACTGATTTATTGATAAAACAGCTTACTTATAATATATTGTATGAAAACTCCAGGGTTGTAGCTGATTTGGATGGGCATGTGTTCTGTATGAGTAATAACGTAAGGAGTATTTACATTTTCTTCAACTTTGTTTTTTTTTACACTACATCTATCTGACAGCTGCACTTGCTGGTTACTTTGCCCATTAATATTTTACAACAAAATCATATGATCAGCTCATAAAACATGTTTCAGTTTTATAGATGAAAATACACAATAATGTATAACACTGTAACAGGAGCTCCACTATGTCATCGGGCCAGTGTGTAAATGAATACTTTTAATTTTGATGCTTAAAGTATATTTTGCAGGTGATTCTTCTGTACTTTTACTTAAGCACATTTTTAAATGCAAGACATGTTTTAGCACATTGGTCTTGAGACTCTCTGTGTTCTTCTTAAATGTCACCTATGTATATTCTATATTGCATTATGTTACACCTTACGTGTTTACTTGTAGTGGATGTGCACACGTGATTTTCAACAACATACTCACACTGCTGCATATTCTTTCTTACTAGAGGTCTAATATTATGTTCACTATTGAAGTGAGGCTAAAATTGTAAAAATCATAAATATCACAATATGTTATGGTCTCAATCCACTGTTTTCCAGGGTCAAAATAACATTCATTTTATAATAAAGCATCAATTTATCTCAGTGCTTTATTTGTCATGGCTTTACAATAAAAACACATAACACAATACAGAAGATAAAAACACAATAATACAATAAAACACTTGACAAAACACCACAACACTTGGCAAGTATCTGTTCATAAGTCCTGACAGGGAGCAAATAGTGAAATGTTGATTGTCAGTATTAATATAAATATAAAGTACTCACAGATGCACCAGATGCTACATTAGTTAATGACAGCAAAAAATGACTTCCTGGATCTTTGAACCTCCTGTTTGTGAATATTAGAGTACGCTGTGACTCTGACACCTAAATTTTACTGACAGGGCAAATTTTAATTTAATAAACTGTATCTCTAACAGAAGATGAATGATTGAAAATATGACTGTATTATAAAATGTCCTTATATTTTACATTAATATTTTTGTCATTCATTCATTAATGAGGTCATTTTATATGTTCATGGCAATATAAAGAACCCCATTCACCGATGAAGGCCATAAGATGGAACTGAAAGTCCTGCCAAAAAGAAAAAAAGAAACGTGAACCTTGACTTAAGAATTTTTTCATGAGTTATGGATGCATTTAAAAACTTTTTGAATGTATTAACAATTACAACATATTTTGTAATCAACTGTGAGGATTTGTTTATGTGTAATAGTTAAATTTGATTAGTATCATGTTATACTGTTCCATTCATTGCTTGTGCTCCCGCAACAGATATGATATGTTATAATTGTTGATACACTGATAAAGACAGTGTACTAATATCTGCTTACAACTACGTTAGAGTGCGTTCTAATCCGTTCATTTAGTTTTGAACATATGGTAAATAAGTTGAGCTCATTTTGTTTAATGGGACAGTAAAAACGTTATTTCTCAATGAAACCAACAGAAATTCAGTTAAGGCAGGACAGCTGCTCTACTTCTGACTGCCCTGACCTTGCCAACTCATAAATTAAAGCATATTATTAAAGACAGAAGCCATTCTTGACATAAGCTTTTTCAACCGTTTTATTAAGATGGTTGAATTTCCAGCAGGTTTTCAGAATGCTGTTGCTTTGATGTTGCATTTGTTTTTTGGATACAAAAATAGACCAATAATGCAAATTTGCCTTTAACTCTACGTAGTATAAATCATCCAAATTGTATCTTGCATTAGGCTCAGTAAGATCATTTCTTAAGCTGTGTAGGAAATGACAGCTTCTTTTCATTCTCACCCACTCCTGGCCTTTATTCTGCTTGCTTTCCCTCTCCTCTGTCTCCTCCTCCTCCTCTCCTCTCCTAGTATTCCTCTCCTCCTCACAAACTGGAAAGAGACAAGAGGGAAGAGACGAGAAAAGAGGTATGAGAGTAAGAGACAGCCGAGAAACATACAGAGTGGTAAAGATATGACATGATAGGAAAATACAGAGGGATTAATCATGTGAAACTGTGGGATGAGAAGAAAAATGAGGAATAATACAAAGAGATTGGATACCTAAGAGAAAGATATCAACAAGCATCAAGCACAATCAATATGTCAGCATACATGTAGCAGCATGTTATGGCTTTTAATTGTATCAGCCATCAAGTACATATAACATAAGAGAGAGAAATGTGCCTTGTTTCTCTTCCTCGAGCTCCTTCTCATCTTCTCTTTTTGTCTTTTCTTCTTGAATTTCCTGCAGGTCAGCGGCAGATGGTCTGCTTCCTCCACCTTCATTCCTCTCCTCTTCCTTTGTCCTGTCTCTGAATCTCCTATACCACCTATTCCTCCTCTTCTGTCTTCTTCAGTCTCACCTTCCTGTTTGTCAACCCCTTGCTTTTCACCCTTCATATTCTTTCTAGGCCAGCATTTTCCTCTTCTTCTCCCTCTCTCCTCCTCCTCCTCCTCCTCCTCCTCTGCCTCCCATCCCACTGGGCGATCCATTGCAGACATGCCTGTTCGGTGCTACAACCCATTTAGGGCCCCGCTGCCGTAGCCACCAGGTAATTGGAGCTGGAGCCAGGACCAGCACAGAGAACATAGGACAGGGGGGTCATAAGTGTGTGTGTGTGTGTGTGTGTGTGTTGGTGCATGCAGAGTCAGAGGAAGGGAGAGAAAACAGAGGGAGAAAAAAAAAGAGGGACGAAGGTAGTGACACACACTAATCACATGTGTGTTTGAGCATGTCAAGGCTGTCACAGTGTGCCAAAGTGCTTTTCATACCAACAACAGGATTCAGGAGAAGGAAACTGAATTGAAAAAGACAGAAAGTGTCACATAATAGTCAGCTGCTGGACAAAAATCGCAGCAGCTAGGAAGTGAATAAAATCACACTTTTTAAAATAAGTTCTGATTTAAAAACAAAAATCAACAAGAAAATGTTCTTTATAATCAACAATTTTGACTAAGCATCCACATGTAGATAAGATGAGAGATAAATTCACATTTTAATCATTTTTTCATCCACTTGTCCTTGCCCTCATTGGAGAATAAGCAACTTGATCGTATGTATTACTTTCTTGCTTGAGGACGTGTGGCATTTTGTCAGGAAACAATGACGTATAAGATTATTTAATAACCAAAATAGTCTCCCATTTATCTTTCAACTGACTAATCTCCTGTATTCGTCTAAGTTATAGAGGATAAAAGTATTGTAATTTTAATTGTATTTTTGATATCAATAATGCAAGTATAAAAGTGCTGATATTAATTGAAGACATTCTGAAATAATGATGACAAAATCTTTATCGTAACTGCAACATTTTGAAGTAATTCAATACACGTTTAAACTAAACTCAACTAAAATATATTCATCCTCCTTCTTTGTCTTCCTCAAAACCAGTTTTTATTTCATAATGCCACTTCTCATCATCTTTATATGTCAGATAAGATGAGCAGGACCATTTATATTAGCCGTCCACAGCAAAAGCAACAGCCAGTCATATTTCATAATATGTGAGCTGTGTTTTTAAAACACATTTCATAGTTATGTGGCATATTTTGTCTAATATTTTGTTTTAATATTAAAACCCTTTGGGTCTCTGGGCCTCCTCAAATTTACCTTTGAAGTGATTTATCTGTCAGGTAAAGCTGAATTATTTAAGTACTTAAAAACATACCATTGCACATGAATGGGCAAAAAAACATTTTAGTCAATTCATTTATTCTATCAGCCCCCCCCCCCCACCCCCCACCCCCAATCTGACTACTTTCCATTAGTATGTGCAATCAGTATTTTACCAAATGTTTAAAAATCATTTTCAAATCATTTTTTGTGTAAAAGCTGCATTAATTAATTTGGAACATGGCGGACGTTTGCTAGCATTTGCCTGTTTACATGTTGAGTCAACACAGGGCAACATTAAGCATCTCCAACAAGAAACACATCTGGATTTACATAGCAGTTAAATGCTCTACTATGTTCACCAGCACCAAACAGCTAGTGCAAATAGTGAACAGCTTGTTTATCAGACCTTTTTCTCTGAGAACAGCTGCCTGCTGCATGAAACACGGCTGACGAGAGGAGCAGGAGCAAACCAAAACAGTAAAGCTGAGCTTAACCATGCTAAAAGTCCTCATAGCTGGGGGAACTGAAGAGCTGGGTGACATTTCTCTGGGAGGGTGTCCAGATGACTGACTTGTTTCACATCACGCAAAGACATTTGATCAATTGTTGACAAAAATATTATTAAGTGCAGCTTTAAAAATACTTTTTTTTCTTGAAGGTTGATCATCCTTATCACCAGGTGATACACTCTACAATCTATGCCATCTGAATGACTTCTGTGGCTTAGTGAGTAAAGTGGGGTGTCCACTGATGCCAGGGTTGATGGTTGTATTCCCAGCTCCATACATTAAAGTGTTCAACCTGTGACTGATGGTCAGACCAGGACCATGTATGAATGGGTGAATAATGGGCTAATGTGTAAAACGCTTTAAATAAAAGTCATATAAATACAGTACATTTATGATGTCAAGTTATCTGACAGATTCCATTATAATACCTTTTTGTTCTGGATGTATGTGATATTTTTTTACAGAAATCAATGCCAACAGACTTGAGCTTAGAGGAGTGGGAATATTTTGTTTCAACATGTGTTAATGGAAAAACATTTTAACACAACACATGCTGTCTTTAATTGTAATATAAAGTGTTGCTGCAGTGACACAGTAGTGCTGTCTCAATGCCACATTAGGTGGAAATTGATGGAAAGACTTTTACCTTTGGTTAACTGAAAAACAAAGTGTCAGAGGTAAATGTTCGCTGAAGTAAAGACTACTGAGAAGAACTCTTTGGGAATTGCTCACATAAACCAGAATTAAAATGTGTTAAAGGTAAAATACTGAGGCGTCACCATGGCAAAACATTAAAAAAGAGCTGCAGTCATTTAGATGATTCTTGATATGATATAGTTATATTTATGCATACATTTATACTGCATTTTGCACTGACAATATAGTGTAACAGACTTTTCATTTAAATTGATGTCAAATCAGAATTTATACTTGGCATTGGTGCATTTACACCAGGATTTTACTTGTGAAGCAGCAGCATATGAAATTGTACTTAAAAAAAAAAAAAAAAAAAAAAAAACAGTGACAGGAGCTATAGCACATGGGGTACTTTCCTTTCAGATCCAGATTCATGTGAGAAGTTCAGACTCCACAGAAGAGAAAGAATCCTTTTAACAGCTCACAACAACACAACATAAAGACCAACAAACATAAATACGGTGATAACTCATCCAGACACTTCAGACATCACGTTCTCCCTCTCCTCCCCACTTTGTCTCCCTCCTTCACCCTCTCTCTCTTCTCTTTCCATTTTCCTCATCAGCATCTCTTCTCTGTCTCCACCTCTCCCTCCCTTCCTCCCACTTTTGCTCTCCTCCTCCCTCATTTCCTCTCTAATGTGTCCATCTTTCTCTCCCTATTCAGCGCAGTGGGGGAGAGCTGCATTTGAAGCTCATTAAGTAAAGACCTACAGAGCTCCGTGGTGTGTGTGTGTGTGTGTGTGTGTGTGTGTGTTGTGGCTGTCTGGTTTCTCCTTACGCATTAAGAATTTATGACATATAACTCCCAATATATGTGACTACAGCAGGACATACAAATACACACCAAAATAAAATCTGCTAAAAACATCTATTAATTGCTGACATTTGAAAATAGTTACTTATTGATTAATGATCTAAATTACTGCTGGACATAGTATGTATTTGAATTCTTTGGGTGAAAGTCTTACGTGAAAATTCATATAGTTTAAACCATATGCTCAGGCTGTGTTCACACCAACAATAGCACTATGTTAAAAAAACGCATCTGAACTTAGGTCAGTTTTTGCAACACAATGTAATATTTTCTGGTAAAACACTGCTTTGGTCAATATGTGAAAATGCACATTCCAGGTTGATCCATGTGTAATTCAGTGCCACTAAAAACACAAGAAAAGTGTCATGCTGGATCAGAATTTTTCAAAATTTGACAACCCAAAAGTTGTTTAGTATTAGTTGTTTAGTATTAGTATTAGTAACCATTAATAAATCCATTAATTACAGCTTATAAACCCTTTATAAATGTTGCCTTATCAGAGAGTTCGACCTGTAAGTCCTCAATACTCCCTTGTGGATGCACAAACAGATGGTTGCAGACAGCTTAGTTGTTGTTATATCCCTTTCTAGTCCACTTGGAGGAGCGCATACACAGTTGGTGCCATTGTAGTGTAGCGGCCGAGCGGACTGAAAAGGACCACGCACACGCAATAAATACAATGGTACAGGGATGACATATTCTTGTAGGCCAGCCTGGAAGTTAGCGTCACCCTGGCTCCCTCAACAAAGAGCCAGCGGGATTTTTTGGGGGGGTTTTTGGATTATTGCAGAAAATAAGCTCTCTGACATGTAAACGTTTTGTTCAACAAGATTATCTCCACAAAATGAAGACCACATTTGTCATTTTTCAAGCCTAAAGACAATCGGCAGAAGTAAAAAGCTAATGTTAGGCTATAAACAAACTACACCACAGTCAAGTGACTTCAGCGTCGCCACCACTAATCTTCCAACTTGCAATTGAATTTAGCGCACTTACCTCTGCTACAAAAGCCTTTCTTCTTAGAAAGTTAGTAATACAAAGAGGTCGTGAAGGTGGACCGGTGAGTAGATCAGTTTTTGTGTGTGGCGTTATGATGGCGACAACCTCTGCAAGTGTCACTTAGCCACACCTTTTTAAGACACGTAAAAGCTTTAAAAAATCACAAGTGAGGTATGTATTTTATGTTGTAGAATAAAACATGAAAATGACATGTTAGTGTATACATACATGGAAATATACTCACTTTAAATTGTGTAAATGGGACCATTATTATTTTCTGATTACTGATTACCGTTCCGATGAAACAATCTTCCTTTTATTATCATCATTTTCCCCTGTAACGTGTGGTAAGCAGAATCTAAAAGTAATAGGATATTCCATTGAACTGACAGCAACTACATCAAACATGCAGTACAGAGGAAAAATATCTAAAAAATTCACTTCTATAGTAATCTTCAAGATATTTACCATTAACTGACAATGATAGACTCCAGTGACTCCAGTGACTATGCCTTGATTAGCAGAAAATAAAAAATATTAATATAACTAAAAAGCAGAGCAGAATTAAAAGGCTTGGATATTATGTTACATGGTTCATTGTAATTATGTAAACTGAATAAATTTGAGGCATCAAGGTGGTGTAATTAAATTCTCTGTGAGAGCTTTCCTTGCGAAAAAAGTTGGTGAAAGCTTCTCCATAGTACACTCTAACTCCTTGTTGTCACACACATTGACTAAGGTGATTAATAAGACAACTTGTACAGATTGCAGATGATAAACCACAGGGTAATTTGCTCATTTAACACTTGGGAGGAAAAGTTTGTTGAAGCAATTTTCTAATGCGCAATTGCACATGTGTACAGTAATGTGTGCAATATCACATTACATTGTGGGCATTGTTGAACCCACCTCTCATAAAGCTCTTTATTATTATTGCAGACACTGTTTTCATTTCATTCACCAACTTAACAATAGGTAGGAAAGAACTGAAGTCAAGTTCTTATTCTGTTATACAGCATTTACAGTATGTGTATGTGCATGGAAAAACTGCAGTGGAATAAGAGTTGACAATGTCATTTTTTCATTTTCAACAGATGTGTGTGACAAAGTAAAAAGAAAAAAAAAAAACATCTTTAAGGACTTTGAACTACAAATGACTGATGTGTGATGTTCTACCAGCAGCTGAAGAGCAGTTAGATGTCTGCAGCTGAAATGAAAACCAAAACCAAATGGAGATTCAGGTAGTACAGCGTCTGTCCATTCACATAGTTTCATCTCATTTCATGAATCCTTGCTTTCTCTTTTTCATATGAGGGTCTTGCTGTTTATGAATGAATGTGTCTGTTCTGTACTGCATGTGTGTGCATCTGTGACCATCATTGTGCCTGTGGTTGTGTGGTGTGTGTGTATCTGTGTGTGTGGTGTGTGCATGCCTGTGTGTGTGTGTCTAGCAGTGGGATTTGGAGGTGGGGAGGGGGCAGGTGAGAAGCTAAGCTGACAGAGATGGACCACTTCACTTACATGAGATGACGGTTCCATTGTTAATGATGTTAGGCACATCCGAGGGGCCAGTCTCTCTCTCTCTCACACACACTCACAGTACATGCTCACCAACACTGCAGATGGCAGACAAATAAAGACAAATAAATATGTGCACACACATATGGCACCAAGATTAAGGTCTGTTATTAATAACTTAAAGCGACAAGGACTGCTCCACTTTAGAAGGCTGATTTACACTGTAATCACACCTACATTACTAAGACACATACACATCCTTCTTAGATGCATATATGAGGGAGGGAGAGGGGTAGAAGGTAAAGTGTAGCTGTAACCCTTTGTATGCTAATGTGTTGGCAGGTTGTATTGGAATAATCTACTGGGACACCAATGAATTCACTAAGTGTTACTTTCAGGAGTCAAGCTGCAGAGTGCAAAATGCAGTCAAGTGTTCTGTGCCCTACGCGTCAAGGGAGTGGAAGTGCACTTTTGTGTCTTTGCAGTTGTAGGCACACAGCGTACCTAAGGTAACAAGGTGTAGGTGGGTATGTTTCGGGGTGTGCAAGTTACTGCTGATCTCATCAGCTCCTCTCATCTAGTTTAAAACAATCACTCTCCCATCTTAATAATTACAAACCCGAGTGGAGAGGGGAGTTACATAAAATCAGATGGAGAATACGAAGAATGGATTTGTTCACCTTCTCAATCTTTTATTGCCAAGTATGAAAGGTGGAATTGAACTTCAGGGAGAGGTCCAGGCCAAGATATCAAACCAACCCTGGCTACAGATAAAACCACAATACTGGATAAACTTACCCAAAGGAAATTATGGTCACAAGCCCAGTCAACAAGCCCAACAACAATAGGAGAAGAGACAAGGAAACAAAATGACAGCTGTCTCCTACAGAGATTTGCGGGAAGGAGTGAGGATACAAAATAACTCAAACTTGCTCACAGTATAAATACTATGTACGAAAGCATGTGGCAGAAGATGGACAAGAATATATACATATATATATATATATAGATCAGTTGAAAAGACTTAAAAGCCATTAAAAACCAGCGTTCATCACCAATATTCAGTTAGGAAACTTTTAAAATATTAGAATTATAAATGGAGTTTGGTGTATTTGTTACAGCAACAGCACTTGTGCTTCTGAAAGCTGGGTACTGTGAGCAAAATACACCAGTGGGCCGTGTTTCAGTTCAGTGAGTGGGACTACGCAGATAGACTTTGTTTTCTGTACATAAAAACCACTTAACCGCTTGGAGGATTAATTACCACTGGTGGCTGCAGAGGCCACTGTTGCTTACACTGTGTTGCTTTAAGTGTAAATGGTGTCTAAGAGGCTGACCTGTCATGTTCAGTTGTACGTGAATGGAGAAAAACTGGGAAAGAAGGTTTTTAGCACACTGACGTGCCTGCTAGTTTAGCAAAACTTTAACAAAAGAGGTTTATATTGGTGCACTCTTACGAATTACGGTGATACCACAGGTGACAGGTCACTTTGTCACAGAAAAATAGCACTCACCTGGCAAAGTTAACTTTTAGCTGATTCTTGTCTCCACTAGCCAGAGGAATATTGTTTGAATAAAATCTTTAGCTATGTATTTACAGAAAATAAAAACTAGAAGACCATTTTATAGGTCAGTAAGTGCTCCTCAGGCTCAGGCCCCTCTAGACTCTGAGCTTGGCTGCTGCCAAGTGAGGAGCGCATTTTACAGTCCTTCAGGAAGTGTGTGTGCTATCTCAACCTCTAACCCTGTGGATGGAAAGCGGCCTCTCTCCACGCTGCCTCCCCTGGATGCTGCCGCCTCGCCTGCTTTGTTACTCTCAGTCTCAGGCTTTTCTCAGCTTCCTGTTTCATCTCACCAGTTCACTCCTCGCCCTCCTGTGCTTTGATCTCCTCCCATTCCCCTCTTTCTTTTCATCCCCCACAATGTTCTCACGTTCAGCTCCTGTTATTACTTTCTGTTTGCTTAACATTTCCCCCCCCCACTCACCTCCACCTCTCTCGCTCTCTCTCTTTCTCCCTCTCTCCTGCCCCCTCCATATTTTTTTTTCATCACCTGTCCTCTGTCTCCTCTTCACACGAACCCATCAATGTGTTCAGACCCCTCCTTCTCAATCTTGTCTTTTCTTTCTGCTCCTCCCCATCCTCCTCCTCTATTGCCATTTCCTCCAGTTCCTCACAGATTTCATATTTTCAAAGTCAAATAGCAGTCACTGGCATGCCAAATAGCACCAGAGACACAAGCAGGTCGGCTCTCGCAGGTTGCCATCTCACTTCAAATAAAAAAGAAGAAATAAAAGACACAGCCCGAGACGCAGACAAGAGAGGGACAGCCAATACAAACAGGATATCAAATTGATCTTTCTTCTCCTGTACCTGCCTCCCTCTCTGCTCTACAGTGGGAGACCAGGTGCTGGAGCAGGGAGGTGCTTTAATTGTGTGGTGGGGAGAGATGAGAAGGGAATTCAAGCTGGGAGGGGGTGTTTGGTGTGTGCTTGTATGTGTGTGTGTGCGCGTACTTTGGAGAGGCAGCAGCAGCAGATAATTGGAGAGGCACACCTGGACACTGGTCACCTCTCAACCCTGCCCCTCTGCCCTGCAAACCAGAAACTATTCACTCTGGGTGCATACTGTATGTGTGTGTGTGAGTGTGTGTGTGGTGATCTCTTACTGCCCATCCAGCTGGGGATTGCATGTGTGGTATGGTGGTAGCAGCAGGCAGCTATGTGTGTATGCCCATCTTTACTAACTGTCCATCCCCAGTCAGTGTGTGGGCAAGTGTGTGTGCCTCTGGTTTACTGTCTCTAAGCATCCATCCTCACAGTGTGTGTGTGTGTGTGTGTGTGAGAGAGAGAGAGAGAGAGAGAGGTAGTGTTCAGCTGCAGCTATAAAGATTCCCAGGACTGACTCATGACCTCGACGCTAAAAAAGCTCTCACGCGCCAAACAGTCTTCTTTTGGGAGACTTTGTTTTTTCTTTAACCTTTGCTTTGACAAAGAAAACACATCAAATTCTCTTTCACCAATGCACCTACACAGGGTAAAACTACCGTGCAGTGCAGCGCCCCAGCTGTATTGTTGATGGCTGTGCATTTGTTTCAAACATAAGATAAAATTGGTAACAAACCAAAATGATCAGATCATGGAACAGTATAGATGTGGCCTTTTATAAAATTCAGAATACTGCTACTGGATAAACAAGTTTCTTCATATTAACCAATACCGAATTTCAGAGAGATCATTTAATTTGTGTATTTAACAATCTATTTTTTTCCTCTCATTCAGCTCTTCATTTTGGGAAATACAGTTATTTGCTATCTTGTTGAGAGTTTAGATAGGAAAGATCCATAACTGTATGTGTCTGTATGCTGATATGAAACTACAGCTAGCATAGGTGGGGTTGCCAGGCATCTCCAGTCACTGCGCCTGACCTTGAAAAATCCTGCCGATCCAGTATAGATGATATTCTGTGCCAGATAGTGGTGACGTTGATTTCTTCAAATTTAACACAAACATTTACTTGGACTTAGAATGAACTGATTAGAATGTGATAGTCAAGGTCCAAAGTCACTGTGACCTTTTTTGTCCATAATTCAAAAAATGTATACACTAATTATGACAAATTTCACACAGATGTCTACTAGGATAAAATGATAAAGTGATGACATCTTATATCCAAAAGGTCAAGGTCAACTTCACTATAACATCAAAATGTTCATAGACGGCTACTGAATTATGTAGCAGCTTCTTTTGCAGCAACATCCATATTTGGTACCTCTTGCTATCATGGCTACAACATTGCATTTTATCGAGAGTCAGCTTTACTGGCCATGCGTGAACACATACAGGAATCTGACTCAGTTTTTCTGTGAACCTACACACTAATAAAAAAGACATACAGCACAACAAAAGAACAATAAAGTTTGATGTTCTTGAGTCACCCTCTTCACTTCCTCTCTGATGACAAGCCAGGACGGGGGAGCCTCCTGTTCCTTTTATAGTCCACTCTAAACTCATTGATTTCTGATATTATTTAGCTTCAAGTGATTGTCATTACCAAGTGAGCACCTCATAGTCCTCCTACTTTCTGTGAAATTAATCTCCCAACATGACTGTTTGGTGGAGGTACTGAGGCAGTAATTCAGAGTTTTTACAGTGGTTTGAAAATATTGGGGTAGTCTTATATTGAGGACTACAGACAATTATACGTTCACAACATCAGATATTCCTAACCTTCTACCAGCGCGTGTGGGTCAATCAACCTAAAAATAATACATTGGCTCTGCAGGAGTTTCTGAGGCGTGTTTTCTGAGGAAATTCACTGATGACGAAAAGCAGTTCCATAGTCTCCCAGCGTCTTTACTGCGAAATGAACCAGGGAGGAAATCTGTCAAACAGCAAAAAAACTATCACATGGATGATGAGCTCAAGACTGTCTGAAAAATGTTAAGTAACAGAAATGATGTTGACCACTTCCAAGAGCTTGACAGGAAGCTTGTAGAATGTGACTGATAGCCAAGATGCGCCAATGTGGGTTTTCATACTGTGTCTCATGTTTCATTTGTATGAGAGAAAGGTTTCACTGATGAGGACTTTCTCTCAGTATCTTAGGAAACTTTCCCATCAGGACAAGTTTCAAAGTGTTTCTTGGCCTCAAAAGTCTCTCCTCAAAAACAGATGTTGGAAAATAATCAGGGTCGTCCTATATTTGCTAGGCTAGTGACTAGGCTAGTATTTTATACCATAACTTTCGATAAACTGTAACTATTACACTTTGGTTTTACTTTACAAATGTCTGTGTCCATGCAGAGAAAGTGATAAAAAATAATGTATCCACATTATTTTAATTGCTTAATCATGTATATGACCTACATAATAATAATTTGTCACAGTCTATAATAATCTGACTTGTGCTGAAGGAATCGATTCTTGTCTACAACATATAATCAGAACTTCTCTTATTCTCATTGGCTGAATTCAAACTAGAGGCAGTGTGGGATGTGTTTGGGGTGTTTTACAACGCGGTCATTACAGAGCTACAATGGCTTCATCTCCATCTTCACCACATCACTATAGCTGCTTTTACCCCAATCACCAGTGTGTGCCCTAACTTTAACCTTATTACCCTGCACACCGGGGGACGTATATTAAAACAGTTCCCTCATTCAGGAGGTCAATTTGCACCAAAGCTTTCCTTTATGAAGTCCTAAGTCTCCCTTCATCCCTTGAGCACATACCACCTGTCATCTCCCCTCCACTCACAACAGCTTTCCTTTAATTAGCCCATGTACTTGTGTGGATGTATGAGAGTATAGAAAAATTCCTGTCTCACGCTGACTTCATTGATTTTAGGTTTGATCTATCGGTAATATTCCCTCCTTGCTTCCTACATCTTAAAAAAAAAACTTTCTTGATAGTTTGACTGTTAGCCTGTGCACAGACAGATTGCTGCTCTGGTTTCTTACCTCTGACAGGAAAATCCAAAGCATTACCAATTACAGAAGACACACACACAGAGCATCTCGAGCCCCAGAGCTGTCATCAGATTCAATCAACTGTCGAGAATCCAAAACAGATCGATACAGCAACACAAAGAAATGCAAAAAAAAAAAGCTTCACTTGGCAAGAGAAGCAATTTGTTCCTCAGCAACCTTCTGAAATCACTATTGCAGTCTGTTACATCACAATCACCGTTTCCCCTGGTGTAATTCTTCAGTCAATCAGTGAAATGACATACATGTCATCTGAATGTTTTGTGTCTAGAAGCACAACACCTTTCTAATTAATACAATCATAGGATGAATGATGACTAGTATTCAAACTTGAAAAGACAGTATTTCATTCCTTAGGGAGGACAAGGTTAAAATGATTAAAACCTGGATACTACATCCAAAGCAGACCCTCATTCATTCCTATGAAAACTGCTTGTGGTGCATATATGAAGTGACTTTGTGATTTTCAAGTTCTATTGGATAAATCTGGATCGGAAACTGTAAAGCTGTTTTGCGATGTGTGTTTTATTACATCTATGCTGCTCATTTTGTGATGTGACTAAGTCTACATTAAGCTAATCAACTGAAAATGCAAAAAATGACATACACTTACAGGGGTTTCTACAAATAACGCATCCACATAAAAGTATTTCTATTTCTGTGGTGGCTTCCTGCCATTTTAACACTTTTATACAAGCAGAATACAACACCAGCAAGAAATGTATTAATTGTGGCCTTGTCACAGAACAACCAGAAAGATCATTTGTGTAAAGAGACAAATCGAACTTCTTTGTATCTGGATGGATGGTGGACCTGACCTGTTATAGTTATCAATGAGTAAAAGTTGGCAAAAGCAGTGGCGTGGATTGGGGCTGTGTCACACAAGGTACAGCGATATCATCGACTTGTACAAACGGTATCCCTCTGCAGGAGATTTAGAATCTAGGAAGACTGCTACAGAAAAAAGGAGGAAATAATGATGCAATTGTCTAGGGAAACTCAGGAAGCAGGGGACACAACACAGTGGTTTGCCTCTACTTCTAGTTATGGTGGCTCTGGGGTAGCAACAACTATACAAAAATTCCAGTTGGTATTGAAATGTGATATTGAGACTAGACGATGAGGATGATTGAAATTACCAACTGGGACAATATTCATCCTCTTCCCCTGCATCAGTAGGTATGTCAGATTCTGCTAATTTGGATCGAGCAACAGTTGATAAGGTGATTTGTCTGGGTAAAATTATCTTGTTATACAGGTAAGACTGTAAAAGAAAATTGCAAATGATGGAGAGCTGATGGCAAAACAACAACAAAGTAGAGTAACTGAGCGAAACTGTGACAAAGTGGAGGCCACTGACAGGAGTTCAGGTCAAGGAACAGCATAACTAGACATCTGAGCTTAAAAAAGGACAAACTGTGTTATGGTGGGGTTAACTGCAGTGGGACAGATGATGGGTTCCTCCCGTGTTCATTGCAAACGCTGTACCTGCCTCACAGCCATTCTATGTCTGTGCCAGCAATGGTTACCCCAAACCCCTAGATGGCTAGGACTATGCTTCGCTTTAGCAATGTAAAAAGAAATCTATGAGTACATTCCTTTCTCTTCTGGCTTCAATCTCATTTCAGTTTGTTCCTGAAGTTGTTAGGCTAATTAGGTTTATTAAAATATCTGTCATATTGCAGAGCTGCAATACATTTTTACTCGGGACAGTCTTCTTGTTTGTCTCTCCAGAAACTGTGCAGCACAAAGCACAGCATAAATAATAATAGGAAGGTCCTGCATTTATGTCATTGCACTCTACCCCGGTGCCTACAAATGTTTAAGAGCATTCAATCACCACTTTACATGCATAGGCAGCCACAGTACTCTTCCTGTGGGTTCCTCCACTGTTAGCATGTTTCATCACAGGGCATCCAGGGGTTATGGGGTCTCCTAAAAAACAAAACAAAAACAGGAATGGCATCTTCAGCCTGCACAAAAACTTGTCTCGGGGGTTAAAGAGAGAACATCACGGTGTTCTCTCATTTGTGTTAATGGCCTTTGAGGTGAGGCTGAAATAGCTCACTCAGGCCGTGGTAGCAAGCTCCTGGACATTCAGTTTGATGCAGATTATTGAGGAGCCACAGCTTCATTCTCAAAATTGTCCTGCACTGCTTAGGTCCTGGCCTTATCCAGCACTGCTGGTCTTTGTATGGTTAATGGTGACCGGACTCACTTACAGAGCCATTGCGCGGCAACTGGCGACTACAAAACACATCATTTTGTACCATTGAAATGCCGATGCAGATGGCTATGTTGTGTTTAACCTAAACAAACTGTCAAGTAGACAATAAACAGAACAACAGTCCTTATGGTCATCGTTGTTGTTGATGTGCTGTAGTGGGATACATCAATTTACCACCATCTGTTTTGTTACTTCTATGATGTTTCCAAAACTCCATTTCTCCACTGTACACACTGAAACGCTAAATTGCAGGAACACTTTCTTGTAAATGAGAGGTGTCATTTAACATCAATTAATTGAACATTATATTTAATTTTATGTCACCTTCCTTTTATTTTGATCGACCAAACAACAGAAACACAGAGCTAACACGTCTGGTCCATGAAGCCTAATTGCTTTTCTCTACCTCGAGACAGCTAACGGTCTACAGGAATTTAAAAAAGAAACTTTATATGATGCCTTGTGAATATAGGCATGGTGAATCATATTAGATCATAAAAGGTGACACAACATCAGAGCCTAAATGTGAAGATTACTGAATGCAGCAAATTGTGTTGATTGGTAGGTCAATAAGACAATGAATGACAATTATCATAATCACGAACTTAATGAACATCTAATCAATGGAGAGAGAGGAGGTTGGGAAAAGTACAAATAGGTTTTAATGATGCTATGGACCCCTCAGAGAGTGAGGGAGAGAGGAATGTAAAAATAATCAAACACGATTTATCTACTGTCTTCTTCCTCTCTTCTTTAAAAAATATCCTTCAGATCCTTTCTTCCTCTCTCCTCTCTGTCCTCCCTTTTTTTCCTGTATCTTGTCTTGTCCTCTGTGTGTGTGAAGAACAAGGAGGCTGTCCAATGAGCGATGAGAGGGGCTGCTGAGGGTCAGTGTGATATTTGGTGTGAAATATTTCCATTGCCGACCTAAATGTCTGGTGTCCAGCAATTCATCACCCGGCAACCACAGAAAGACTGAACAATGGGCCTGGCTACAAAGACCATTGGATGAAGGATAGGAACTGGAACAAAATGAGAAAAAAAGAGATTTTTTTTCTAAACAGGGTTTATATAGAATTTTTCATAAAGCAATCCTATGTAAACACTACTGTGTTTATAAATTCGAACACATATGACACCACTGACCACGAAAACAATTGCACCTTAATTTGTTTGCCCACTGCCCTATCTTCTTGTTTGCAACACAAGAGTTTCCGATATCCCAGTTTACAGTGCTAATTAGCCACCTGAAATTCTTAGTAATCGTGTTAGAATAACCATCAAAAGAATTGTTTCCTTGCAATAACCATGATACATTATTCCAACATGCACTCCTGAAGCCAATCCACTGGAGGAGACTGGTAACATACCAAAAAATCCAAATTAAAAAATAATTATTAAAAATTAAATACGCAAAAAATTAAGCACATTAAAAATACATTTTAAAAAATCTACAGGTTTAGTTGTCAATTTACAGGCATTATGTTATATATTTCTTTTTATTTCTAATTTTTAACCCGGCTCTAATTAAATTGGTTTCAAACTTCAGTTGCACCAGTCATCAAGCGGGGCCATATAAAGGGAAGGTTAGATTCCAGTTACACATAATGAGACATTTAATAAAGTGACAAGAAGGCAACAGATTGGTACAATTATCGAGCTTGAAATGCTATGAGCCATGCCAAAAATTGGTTCTGGGTCTATGATCTTGTTACACACATGTACAAGAATATTTCAAAAACCTTGGCTCAAAATTGGTTCATACTTGGTGAGTCCAAAATGAATGAATAAGGGGCTGGGGCTTGGTTACACTGTTGATAGGTTGATAGGATTTTTTGTTCCTGGATAATGTTGGACCGACACTTTGAGACAGATATGAGGCCTATGAAATATTTTTAAATGGGATTAAACTCTCCTGACACATGGAGCTGTATGGATCATCTCTATAGATAATAATGATCATCCTTCTATTTTGATTTAAGATGGTCTAGGAGGGTGAGGCATCACTAAAGAGCTGTATGGAGAAGTGCTCAGTAGGGTCTCCTACTGGATAGTCCTCCCACCAGTTTGATGGAAGACTGGTTGAAAGAGCTACTGTTGAATGTGGTGTCCAACACCATTTCTTCACTGCGTTTCTGTGTCTTGATTGCAGTGTTATTTATAGAAAAAGCCACCCTAAAAACAAAATAAATAAATATGTCATTTATGTGATCTTGGATCATTCAGCATCCAGGATTACATTCTTCCTCTCAGTGTGAGGAATCATCCATCGGGTTTAGTTCTTCCATTTGATTTCTATGTTTAATCCAATGAAGCAGATTAAACCTTCCTCCAGGCAGGGTTTACACTGTGGTCTACACAGTCTGTATGAAACCTTCTACCCAGTGGCAAACGGTACTCGTCGGCTGTGAAAACAGGTGGAAACTTTAATAGTGGATTAAAAATGGTAAGTGTGACTGCATCCTGAGCTTAACCTTGTTGTTCCAAGATCTCCCTTGCTGCTGGTGCTGCTGTTCTGTGGTTCTATATCTCAACAGATGCTTCATTAAGTTATAGAAAGTGACAATGCTGCCACTTGCTATGAGAAGTGACAGTATCTTGTACTGTGTTTTGTGGCATTATGTCATTAAATTACTTTCCTGAGTTTAGGTTTCTCTGAATTTGTTGTGTTGTATTTGCATTTAGCTGTGTAATAAACCAGATATATAACCATTATTTGCTTCCCTGTTTAAACTGGCGGCAGACTGTGATCGATGGCAGCAGCGAAATCAGATCTCTGTGCTCCTGTTGGCCACTCCTGCACTGTGTGAGAGGGGAGTGACTGCAGAGAGAAGAGGCAGATTAGATTTGATTAAATAGCAGATGTGGAAAAATAAATCAGGTGAAACTTGATCTACTGGCAAGAACATGGAGTACACTTAACATGTGTATTCTCGAAACATGCAGTAGTTCTACAGTGTTCTACATGGAGACAGAAGTCAAACTACAAGGAAAAAAAAGATTTTTAGCTAAGAAATAAGTGTTTATATCCTGGTGTTTTATTTTACCTATTTATTTCTATTTTGTCAAAAAAACAAAACAATTATTATTTACATAAGTATTACACTATTAGCATCATCCTACACTAATGATCTGCAGGCTGGTAGCTGATTGGTGCAATATTTGTGCAGGTGTCACGTATCTGTCATTTGAATACTGCCTGTGCTTTGTAACCAAGTACTTTCCTCTGTGCATTACTCTGGCACCAGATTCAAATCACTTAGTAACATAGGTTTAAAATGCCTGTTTGCACGAGGATTTAACAACCAATGTAAAACCACTCCTTATAATATGGGATTAAAGAAACAGTACAATAGTGTGTGCAGGAGTTTGAAATAGCAATGTTAAATAACATTGATAAAATTATAAATTAGAATCAAAGCTAATGTTAACCAAGCTGCTGGCTTTCACTCTAATTGTAACCTAGCTTGCTAGCTACCTTCCACCTTTGTGTGAATACAAACTCAACACTTCTTTCCAAAAACTGAATCCTGTAAAATGGCAGATGGCTAACAGGTTACAACCAGTGCTATGTAGACTTGTTGAAAAAGTGGGGAAAATGACCTCTATCCAGTGCTTATGGGCTATGGGCCCATAACATACTCAATCAGTAAGGGCACCATGGAAGTTGTGTGTCTCCTAACAATGCCTGCACACTTAAATGTTGGTCAACATCTGCCATGGGAAAGCGACCAATCAGGACCTGAGGCTTAGACACTGTTTTCACAGATCGTCAAAAATTGTGTTAAAAGTGAAAAAAAATATGCACAACTAGCTACAAATCAGAAAAGTGAGGAGAATTAAAATTTCTGTTTGAGCTGTTTATGAAGGCTACATGCCGCATCTCTCTCTCTCTCTCTCTCACACACACACACACACACATGCAATGGTAACAAAAAGAGAAGTAGATTAGAATGTTGCCATCTCAGCAAGACTAGTACAAATATGAAGTGGATATATTAACACGCACACATACAAACGAAAAAGTCCCAAATTATACCAGATAGTCACTATTTCCTGTAGCTCTCTCGTTCTTCACTACTCACTGCTTGACAGCTAAAATTTGAATGAGAAATCACTTTCTGTCAATATATTCAACAACTATTACAGATATATATTTACATGTTTCAAAACATTCATTTATTATTGATGATACTTATTAACAATGTACACAAAATTGAACAACCTAACCATGCTTTCATACCTGAAAAGTTTTATTATTAAAGTAGCTACGTATTAAAAAAAAAAAAAAGCTTCAATAAAGGTTAATAGTAGGGTGTGTGTGTGTGTGTGGGGGGGGCATTAGTCCAGGTCGGTGTTCTGCTTTCTGTATCAACCATCTCCAACATCAACAAGTAACAAAAAGTCACCCAGAAATAAAGAGAACTCTCAGTGGTGTCTGGGATATCTGCTGCATCACTGTTGACAGATGAACAGACAGACACAATCCAAGGCATTTGTTCTGAAACCTGGAGACTATTTTCCATCTTTTTGATCGCCTCACTGAATTGATCTACATCCATTTATTCACTGTTAATTTGTCTGACTGCAATAGCTGAGACAAATACACCACATTAGATAAATATAGCCTAGATAAATGATTCAGCTCGCTTTTAAATTCACACATTTTTACAGTGAATGACCCATTTGGGATCAAATGTGCTATTATCGCAGAAGGAAACTGCATCATTCATGAGGGATTACATGTTTACTATTACCTTGTTTTATTCCAGGTAACCTCTGTCTATAGACACCTCATTAAAACACAGTAAATCTATCAGTACATGCAGCACACAGTCTGATAGACCTAAGAAGATGTGTGTTCATACAGGAATGTAAATGAATGATAATACTGGACCTCCTTCTGTGTAAATACTTTCATCTAAATGCTTTTCACTGAAGAAGAAGTATTCAGATCCTAGTAAAAGTCCTGCATCTAAAAGCATACATGTAAAATGTTATGTATGTAAAACTAAGTATCACCAGTCAAAGTATCAAGATAAAAATACTTGTTCTTGTTCTGCAGTGAAATGATCACTGTGACAAATATTATATTTTATATTATTAGATTCTAAATGCTGATGCATCAGTGCATAGCATTTTGTTGTAACTGGAGGAGGTGGAGCTAATCTAAATCACTTTACAGTTAGTAGTTTGGGCCAGTGGTCCCCAGCCTAGAGGTTTAAACGCCCTACGAAGATAAATATGGGTGATTGTCAGATGGCTCATGGGGTAAAAAAGAGGAAATGACTAAATTCTGCCATACAAATTTGTATCCATTTTTGCACTTTTTTCCCTTAGATTTTGGATAGATACCATCATCATCAAAACACAATAAGAGGGAATATCTTTTGACTAATGGTCCATCCCTTCAATAAAGTTGTAGAATCAATGCTTAGGCACATTAAAGCTTTGTTTTAACAGCATGTGGTGGTTCAACACCTTACTAAGACATTTTATGTTGATTTTTCCTTCAATTTGTTACCCATCGTGATTTTCATTTTGTATTTTTTCATTTAGTGTCAAATGCATTTTCATTTTTAACACCAAACACCACTCTGTGTCTCCATCTGGTGGTTAAAAACACCACCCCCCAACTTTTATTTTGAAAGTAGGGTCTAAAAACAAGACTCTTAACTTGCTGGTTATATTAAACAGGTGATGCTCTGCTCTTAGTTTGCTTTCAGGGGATTCAGAGTGCCACACGTGAGTGCAAACAGCTTTGATCATTATGAGTGTGAGAATCCTTTTTGTTGGCTCAGATGTAGCTGAACAATACTTCCTGACTGCTCAAATCATCTGTTACATTTATGATTCTGTCCTCCCTTGTAGTTCAAAGTTCAAATATGCTCTATCTGCTAATACAGACACTAATTTATTTCCTAGACCTCACTTTCAGTCATAGCAATGACATCTCCATATTTTGGAAGACCCAAGAACTGTATCCCACGGTGGCCCAGAAGGCCCAAATACAACATTTCAGAAAACAAAACAATATTTCACAGTGACATTTTGGATTATGGAAAGGGCAGGACAACACCTGATTGGACAGAACGGTGTATCCAGTGGATGTGTTCACAGTGGGTTGGTGCCACATTTGATCAGCCGGATGCTGCTGTATCTATGAAGCAATATTAACATACCTGGCTTCGCTAAACCTAACAACTTAAGTTTCGCTTAGCAATCATATGATGGTCGTTATCAGCTCAGTAATGATCCAGCCATGAGCATGAACATGTATAAAGAGGCAGAGTTGTTGATTACAGGCAACATTTTCCTCTTGAGGTGTCCTTTCCGTTATCTGAAATGTTGTTGTTTTGTGCAGTGTTGTTTTGTTTTCCAAAATGCTCTTTCGTTTCCTGAATTGTTGTTATGTTTTATGAATTGTTGCTCTGTTTTCTGAAATGTTGTTGTGTTTTCTGAATTGTTGTTGTGTTTTTTGAGTTGTTGTTGTGTTTTGGCCTTCAGGGCCACCACAGTATCCTGTAGTCCTTTCATTACCTTTATATAATGGAAACAGAGAATGTATTGGAACAAAAGTCTTATAACTTGAGCCAAAAAAACTCAAATCAATTCACGAATTGTATGGCATGGAAAGGGTTCCCCAAAAAAGCTTTTTAGAAAAAGATGACAAATAAATTGTGTTTGGAGAAACCTTCAGGTGACAACAAGACAGTCTGTTGTGCTAAAGAACAGATCCAAGCTCACTGTAAAGAGAAGAGGCAGAGTCGGACAGACAGAGGGAGGCAGTGTGTCTTTCCCACTCTCATTCCATCTCATCTAAATGGACAAGCTGTACCTTGAGCTGTTTAGTTAGGTAAACTTCTCAGGTACAGTCTATCCACTCTCAATTATGACATGTAAATCCCAGAGGTGGGTGGCAGACTGAGATGTAGGGGGGAGGGGGAGAGACAGAGAGAGAGGTAGAGAGACAAAGAAGAGCACAGAGAGGCACTGAGAGGGAAAGTAGCTGTTATGCATTCTTCTCATCTGTTTTTAATAAGAACTCTTCATCCTTAGAGATTCACTGCACCAGTAATCACCCTTCCTCATTTCCTCAGTCTTCTCTTTTTCTCTTCTCTTTCAACTTTGACACTACTGTGACTTTATTCCTACAGTGGCTTTAGAAAGTATTCATACCCCTTCACTTTTTGCATATTTTATTGTGTCATACATTTCATTTTAATTTGAATGGATACAACTGGCATTTTACCCACCAGTCTATACTAAATAATCCATAACAACAATGGGAAAACATGTTTTCAGAATTTCTGCAAATTAATTAAACATCCAAAACAGTAGTGGCCCAGGAACTCTGTAGAACCACTGATCAATTCCTGTTTCTGTCAGTGGAATCTTGTAGTGATATAATGATTGTTTTCTGGTTAAACAAAAAGGATCTTAGTCTCTGACAAAAAGTTAAAGAGTAAGATTCCTACAAGTAGGAATCCTATCCAAAGTGTTTTCAAACGCTTCATAACAATCTGAGCCTGTTAGTGGCAAAAAACTTTATATAGTTTGTTATATAGTTTGATGCGGGCAAATCCCCAGACTTTTGTCCCTATCAGTCATTTACACCTGAATACATAGTTATCCTTTCAGTAAAAACACCTCTTGATTTCATAAATTGTTAGTTATATGAAGCTTGAAGCTCAATATATTGGGAGAATAATGCTGTATATTATTTAATCTCCACTTGATACCAGCATAGCATTTTAGTGTGTCATGCACTCTTATTGCCTGAAAGGTGCCCAACACCAAAATAAGTACTTGAAATACTTGAAATACAGAAATCCTCACTCTGTATATACTGAGGGAAAAAAACACTTGAACATCCCAATCAAAATTTACAGTAATGCCTTTTATGTGCCAACCACACTGACAATGAATAAAGGTTTCTTAACATAATAAACAATCCATCAATCCATTACCTATACCCCCTACCTGTTAAAGGTCGCAGGAGGGCTGGAGCCTATCCCAGCTGACATTGGGCAAGAGACGGGGTACACCTGGACAGATCGTCAGCCCATCACAGACATAATCAAAAATGAACAACAGAAAGAAAGAAAAAGAACCCACAGGCTTAGTATATATGCATGTGTACGAACATGCATATATTATATACTGTATGTATGCACATACTGTATATATGCAAAATTGCATATAAAGGTCCAGTGTGTAACATTTACGGGGATCTATTAGCAAAAAATGGAACATAATACACAAATAGTAAGTAGTAGTAACAATAGTGTGTAATCACCTAAAACTAATCATTGTTGCGTTGTTGTTTGCTTAGAATAAGCAGTTTATATCTACATAGGGAGTGGGTCCTCTCCCACGGAGTCTGCCATGTTGCGCCACCATGTTTCTACAGTAGCCTAGAACAGACAAACTGAACCAAACGGTGGCTATATATTGGGCCTTTTGCGTTCTTACATTGACACCACAGCCCGTCACAGCTTGTTACATGTCAGCCATTACCCATAGTTTTACGGATTAACAACTGAATAAATATCTAAATACACAGTGTTTCCCCTAGGGTGACTGTTATAGGGTGGATGGTTGTCCTATGGGGTGAGTTGGTGTGGTTGTATAATAATTTATAATAATCAACAACTAGCAGGAGGGGACTCGGGCTAGCTTCACTGCCATCAGCAGCAGAGCCACTGCCATCAGATTGTTTGTGTTTATAAAAAACTGATATTTAGGCCTGACTTTCAGACATTTGGGATAAACATCTGCTACACACGAACACTCACAAAACAGGAGAAGAGGAGAAAAACGCTACTTAATAAAAAAAAATAGATAAACGAAAAAGATAAAAGAAAACTATTTGTAATAGTTAAGCTCGTGATAATATAAAAGATCCGTTTGAAATGTAGGATTTAGATTTGATTACACAGCAGATGATCTGTGTTCTGCACACAACCTGTCTGATTTTGTACTGTATGCAAAGTCTGTCTCTTTCTTTATATACAGGTAATTTGAATATCAGCTTTGTCAGATTCTATTAAGTCAACTGAGTTTATTTTATTAACATAATAAGACAAAGTTTAGCAGCGTATGTAGACTTCAGAGGACCTGAAACAGAGATTAATATTACTGCGGTCGTCAAAGCTAAGTTAGCACAGAGCTGTACCATGACAGGGTGGGAACTGGGCTGAGTTCCATGACTTAGATGGAAGGTGGTCAAGGAGATTATACAGTCAGGGAGATAATTAGATAATATTATTTTGATGTAAGGTAATGTTGACGGTCAGGTGTAACGGAGGATGCACCTGGATGGTGAGCCAGAGGTGACCGTCACAGTGACAGTGACAGGTGTTTTCTAGCCAAGCATGTGTCAGTAAAATTGTAAAAACGTCCTTTTGTCATACCCCTCAGTGAAGCAGCGATGCAGGCCATATCACTGAGGAAGAGATGATCAATCACAATTATATTTTTATTAAAACATTAATAACGTTGGAGTGTTTTTACACTGGGATATTGGTATGTACTTCGTCCACTGCTTTACAGAGATGTTTCTGTGTATCTAAGTATTGTAATTTCTTGGGTTGAAAACAGTGCTAGTGAATGTACTTATATATTGTGCCAAACAAATCAGTAGCATGTTAACATACAGTATTCTTTGCTGTAGTTATCTGCTCATCACCCAAATTTCTTACTGAGTTCACTGAGACTTGCTACAGCATGCCTGCGTGGTTCAGTGCTGCATGGATCAACAAAAAGACAAATACATATGAAGTACATATAATGTCATGAAGGATGTCAAGACTACAAAGTTAGAGCTTGAGTACAGTGCATAGTCAGGATACCACATTCTTGTTCAGTGGCTCACCTTCCCATACACACCTACACCTCCTCTGCCTTTCTGTTTTCTTCTCTCTCCTCCTACCTCCTGCCCGCTCTGTCACTCTCTCTCTCTCCCCACTCCCTCTCTGTCTCTCCTGCGGTATGAAAACTTTATTGGATGCCGGCAGAGTCCTTGAGGGGAAACACTTTAAATGTCTCTGCAATTATACTTCTAATAATGGCTTCACACACATACACACACACACTGAGACACGCATGCAGCCGGGGGCTGACAGTGACACAAAGGAAGTGGAAGTTACTCTGTCAGTCAGTAAGGCTATTAATCTCTGTCACCTGAAGCTGTGAGAGCATGTGTGTGTGCAAATGTGTGAGAATGGCAGCCAACAGTTGGCAGGAAACAGTAGTGTGTGTGTGTGTGTTTATATCCTGACCTAGACGATCAGTAGCTGGCTAGCAGTAGGGAGTGGTTTAGTCAGCGTGTCACCTAAGATTTAACCTCCACCCATTGTTTGTGTGAGGAAATCAACTATCTATCTGTCTGTCTGTGTCTACTGTATATATCTAGTATGTATCTATACAGCTGTTAAAGCTGGTTAAATGGTTAAAGGATCAGGAACTGTATTCAGTAGACTGAGTCAAACAGCACGAAGTGATCCTGTCAGGTCTCATACACAGTAACTCGGCCTCTTCATCATCTCAGCATTGATTCTCTGTTCAGTGGACTGTTTACAGCCACGAGGCGCCATAATCACATTCTGATGTACGGGGAGCAGGGATCTAAAAATGAGCGTGTGACTGCAGTGTCTTTGAAGCAGCTCTAATGAATGTCCACATTTCGTCTCCCACACTAAAGAAGCACAAATAAACTTGCTGCCTCGTCAGAAAGCTGTGAAAAACTCTCTTCAAAGCTGGAAATTGTTTTCCTCTTAAACCCTGATTCCTCACGTGTGTGTGTGTAAAATTTACACCTCCACAGGCTAAAAAGAAAATGCATTGCACTGTAGAGACCACTGTGGATTTACTTCATTTAGTATAACTGAGCTTAGCATCTTTGTATTAAAGTTTTTCAATAGTATTATTTCTATTAGGTGGTAATTATACTTTCACCACAGAGGTGTTGATTTTCCTTTACTACATACTTTATCAGGCTATCACATTATTTTAGAATCTGGGTCAGCAACTGGAGAAACCACGGTGACTAAATGCTTAAAACCATCTATTACAAACATTAATGGATGAACAACAAAATTTTCTCTTTAAAAGTTTTTCACCCCATCAGTCTTAAAAGATGTTCCAGAGTCTTTCTTTCCATATTCTAAGTGGATATCTATTGGACTGGGTTGGCATATTTAAATACCTGACTGTTTTAGGTGATAAAGTGGGTGCAGCTTTATAATACTTATGAAGGGTTTGTAAGCATTTACTATTATTTTTAGACCAATTGACCCTTTGCCAAGCCCCAACCCTTCGTTGTTAGCCGCTGCTAGTCCATCAAGCTGCTGGAGCTAGCATGGCACCCACAAGAAATATCAAATTTTTGGAAAAACAAAAAAAGCAATTTCAGAGAGAAGCAAACAAAAGGGTCTACAGTATGCATTTGAGGGAAATGTCAGGGATGTCCAACTGACTCAGCTTCATCACCTGGCAATATATCACTGTTACATGTGCCCCAGGCACAATGTTTAACAATGGCTAGCTCAGAATGCACAAAATGAGCCTGAAAATAAAAACAAAAAAACAAACAAACAAACAAAAAAACAACAATTGCATGGGAGTCTATAGAGCGATGCTATGCTACAATTGGCCAGTCTGTGCTTGAGAGGACTGTTGTTTATCTTCTTTACATGTGGTGGATTTTTCACTTCCTGTAGAAACATCAATTCTTCAGATATAAATGTTCAGTTATTAATAAAGAGCTTAATAATCAATTCTGCAATTTTAAGTTTTAAAAAGTGCTATAGTTGATAGAATTTGGTTGAGATTATCAGTGGCCTGTTTCCAGAAGGTAGAGCTGGGTTCATGTTATATTAGAATTGCTGTAATTATCACTTTCCCACTTGTAAATAGGTTTCATGCCAACATCCAAGCTGTAATTATGACTTTTTCTGAAAGCTCGGCACTCACTAATACAGAGCTGGCAGGAAACAAATCATGTACGTATGCCTCACATCTGCCATACAATGTCATTCAATGTAATTTAACCCACATTTAATGGATATGGTGTATTTTTAACTCACACATCACCTCTGTCCTCACACAATGGTCAGATGACTTGAACTTGTGAGTTGCTCATGGGACTCTTTCCCTTCACTACCAACATCCTATATGATGTGAATGTGGTATCAAATGGTCCAACCAGTTAGAGGAATCTTTTACATCCTGGCAAGCAAGAAGTTCTTCTTTGTGATGCTTATAATTACAGTAAGTCCTTTGCTACAACTTAAAAGCCTTTATAAAGGGTTTCATATCAGAAAGCTATAACAAGAAGGATAGTTCACACACTGAATATCTGAAAGCTCCCAGCTGTTTATGTGGTAGTATTTCGACTATTTTCTTTAATAAAACTAATTTTTCTTTTTTTTTTCTTATACTAAATTATTACATTACAAATGTAAACTTTTTCTATCTTCTCAGAAGAAGAGTGTTTATGATATTTATTCATACAGTTCATGGCAGCATGCAGTCACAGCACAAATAAGATACAGTACAATACAAAGGACAAATGGAAGAAAGTAGATGATGACATGACCATAGGATCCCTGTCCACAGCTTAGAAACCACATCACAAATGAGCCACTAGGAAGCTATACTTGAGTAGAGGACCTTTATCCTTACACTCTTGATAGAGATAAAGGTGCTCTCACCTAAACCTTTAAATTTCTCTTTTGTCTTTTATAATCTCTTTCTTCACCTGCTTCAGTACTTCACCATATTTCTCCTTGCCAGACCCTCATTCTTTTTCTTCCCACCTTTCTCCATTGCTCTTCCACCTTCTCTCACCTCTCTCACTGCTTGTCCTCTATCTTTGTTATTTTGTTTTTTTGGATCATCATTACGCCCTATCCATCTCTCTCTCTTCCACTGACCTTCTGCAGCCCCTTCCTCCCCTCCATCCTTCTCTTCTCTCGGTTTGATGGGGAGAATGAGAGGAAAGAAAGACACCCTGACGTGAAAGATGCCAAATGTCTGGGTCACTCACACACTGACAGCCCACCACTGTGTGTGTGTGTGTGCATGTGTGAGTGACAGTGGAACAGTAGGGAACTTAAATGAGGGAGCTATATGTTTTTGTTAAACCCTTCAAATTCATGCTCCACACGTGCATACACACACACAAACGTGGTGTTGTATTGTTTTGCGCAAGGCCAAGGCCTGCTGTGTAAATCGTGGTCTTGAGGAGATGTGATCTTCACAAGTCCCCTGTCGTCATTTATTAGAAGCACTCCAGTCGGGGAAAATACAGAAATGTTCAGACAATGCTTAGAAATTGTATGCTATTATCAGAACTCAGCAAATGATTTTGTGTTAAAATGGAATAGAGTTACTATTTTACTCAGATACATGGAGTGTTTTTTATTAATTTGGGTCTTAGGATGTAAAGCACCGATAGTGCTATCCTGGGGAATGACTTTTATATCCAGTGCCATCATTTTGCACAAGTTTCACACTCCAGCATTTTGAGAGATTGGTAAAGTTTGTTGATAGGTATCAACTTACCACAAAGGATTCTAGCTGTTGTTTCTTGCGCTTGCGCTGTATAACGGGATTACAAATCTACAAGTGACAACTGGGCAACCATCGTTGAGAAAGATTGTCTGATATAATCAAGCTCCCAACAAACTAAAATGGACCTGTAGGTGAGATTGTTTTAGAACTCCATGGGAAGTAGCCTGAGCTGATGCTGAATTATCAGGAAATTCATTGGCACAAAACGGTTGGTGCCTTAGAAGAGGCAGATTGTTTGCTTAAAGGAGTTTTCATTTGTAGTGCCTGTCATCGCTATATAGCTACATTAACGTTAATAACTGTTTTATTTACCAGTCTAAAGAAATCGTAAGTCGACCCATCCAACTTCTATCTTTATTTACAAGAGCTGTCTCAAAGCCGCGAAAGCAATAATGTTTGCGCTTTACATTATCAGTTAGTTTTCTTCCGTTGAAGAAAGTGATGCTAATCCGCCACCCCCGCCCAATCTCGGGGAATTTCTCGAGTAGTGATCACTTGGGGAAAGTGTCCAGACTGCCTGGATATGGAAGTTACTCAGAGGGTGGTATCTAATCTTTGTATTGTAAAATGGGGCTGATGACAAAACTCTTGAAAAAATTTTATCACGCCACCACTCGCTTGGCAAGAAACTGCAATTTGGTGGCCTTTATATAAAAAGCAGTACACCTCAACAAGGTAAATAGTTCGTGTTTACTGTACTAAAGAATAACAGCTTGTGGGTTATTATTATGTTATTATCATTATATTCCTACCATTGTTATCTACATTTTCATTACTACTGAATTACTTTTAAGCAATATTTTAATGTTGTAATGACTAGTTATATGTAATAGTGTACTGTAGTTTATAATTAATTAGATGTTTTAAGTCTCAATAAATAACTAGTACCTTACCCAGAAAATGTACTTATATTAGGCCGGGCATGGTCACAGTTCTCAGATTGTCCTGCCATCTCTTCCTTGACTCCAGCCAATCTAAAAATGCAGTTTGTAGATGCTGCTGACATATCCCAGCCGCATACCCCTTTCCAGTCCAAATGCTGTTTAGTCTTGCTTCCAATAGCTGCCGCAGTATATGTCTACAGTGAAATAGGTCAAGGGAGTCATGGATTAAAAATGTTTTCTTAGCATTTCAACTGTAAAATAACAGGCACTGAAAGACATCTTATCTGCTATATAAACAGACAGATCAAAAGTGACCGTTACTGTGTGCTGTGGATTTTTTCCACCTACTTCCAGTTCAATGACTTGAACTTTGGCCTTTCATAGAGCCTGGGTCCCTCACCACCACCTGTTACCCTGTTAAGGTCTCAGGAGATACCGAATTGAGCAATTGTACCCCACCTAGCTTGCTACATCTAGTATGAATAATTGGAAAGAGTTCTCCTATTCCTCAGGAAACATCTGCCTCAGCAGTGTTGTGCACGAATGGTAGAGGAATTAGCTAGAGGCTTCTCATTGGGGTTGTGGTTTGGCCAGTGTATATTATATACATCAGCAGAAATTAGGTTCAAAGTTATAGGCTGCAGCCATGATGGAAATGGACAGCTGGTTGATTAGACTACCTACTTTTGCCTAGAGCTAAAATATCAAGAACTACAGATTGAGGTGTCAGGAATACTGCAGGGTATAGTCAGTCTCCGACAAAACAGAGATTCAATGGACTCTGGTAATAACTTCAATATCCAACAACTATTGAATGGACTGTGATTTACATTCCACCATGCTTTTCAGCAGGCGCTATGTCACTTTGTGCACCCATAGTTAAAACACCAACGGCCAGGTCACCTAACAAACACATTTCTACTCATAGGCTTTGTCTAGGCATAAAACATGTGATGGTGGCAAAATCACAGTGAGGAGAGCCCTGCACCCCAGTTTAGGAAAGACCTGAAACTGCTTATACACAACAATAATTATCATATACACTGACAACTGACAGTCTGGTGAGCGGTGGAGGTGGAGAGCTACTGCAACACATAATTTTGTCCAAGTCTATCACAAAGATACAAAGAAGGTATGACAAACCGCCAATATAATCTCTTAATTTGCTAGTTTTCTGAAAAGTAATACGTACTGAGCTGAGCTGAGTGAAAAGATTTGAGAGATAAGGGAGAGCTAGCCATGTTCTTTCATGGTAGGTGTCCTTGCATACCAAAGGGAAGGGCTGTAGATAAATGCCACCTCACAGCTCAGCTTCTCTCATATATCTCGTTAGACCAGCCAGCTGCTGGCTGCACCCAGACAAGCGCCAAGCTCAGTCCGTGGTGTGTGTACTACAGTTAACGCTATGAGAATGATGGGATGGGTGTGCTTTTCCGCTTTGAGTGTTCGTGATAACCCAAGAGAGCCAAAGTTGAGGACGCATGCTGTTGTGAGGATGTACGCAGCTTTTCTGTGTGTGTTTTGGTTTAACCTGTGAGGTGTTATTTAACCTGCAGAAGCTGTGTTTGGAAAAGCCTGCTCACACCCAGAACTCTCTAAGATTCCTTAAAGCAAGACCTGCAGACATGTTGATCATGGATGCTTATTTATAGGGTTATGTGACCAAATGCGTATGGTTTATTCTTTTTTTCATCCTAACGCCTATCTTCTCACATTTTAAGTCAGATTTCATCAGTATGTTTGTTGCCAGCCGGTTGCATAAAGTATTTAATACATGAAACAAAACTAGAGAACTGAGTGTTTTAATACTGTATTACACGTCATGTTACTGTATATTGGTCTACCTACTTTATTTATCTAGCAGCTTCTGCTTCTACCTGATCAAAGCTTTTCTACCTGTAAAATCTGACAAGTTACAGCAGGAAGATGTATTGAATTTGACTGAAAAAGTAAAAACAGCAGTACAATAAAAAACCAAAAATGCCGTTTAATTCGCATTTAATTTTATTAGGGTTAATACAAAATGGCAATTTGTATATATATACTCTAGTTATATTTAGTGACTTAATTCAGTAGAGTTAGTGCTTATTTGGATAGGAATTTAGGGAACTGACTATCCAGAAACCTGAGTGGCTAGCCACAAATAAAATAATCAGCTGGGCTTTGATTACAAAATGCAAGAAACTAGTAATTTAAAGTCAAGACAAACAAGGTAGGCCTAGAAATGCATCTATAAAAAAGTTTAGAGTAAGATGCAGACAGAAGAGCTAAAATAAAGACCAAACACCTGAGGGTGAAAGCCCATCATCCATGATGATGTTACGTCCGTAGGATGTGATGAATATAAGTAAATATGTGTCATTAGAAATATAATATATGAATTTGCGCAACCTTGATTTGCTCTTCCTAAATTACTAGATGCGTCTGAATAAACTGAAACTGAATTGCAAGAACTGACTTGAATTATTTAGAGCTAGTTTGAATGAGAATCAGAATGCTGAATTATGAGATTAGTCTTCAGTGAGGATCAAAATATAGTTTCTGTGAGCAAATTAATCTAGTCTAATCCAAGTGTTACATCTACCTTTCAAGTCCTAAACTATAGATGCAGTTTTTTCAATGCATTGCTCAAGTTAATATTACAAATTCTACTATGTTTATTCAAATTAATTTTCTATATGCAACCAAATCTCAAATGTACTGGATTCCAAATCTGTTAGTGACATATTTTAACCTGTTTGATTTCCAGTTACATCTGAACTTGCAGACATGAAGGAAGGCTGTGACCAGCAAAACTGTCCATGCCTTTGTAGTCACTAAATACTTCTACTAAAACAGGTACATATAGATATAGTAATAAATATGTTAGGAGCATAATGGTCAGGAGGAAAAACAGAGGAAAAGGATCCTGAAGAAAAAATCTATTGTTGCTGTACAAGTAGGACTTTTATTACAACTACTGCGATCCATTTTTGTCCGCACAGTTCTTTAGTTATTTAAATACTAATACTCTCAGAGAAGATAATATTCATATTTTATATGCAGAAAGATTTATGAATATGAAGGTCTGAGGAGCTAGACATTACATGTCAAAATATCTTCCTGAAAGGTAAAATTTAGTCTTGATAAACAATGAAATAAATTAGTCCCTGAAATTAAAAACACTGAGGACATGCAATCATCATCATCATTGTCAGCCAAGCAATTTCTATCAGCTCACCTTTAGCTTTTACTAATGTATTAATATGAGCTATTGCGTCTGTGCCAGATACTCGCCCGCTAAAATGCAAATTGTAATAATAAAATTTGTAGATGATAAATTGAAACATATAGCAGTATTGAATCTGGACCAGATTCAGCAAACTCTAGATCCCCACAAGTGTGCAGCAAACTTTTCTCCTGTAGGCTACTGCACATGCACAGTGCTGAGCTGTCTCTGAAATGCGGTTGCCCATTTTTACCAAATGAGCTAGAAAGTTTAGTACGTAACTGAACGCTGCCACCAG
>BRZM01003984.1:73070-100536 GCA_033238685.1 Lates japonicus
CGACGCGCGCGCGCTGCTGCCGCGCCGCCGCCGCCGCAGAGAAGCTCACTGCAATGGCAGGCGATGGTGGTGCCACTTGGTGTGACTGTGCTCAATGCTTTGATAAAAAATTCCTTGCACATGGTCAACTAACTGCTTTGAATGGAAGAAGTAAAAGTCATCAACCAGGAAAGGGAGATAGCAAGAGCAAAATTCGATATCCACATCCAACATAAAGGGACCATCTGGGAATGGAGATGTTGGTTTTATCTGTTCCTCATATGGAACCAATCATATACATAGTCGCGGTGAAGGAAATTTTAATATAATTTCTACTAATGTTATGATGAATGTCGTTGAATTACAAAATAGCAACAAAATAATGAAATAGTAAATGAATTCGCGAATAGGGGAAAACAGTGTCCGCGACAAGCACAAATAATAAAGATGGATTTGTGTAATATCAGTGATCCATGATAATGCCCGTGTGTGTCACAGTGCAGATGTGTTTCGTGCTTAGGGGCTATGTGCCTGTGGGTCAGTGACACAGGATTGCGGTCTGACTGATTAATGCTGGTTTTCGTCAACTCACATTAACTTCTTTAATATGGCATTTATCGGCTCCGCTTCACTGGGTCATTGTCTACCAACTGGAACCACACCAGTTTTGACTTCATCTTCCAGCTAATGAAAAGGGTGCTTATTTAGTGATGGAATCAATGCAGAAAACAAGCAGGGTTTTCATGATGGTGTTATAATCTGTGCCAAAGGTCTCACTGCAAAACTGTGACAATGAAAAGGGTTAATAATATTCACTGATATGAACAACCAGAATAGATTCTAACTGGGACCTGTAAGTGGCTATTGTATGTGAAGACTTAACAGTATCTCAGCATGGAAATCACTACAGCACTTTCTCAATTAATTTCTGTTACAGGAAAACATGCATTCATTGGGTAAATGCATGAGCTTTTAATTAAATACTGTGAAAAATGGTAGTTTAATGCACCAACCAGAACTAGCTGTATAAAACAACAGGGCTGCAATAAATATAAATTGTAAAAAATTATTATAATAGTAAGTTTTTTGTTTAAACTGTTTATAAGTGTTCATTCAACTGTATGATAGTTTTGGAGGCTGTGTTTGGTGCTGTTGAGTTATATTGCACTGCATACAGATGTTTCTATTATTTGTCCACCGATTTTTATCATGAGGAGGCTAGATATCAGAAACCCTGTCCGTATAATGTAATCTCACTGCTCCTAGTGCAAAATAGCCTGATGTGAAACCCTCATTATACCACCATGTTGTTCTCACTCAGTTTGAGTTTTTCACAGATTACAAACATTATATGACATGGGAATTAGTGACGAGGTGCTGGTAGGCAGATTTTGTTACTCACAGAGCCATAGTTGTTTCCAGCTTTTGCATGCTAAGCTAATTGGCTGTTGGTCTATGCACATACAGACATGAGAATGTTCAGTCTTCATCAACATCAACAAATCTATAAACCCTTGCTGAGGTATTGCACCAAGCAGAAGACAGAGAGACCAGAAACTCCAGACTGTAGTAGATGTCTCCGCCCTGCTATAGCTTAGTTCTGAACCCTCTGCCAGCCAGAAAATTTTTTTTTTTTGGACCTGTGCAGCATCCAGTGAAATCATACAAAGTTACTTGTTTATTCACCATCTTTCCTCAGCCCATGGCCCAGGTGGGTCCCCTGCCTTATGAGTACAAAACTAACACTGCCCATACTTTTATCCTTTGATTATGACTAAGACTTGCTTTGTTTTACTTTATTTTAAAGAACAATTGTTACATCAGAAGCAGAGTTATTGTATAATATGGGGAGTGTAAGTATATTTGTTCAGTGTTGGAATTTAATAAATAAGCAACTGCAGGTTATATTTTCAGAATCCAGAAAGGATCATTATTAAGAACTAAACTTTGAAAAGGTCCACATAAATAAATAACTATATACTTTGTATATTATTTCAGTTGAAGAGTTTACACACACTGAGGGTGCTTTTAACGTCATTTGAGCACGAAAGATGCGGTCAGGACCGAGGCGCTTGCTCAAATGACGTTAAAGCACACCCTCTCAGTTAATATTGCTTAAATAATAAAGTTTATACAACTATCACCAACAAAGTAAAATGTATATGTAATATTTTTAGTGATGAGTAAGGTGTGCCGTCATGCTGATTTGAGCACATTCTAAATGTCTTGTTGACCAATCAGATTGCTTGGTCGGAACTACTTGTTGTATAATTGCATTTTAAGTACTGGAACATTGTGCCATATTTACATTTATAAATGTAAATTTTTGCATTATCAAAATTGTTTAAAGCAAACAGAATTTTTAAAAGTACCATAGTGCTACAACAACTTTTAGACTGAAAAATCAGTTCCATTACATACGTATCATATATCTTATTATGTGAAGACACGATAAGAGTAAATGGACTGCACTTAAATAGCGCTTTTCGAGTAATATCAACCACTCAAAGCACCTCACACTACAGGTCACATTCATCCATTTACACACAGATTCATACAGCACTAGTTCTATACATTTATGTGCTCTCTAACACAGACACACACATTCACACACCAACGACACATCAGAGGCAATTTGGGGTTCAGTATCTTGACCAAGGATACTTCAGCATGTGGACTGGAGGAGCTGTGGATCGAACCGCCGACCTTCCGATTGGTGGGCCACCGCTCCACCTCGCGAGCCACAGCTGCCCGACAAGAGTAATACATATGTAATATAAATAATCTTATTACTAAACATCATGCTTTTGTGACCTTTATTTACCACTTTATCGCTGACTATGACATACATTACTGCATGTTTAAGCAAATATATAACTATTAAGACAAATAGATTATCAATGCTGTGCTCTAGCCGACATAAGCAATAAAACATTGCTCACATCAGTCCACTGTGATTTCTTCCTCCAATAATCTGTCTGTCTGTATCAAATTGCACTGATGTGATGTGATATAAGCAGGGAGCCAATGCCTCTCTGTAGATGTCTGCTTTTCCAATAAAAGGAAAAAAAAAAGACATGTGCAGAGTGGTTTTCTGTGGCTCAAAGCATATGGGCCTGCTAACAGAGGATAGAGAGCGAGAGCAAGAGATAATTTTATATGCAGGGAAAACGAGACGGTAGCCAGGCAGGCAAAAATGAAGAGAGTATGAGAGTTGCCAGGATTCAGAAAGAGATATATTAAGTGTGGAAGAGGAGGAGAGAGAATGGAAAGGAGATCAAGACATAGTCAAAATGACAGTTAAATAGGGAGAGAAAAGAAAAATAGGTAATTATTGACAGAAGGACAAACTAGGGCCTGTACCAAGAAGATAAAAACAGAAATAGAAGGAAAACATAAGCCACAAGGAAGTATAATAAGACAAATATAGAAAACAATAAAGTAAGAAAATATGTAAACGAAACTTAGAACTAAATATGAGACAGTACTGTTAAGAAGGGTAATGGAAAGAAAGATGGACAGGTATAGGCAAAAAAAATGGCAGGAATAAAAGAGAAGAGGATGAGACAGTGAGAAATGACATACTTGACATTTACCTTCCATATTCTTCAGTAAACAAGAACAGGAGGGATGAACAGGGGAGAGACAGAGAGGGAAAAGGGTGAATGAATATGTGACTGTTACTGCACGGCTATATAAATACTGAATATATGACCCCAGAATCCATCCACTACTGTCCCCCTGCAGAGGGACAGTCCTCACATCTGAGAAGCTGATGCTGTCTCCTTTCACACACATTCCAGTTTAGCAGTAATGCTGTGCTCAGGACGTTCAATTTTAGTGGTCATAGGCGGTCATAGAGTGTGTTTAACTTGTTGGTGTGCACACATCAAAAATAAGCTTAATTTTAGAATTGAAAGTCAGTCATTCTAGATTCCTGCTTGTGACAATGAATGTTGTGATGAAAATAAATGAATAGTTCTAATACTACTAATATAGGAGTCCATTTGCTGTGAGTGTATGAGGGCCACTTATATCTCCTATCTTATGTCCTTGTGAATATAGTGGTGATGTAGTGACTACTTGCCAATCATGCAGTGGTCAAAGCTGGTTTTGTTCTCCAGGTTTCTCAGTTCCCTCAAATGTCAGCTCTGGCAAAATGGTTCTCAGTTGGTCAGTGTCACAGAAGTTCCCAGTATTACTGTGACTATGATGATGAAGGTCCACTAACCTTAAAGGATAGGTTTTTTCTATTTTCAAATCTGCCTTAAAGCAATAAGGTGCTAATATGTTCATTGCAACAGTTTTAGCTGGCCATTCAGATATATCTTACAGATTTGCTTTCAGTGTAAGTGATAGGGGACAGAATTATGTTTATCTGAAGATAATATGAGGCAATCAGAATTAGAAAAATCCATTAATGTTTTCCTGTTTTTGGTTCCAATATAAGAAAATACATGAATAGAAAATGTCTTTCCAGGTCTCTTTCATGAGCCTAGAAAAGCAAATTAGGTTCTCAACATTCATAACCTTAGATAAATAAAAGTTTGATGAACCAATAAATTAAGTAGCAGACAAAAAAGAGTGAGTAATCCTGGAGAAATTCAAACTCAGAGGCAAAACAAACTCACCCCTCCCTTCAGTGCTCCTACAGAAGCTCTGCCCCCCCAAACTTGTGGAACTGCATCGCCAAGGAAACCCAATGGCCGAGGAGGAAAATGGCAGAATCGAGTGCATTCATGTCCAAAGCAAAACAAATGCGATATAATAAATCATCAAAGGAACGACATGTACACAAACACAGCATTTGCAACATAACAGAGTAAAAACTAGGTAGAGTTAGTAGTTTAGATTGTTTTTTACAGAGCTACAGAGACAAAAGACAGGCCTGTAGATTTGTAGCTTAGCTAACAAGGAAGGTAACCTGACCTGGCATTGCATTTCAAGGTATACATGCATCAATCCCACTGTGCTTGCAAACTTTTGCTTTCAGATCTTCGTGTCTATAAAAGCCTTGGCAAATATTGTAAGGACAAACGTCACAGTACAGAGCAAACAATGACAGAGCACTTCGGTTGTGTGTGACATTAGCTGCAGTGAAGTTAACATGTAGCATGGATGAGACAGTGTCTCAGAGTTAACAGTAGTTGCAGACAGCGATACAACTCTCTTCCCAGTCTTAATAACAACCAGCTTGTTTAAAATAAAGTAATGAGATGGCTGAAGCACTCTTAAATAGGCACATCAAGGTAAGGTAAATCAGAGCTTGGAACTGGGTTTATTCAAATAGAAGATAGAGAGAGAAAACCCAAGTAGCAACTTTAAATAAGACAAAATTGAAAGCATATCTTGAACTCAAATAGATTTAAATAAAACCAAAATGAGACAGAACATGGTTTCAGTGCACATTCTTAAGTGTGAAATATGTGATCTAGTACCATTTCACTACAATTTCTTTTTTCTTTCTTTTTTTTTTTTTTTTACATAAGTAAACACTAAGCTAACTCATGATCTGTGGTCTGTTATTTCTATTACAGCTCCTCCAAACCTAGGCCCTGGTCCCAGCTATCTGTAAATACCAACAGAGCTGCACTATACAAATAAACTTGAACTGTTTATGACTGACAATTTACTCTCCAGGTAGAAAACTGAGGAGCAGATACCTACAGTAAATATGGATGAACCTATGTGTATTGCTACAATTCTGTCTTTATATCACTTCAGTGTTTTGTTTATGATCCTTAATGGCTGTCCATTTGTGTGTCTGTGAAATGGAGGTGTGTAACTCTGCATGTGTAACTGTGATGGTGTTAAAGTCTTGTTCACCCTCGTAGGAGAGGTGACTAGTCACTGATTCAGTAGAAATGCCCAGTGTGGGATAAACTCTCAGCGGTCATACAGGAACACACACACACACACACACACACACACACACACACACACACACACATCATTATTAGAATAGAGGTCCAAACACACACAAAATCCAAAATTTTTACATTTATCTCATGTGTCTTCATAGCATTGGAATTTTCCCTCAGACCCTCAATCCTTTTGTCTTCTTCCACCAAACCAGGAAACCAGCCTGGCCTGAAGCTGACATGGATCTCCCACTGTGAACACTGTGTATAAAGCCATTTTGATCTCCCTCTCTGAATGTTGGATTTCTGTGTTTTTCATGATGAATGGGGTTGTTCATTCATATACACAGTACTGATCTTATGCAGTGTGCCCCTTTCTTCATTCCATGTCTGCTTTTATAGGTTCATACAGGCCTCTATACATTTCTCAAAGCTAGGTGAGCATAAGAACATTTATGAGGAGGTTCCATGAGGTTTCATGGCCATATTTTTGTTGCTTGGATGGTTTTTTTGTGAGTATGCGTGTATATGAGTGTACATGTTGTTGCAGAGACATCTCAGAGCTGTCCAGGCTATACACATAATGTCAGAGGTTGGGACATATATGCATTTGCTTCATGAATCTGTTAGTAATTATGTCCTATTTTAGATGGTAGCATGATACAGTGGTACAAAAAGACTTATTTTTGTGTCCCATCAGAAACTCACGTGCACACACATTTTGATGCTTACAAACACACTTTCTAAAATATATTCTGAGGTTAATGGTATCAGGCATATAGGAGAGGTAATGTGCACTTTGTTTTGCTGATTTTCTCGGAAATTGGAGCTACATTTGGCCAGTGCTGATACACCATTTTGGTTCACAATAAAATATCTCACGTATGAAATTCTGCAGAGACATTTATGGCCCATGGGGAATGAATGCTGGCTTTGCTGATATCTCAATCTTTCATTCAGTGCCAACATCAGGTCAAAACCAGTGAAGCCAACTAACTGCAAAACTATGTCTTACTACTGTGTTAAGCTTGTATATTGAATGTTGCTTTGGTCAGAATCATTTCACAAATTAAAAAAACAAATCATGACAAGATTTCACAGCAGAAATATCAGCCCTCCAAAGAAACTCCTCCAACTTGATCCACTTATCTCCTGTTGGTCTGTATGCTCAATATGTTTTAACCGAAATATTAGTCATCACTTAGAACTCTGGTCTTTTCAGCCACCTTTTAATCCCACAGGGGATACATGCTTATATGCTGAAAAGACTGGGTGCACTATCACTTGAACTTCTCAAAGGTTTTTATGGAGGCTGCTTTGCCATCATCTGTCTCTGATCTGCAGTCAAATATACATCATCAACAGACACCTTGTCTTCCTTCTTAACAGTACCAGCCTCAGTGTTCTTGACTCTGCTACTTCTGGCAAGGTTAAGCCAAGAGAAGATTCAAAAGGAGTAGAAATGCTCCATAACCATGCACTACCAAGACCTCCTGGCACAGCAAAAGTAGTGCAAATGTCAAATGGTCTCTTGTCCAAATACAAAAGTTGATATAATGCCATCAACTCTCCATAATAATACTGAGCATGGCATTTCAAGTCACTTGTCTTATAAAGTCATGATATAATAACAATCATATAATATTTTATTTTTATTTTTATGCATACTTGTTGGCTGGCATTGTCTAAGCATCCATCATTAGAAGAGGCATTACTGCATATCAGACTCGGACTGATTAATATATCTGAAACAATAACAATCTCTGCGGGGCTGCTGTTTAGAATTTTCTGTCCATAAGCAACATGACGAGTGGCATCCGTTAAAACAGTTTAGGCCAGAAAACACATGCAGCCCAGCCAAAGGGCCATCCTCTGCCTCTCTGCATGATTGCGCCAGGGCCTGTTCCTTCTGCCTCTCAGCCACGCCGGTTCTTTCTCCCTGCAGATTATCCCCATCTCTGTACCTGCCGTCTCTTTTTTCATACCGCCTCTTTCTTTCACCCACAACGATCCAGACGCACCAAACCGCGGCATCAACCTCGGTCAAACAATGGCAGCAGCAGTAATAACGAGGATGATTTATTATTGTAATTGGTCACCAACGGCGCAGCCGTTACAGAAGGACCGTCAGGTCCCTCTTCACGAAGTCCGCTGTTCCTGCGCCAGTTGTGTCCTCTCAGCAGCGCCAAAGTCAGACCGCCAAGACCGCCTCCTTCCTCCAAACCAGTGACGATAATAATAACCAGTATGAACAGTATCTACAGTTATTCACCCAGGCAGAAAAGCGCTCATAAATAAATGATATTTGCTCAGAAGGCCTATTCACCGTATGTCAAATGAATCAAAACCCACAGCAAAAGGTTTGCAGGCTTAATGTGATTACTGTTTCTTCCATAATGACTTATGTCTCGGCATAACGATTGCAGACCCCTCTCGTGTTAATGAAAATGCAGACGCCCTGAAAATCACACAACAATTAACGTCTACCACCAGGTCCCGCAGGCAAGGCACGAGACCACCCAACGACCCGCACGTCCGCAACAGGTTCAACACCCGCCATCGGTATTAGATGTAACTGGTTTTGAAGAGCGCCAGCGCGAAAATAATAAAGATGATTTAGCCGAAACAATATCAAAACCAGCTGAAACACATTAATGAGGGCGAAGACCCGCCATTTTAGCAATTATCGTACGCTGGGCGCAGACACCCGCGACAGAGCTTACATATAGACAACCATTCACACTCATTCGCACCGCGGCAATTTGTTCAACCTGCGTTCGAATGGAGTTTAGCACTGAACGGCAGTCTGGCGACATGCGCAACCAAAGAAAATTGTAATCATTGCTGGGCAAGAGTTATCGCGCACCACCCTGTCAAAACACATTTAATTGAACACATGATGAAAACATAGGACCATCCAATTATCAGCTGACTATCTTATCATGAACCCTTGCACCAAACAACAAAGTTCATCTGTGTATGCAAATGTGCCTGAATGAAGGAACCTGTGTGATGGGCAGAGGCAGCACTTAGGCCCAGCAGTGGAGAGCCCCGATAAAGAGCAACCATCTCGTCAATGATTCTCCGCCCATTATTGTACACCACTGCATCAAAAATGAGACATGAATGATTCAACTTTGACAGGACACACCCAGATGCATCGATTCGCTTATCATCAGTAGTGGTTACCTAATATTTAACCAAGTATATTTATCATATATCATATATGCCACTGACATGATGCCTACAGGCAGTGTCTCAACTATATGACGCAGAGAACAAACAAAAATTCATATTTCATGTTTTGAAACCAATTTTAAAACCCATTGTCACCCCAGCAACAAACAAAATCTAGCTGTTGTTAAGATAATCAGTGTTAGTGTTTTGGCAAAATTAGATTACTTTTTCTCAGTAACTAGCAATAATGATTCTGTGAGTTTTAGAAGATAATAGAAACATTATTTCAGTCACAGTTTTCAGGTCTTGCCATACACCCGTATATGAATACCATCTATTTTGGAAAGGATTACTGTACTTCAAAAGACTAAGGACAAAGATTTAACTGGAATCATGTTTATTGTGAATGGTGTCCACAAACACAGAATAAAAACCCAAAGACACTGCCAACTATAAAAGAAATGACTATTATGTTATTACAAAATTTTTGAACAAGAGCTGAAAATGAGTGAAACACTAGCAACAATTTGAACCCACTGATGCTTGAAAGATGATGATGATGACCCTGCGCTGATTCACTGCACTGCCTCCCAACCAGCCAGTGGATGTTTCACGATCAAAACTGACTATATTAGCTACCCAGCTATGTCATTAACTGTTCAAAACACCGAGCTGTGTTCACGATAACTTTTCTTTTTGTTCCTGATTTTTGCTATTTTTAAATTAACAGCTTCGGCGGCTGCAGATGTCCGCATCACAAAGACATGACATGGATGTTTACAAACCAGTCATTTCACCAATACTGCCGTGATCGAACCGTTCCGGTCACGCCACTTATTAGGGCCGTCAGCAATATTGCTCATTGTCACCTGTGCATGGTTGGCGACAAAACACAGAGCTGAAGAGACAGTGTTCAGAAAAGTGAAGAAGGAAGAGTGAGAGATGGTGAGTGTACTGAACACAAAAACACACAACAAATTTGAACGTGCAGATACATTTTATTTATTGATATAAAGAGAGGACAAGCTCAAAGGCACTGTACATGGAGTTGCCACCAGAATCAATAATAGACCATGTGAATTCAAATGATTTTTCACTGGAGCATTTAGTGTAATTGTACAAAGACGTTAAAAGTCAAAGTTTATCTCAAAATACACACACATATAACCATGATTCTACTTGAACTACACACAACACACGTCAGTCAGCTCACAGGCGCTTACCTGAGGTGTCGCTGACGGCAGGACAAATGTTAATTTAATGAATAATAAAATGAGTGCAGCAACTAGTTAATTTCATCAGAGGGAAATACAACAGAAGTTTAAATGAATGAAAACACAATATAATTATTACACAACATTGTCACAACACAATCACATCCACATTTTATTTTCCCAGTCTTTTCCCAGCACTACGAACATGTTTTATCACATGATGATTAACAGACAAATCAACATTACAGAAACAATATAATATATAATTAAATAAACAAAATATTTAGGGTTTATACTTAGACTTAGGACACATGAAAATACACTTTGAATAATATTTGACAGTCATTTACAATTTAAATTATAAGAACCAACTCACACACAACTATTTGGAATTAAGATGTCCATTTTAGTAATAGCATTTAGTGTTTAACTGAAATAAAACCGAGATTAAGGTGAGCACAGAGAAACTTTTTCCTTCAGCACATAAATGTGAAAAGCCTGAGATCAAATACACACTAAATAAGAAACATGATTAGAGGAGGGGCTTTAATATAATCTTAATAAAAGCATTAAATTATTTACACAGAGTTATTTAAAGACTGCAGATTTTCACTAAAGTGCCAGCCACAATCTCACTGAAAAAGATTTCTTTTTAAAATTTTTTGTTCTACATCTGACCTTAAGCACAGAATGTCTCAAACAAAAGTGCAAGTAGTAATAATGTGTTCTCCCTGAGGTGACACAGTGATAATATCTATTAATAAGCTCAGAGCATACCTTTGAAATAACCATGTTGGCAATTTCAGAGGAACATCCAGAACATAAGATCACTGCTATTAGCTAAATGGGTCCGCAGATTGTATCTTTCATTTGTTAACCTGCTTGATTTCCAAATGTTTTTCCATTTATTGAAAATGCTCCATACTCCAATATCATTCCACCAAACTCTAAATCTACCCTGCACGACAGCAAACCGACTCCACAGGGTGCTAGACTTGTCATTAGCCTCCAGACAAAACAAAATCACCTGTAAATTACTTAATATTATTGATTTCATAAAGAGGGAAATTATATCAAGAAGCAATTGCAGCATTACGGATTACTAGACCACCATTATTACTAATACCAAACCACACAATTCCAGGATGTATTTATCCTGCCACACAGCCCCATATTGAGGTCTATACCAACATTTAATATGCATGTGGCTGAAATTTTTCTCACATCAGTCTCCTCTCCATCACTACTTTTTCTCCTGCCTTTTCTGTCTTGAGCTGAAATATGAGGTGTTATGAAGACTGATACGTTTCCAGAATGCACATGTTGCGTTCAAACCTATTCAGCTGTGCAAAAGGTCAAATAGGTGTGTGAGCTTGTGCATGAATAGGCATGTGCTGCAAAAGGCAAGGTGCTGACAAAACCAAGATGAATTGGTTGTTTGTCAAACCGGAAACTATTCCAACATTCAACAAAATGAAACATATGAACAAGGAGGAAAACAGAAGTGATGCGGGCTGACAGCGCAGCAACTTGGGCAACTGGATCGGTGGATGAAGCCAAACCGCCACTGCGTTCACCATGGCGCCACACACACAGACTGTCCACCAGGTATACACCAAATGATAGCTCTTGTAATTATAATGGCGATACCTCGCCTGTGTCTGCAAAACGTTCCCTGGAGTCCGCAAGCAGTTACATCAAACCTGGCAACTTCCTTCGTCGCTCTTTAAGATTATCATCGATACTGGCTCAATGAAGCAAGCGAAGCATCCCGTAGTAGCAAAGTGACCGATCACTACCACCAATAGCGTTTTAGAAGGCAAAATCTGAAGCCAGAAAAGTCAGCCCACGTATTATTCCTCATCTCCTGCTTATGCGCATTCATACCCAACTTTGCACTGCAGCACGGTGTACAAGCGATGAATTGCCGCTATATGAATGCAGGAAGAATGACCAATGGCAGCGCTTATGATCAGTTTACACTGGGTATAAAGAAACAACAGTTTTACAGGTTTACGAGGGAAGAGTAATGTGTTGATAAAAATCACCCAGGTGCTCTTCTTTATCAACTGACTCAGGTTGATGTGAGGCATTTCAAGTGCAAATGCTTGTGCTGCTGCCTCTGCATGCTGGAGGTAAAGGTTATGAACAGAGTAGTTTGGACAAGTACCCTGCTAGAAATACAAAATGAGCCTAGGAGAGAGACACAAACTAATAACCACGGTAATCTGCATGGCATGACACACCTAAATCTGTTTATCATGGCACTGATTCTCCATATAATCCAGGCCAGGCTGCATATTAAATCAGACAGAATACTGAAAGTATGAACGAACGACATGCACATACAATGTTCTATGTCTATTTACATCTCAACAGAAAAGCAAAAGACACATTTTCAAGCTGAAACTGAAAAGTGATAATCATATTTAAAACACAAAGAAATGTAAAAGGAAAGCAAGGTTGTTTAAAACTGATTTGATTGCCTGACACAAAAAATGAAAAAACTGAAACAAATTGTTTGTTACCTTAAAATGCATCAGGTTTAATTCAAAACTGTTGCTGCAAGGTCAAATCTTTCTTTCTAAAACTTTTTATCTGTAAGTTAAATTTTTGTCAATTTTTAGGTAAAAATTTCACTGGTGTTTGCTTTTCACTGTCGTGTCTAGTTCACTGTGTACATGGCGAATAAAGCGAATATGCGGTTTCACAAAGGTGGGCACAGTGTTCATTTCACCAGTCTTGTTGAGTACAATGTTATCAACTACAAATTAAGTTATGGAATTATCCTTGCTGCTCTCTTATCTCTCTCTGCTCCTCTCCTGACATTCTCACTGAAACTCTTCCATCTGCTTCTCACCCTGTCTCCTCCACACGCCCTCTGTGTAACTGCGTAGTGCTGTTGCTCCATCTTCACACTGTTTTACTCCAGAAGACTGATGAGACATTAGTGCTCTCCCAGGACACACACACACACACACACACACACACACACACACTCCAGGGATAAAACTTTATAGACACCATTTCGCTCACACTGCTCTCACTGGACACATCTGGCTGTCAAGTACAAGTACGTTTTTGAACACACACACACACACAGAGCTGGAGGAGACACAAGCCACACATACTAGGAACCCCATACCCTCCATCTGTTTTAACCCACTGCCATTGAACACTGCCATAAGGTTTCTGCAACACACACACACACACACATCCAGAACATCTCTTTTCAGCCAATCACAGTGATCTATAGGAGCCACATAATGCTTTCCTCCTCTCTCTTATTCTCTTTTCTACACTTCTCTCTGTTGTACCAGTTTCCTATCAGTCTACATCCAGTTCACCAATCTTTAGTTCTAAATCACTATCCGCAAATCCCACTTTCTCTCTTACATCTGCCCCACCGCCTCCTACCTCCTGGTTATTAATGGTCTTAATTTACAGAGAGGAAAGACCTTGGTGCCCACAGAGGCGTCCCCTCTGCCCCCAGTGTGTATTTGTGTGTGTGAGATAGAGGAAAAACAGAGAGACCCCTGCCTGTCCCTGCGTAACCAAGCAGCAATAACGCTTTGTCTTCCTTAACTGTGCTTCTCCTTCAAGGTATCCCACATCTTTCTCTCTCCATCTTCTCTTCCAGCTGTTCCCCTTTCTCCATTGTTCTGAACAATCTCTCTTACTTTCCTTGACCTGTCTTTTTCTTTGTGTCACTCTCAGACTGTCCTCCTTCCCAGAGTGTCATCTCCATAACACCTATAATACATTTGACAGCATCTTTTGACCAGCAGCCCTGGGGGTCAGGGCTGTCCCTGTGGGCTGGTTAGCTTACAAGGTTGCTTATTATTCATTCTGGTACCATCTTTGTTGCTGGGCAACCACTGTGTGTTTGCAACATGCCCAGAGATCACTCGTCGAATACAGCTCTGCACTATTATGTGTTTTTCCATCCTGTGTTCTGAATACTTCCTCTGGACTCTTCTGGCATTGGACATTATGGAAATAGGATGTAGTGGATTCAGTCACTGCAGTGTTATGCAAATTATTTCTGTAAATATTTAAGTTTTTTATTAAAGTAATGAGGGTATGTTGTTAATTTATAGTATGTATCTGGCAAATTGCAAATACTTTGATACTCTGAACATATCAGTATAATGCTCAAAGACAACATATGCATTCACAGCACTTGATCAAGATTTGGGACACATCATGGTCTGGTTTAATACAAAAAAAAAAAAGTCAGTCGGCTTCAGACACTACGTGTTTATATACATCTAACCTTTCTCAAACCTTAACCAAAGTGCTTGCCTAAGCCGCAGATGTGACTCTGGATGTGAACCCTGCCCTCTGGTGTGACAGTCTTGTGCTTTGTATGCCCACGGTCCACCCCAACCAACTCATTAATAAATGCAGCACTTTATTCACTAAAAATGCTCTGAACATAATTCACCTATGTCAGCACAAAGAAAACAAATATTTCTAAGAGACTTGGTCTGTAAAAAAAAAAAAAAAAAAGAAAAAAGAAAAAAAAAGAGCTTGATGAATGACTTTTGCCAAAAAACAAAAACATAAAGAATATTTGTTAGCCTGACCACTGCCACTAACATGCGGTATTTAACTGCTTTAAAGATTCTGCATCCACAGGGGTGTTTTAAATAACTGATTAGACTTTATGCTGGGTATCATATGCGTATGTTGTATTCATACAATATCTGCAGTATGGGACGAAGACCACAAATAAACTTGGGAGGTATTATTTCAAGATAGTTAGCCTGAGTGCTGATTTTGTAAGTAATGGCTCTTATCTTACCCATTCTATACACCCATAAGTGCAACCTGAGGCATATTTTTACTCTTCAAGTCTATTTTCCTGCATTTTATGTGTGCAACTACAGTGATTGTTGGGCTCTGAATGCGTTCAAAATATGGGTGACCTACAACTCGCACGAACACATCCTCTGTCTGTGTCTACAGACAACCGGGGCTGCTGCTTTGCTAACGTGCTGCTCACACTACACTCTGTGAATGCTGTTAGTTGTTCTCTCCTAACAGGTGCAAAAACAAGCAACAAGTGAAAACACTGGTGTGAGTGGGCTACGGATGTGTAGAGGCTTTAAAGCCTTAATCCTGCAGTCATCACTGTATCTGGGTACAAATGCTCTCAGCCTGTTCAGCTAGGAGACTATGCTGTCCAAAAAAACCCCACTTCCACTGACAAGGCCAAGTTTATTAAAAATGCAATATCTCAGTCATGGTACTTTGTCAGTCTTCATATTATATGAAACAATACACAGTACACAATATAAAACAAAATTGTTTAGTGAAGCCGAAGTGAACAGAACGGGAAAATTTCATTCATTTTTAAAACAAAACAGATCATTTATAATTTTGATTCTAGTTTCAAGCATTAAATTACTCAGAACCAGTAATAAAATCACAGTAACAAGTTATAATATCTTAAGATAATTAAGGGCAAATCAGCTTGAAACAAGTGAAATGCTCCAACATAAAAACTGGTAAGAAAAAATATCTTGTCTGATAATGAATAAGCATATATTGCCTTGATTTAAGATATTTCATCGTACTAAGACTTTTGCAGTGTAGTTCCAATACCAGAAACTGATTTAAAAAACCTTAAACCTAGAAAGACAATATATATTTCAAGGTTCATAAAATACAATGGAAAAATTGGGAATGAAAAAAAAAGATGAGCAATGCAAATTATTGTTCCAAAATCTATCTATGTTTTGAACTGTTTCTCATGTCTCTCTTTTACATAGGTCAAAAAAATCCATCGCCATTTTCCCTTTTTCATTTTGCCATTGTCTTCCATACCTGGTTTGTTTTTTTTCTCCAGAAATTCAATTTCTCTCCATTATTTTTTTTGTCACTCTACCTCCACTCTCTTCCGGGCACCTTAGAGTCGTCCTGCTTTTACTTTCTCAGGCTCTCTCTCTCTCCACGCCTCTCTCTCGACCCAATTACTTCAGCCTTTCTTCATGTTAGATAGCCACAAAGATTTCACACCTTTGTCTGTGTTTCCCTTTCTCTACTTCATGTATGCACACACGCACACACACACACACACACGAAGCCACCGTCTGACAGGAAACTCCTGCACAAACACACACAAGAGGAGGATATCAGGCAGGTGTGCTCGCCATTAATATTTTACTATTATGACAGTTGGGTATGATATGATTTGATGTGTGTGTATGCATGTGTGTACGTCTGATGTGCACCCATCATTTTTAATGAGGGCAGACAAAGCATATGGAGAGATGCAGGGAGGCAAGGCGTTTTCCACTGCCTTTTATTTTCCCTTTGAGTGCAAGCAAAAGACGCTATTTTGCTATCATGTGTGAGACTGAACTAAATTTGTGTGTATGAGCCGCACAGAACAGGGCAAAACTGAGACAACTGTAGTGAGAGATGAGAAATTGTGTGTGTGTGTGTCTGTGTGTGTGAGATAGGGAGAGAGAGAGAGTGTGTGTGTGTGTGAAGGTATGTTCAATGGTGTCGTTACAGACAGTAATTCAAGCATTTCATGATTGTGAACTTTGAAGTTTTCTTTTTTTTAGATCTTATTTATTTCACCGGACACACTGGCTAAGAACACATTATTGTTTACAGTAACAGCCTACGGGGAGTTGTCACAGGAGGTGGAGGGTTATATGTGCACACACAACATTCACACACATACACAGATGTTTTTATTGGCACTTCCCCTGCTCAAGGGCATCATTACAAAACGGTACCGTACAGTATTTATTTTACTCGTTTCAATAGATATTTTTCTGACTGATGCTAAGTATATGTCGTATGTTTAAGGTCAAAAGGCTCCTTCGTACTTAGTCTGGTATGACTCCGGTGTGTTAACAGAAAGGTGGGCATTTCATTCTTGTCTGTCACTCAGTAGCAAGGTGGATTAATAAAGCACAACTTAACCCACTGGCAGGAAGACCAACACTTAAGTACTCAATGATATAATAAACATTTTTCTCTAATAAAAGTGACAGATCATAATGTCTCACCAGTCGTAGGGAAGCTTCTTTGAATCTGTAGCTAATGAAGCTACAAGCTAATCCTTGCTGGCATTTACACTACAAGCCACTCAAGAAAATTATGTTTATACACGGAAGCCATTTTTAATCAGACAACACTGACTGTTAGAGAAATTGTTGGGAAATTGGGTCACCAGCTTTCTTGCAGAGTTAGATGATAACACCACGGTTCTATCTTTATTTTGAATAATGGTACATTCCATTTGAACTCGGAAGTTGACATTTCTGAGTTCCCAGTTGGAAATTTCAGCTGAATAACCCCCTTAGGTCGAATTTTGAGTATGATCCTCAACAACCCTGCATTCAAAATCCAACATGGCTGCTCTATACATCAACGGCAGTGAAAGCTGTAGTATGAGATTGTTTTTTAGCACTGTCTTATTGATGTCTCATTAAATCAGTCTACACACAGTACTGTCTAACAATTACTAACCTGGCTGGAGCAAACTGACTGACTGGTTTTTCGACTTGTACTGAGTGCAGCATGAGAAGCTAGTGGCACCAATAACTGTTCCCAGGCTCTGTCTCATGTTCTTACACTGCTCGAGACAAATCTCTCACCAAATAAGAGGAAGCCTCAAAGCCACTCCATCTCAAGTAAATATACTTGCACAGTTATATATGTATTCTGGGTTTTGCCTCATTCACTCTACTCTACAGTTTCATATCAATTACAAACCGAAATGTCCATAAAAATCCAACTTTTGATGTGATTAAAACAGTCGAGTCTGTACCAGGTTAGATTAATGAGGCTGCCATTAGATGTTCAGGATTTGCCAAAAATGCTAATGAACCCAATGAAGTTTTTTTTTGTTGCTTACAGCAGTTTGTAGGACTGTAGCTATCATACAAAGTGATAAAATTGCTGTGTGCATCTAAATTAATTATTCAGTTATTCAATGAATTACTTGAAGAAAAGCCAGGATTTAATGAATCTTAATGGTACTTTTCTTCAGATATGTGAGCTGTAAAACACAGAGGTTTATAGGCAAAAGTCAAATCATTTGTTACATAGCACACTGGGTGTTGAGCTCCATCAGAGCTGTCAGGACATTTTCACTTGATGTCTGATCCATTTACTTTGGAAAGTCAAAAATATTTTTCTGTCTGCCCTTATGGGGATTTTTAAGTTTTACCAACATCAGTAAATACAAAAAAGAGCAACAGGTATTAACAATGGAATCCCATTTTGCTGTACCATAAGTTACTGTACTTAGACAAATTAGAATTTCATGTGGACATATGAATTTTCAGTGTTTAGAAAATCAAATGTACCTAGTAAGAAAGATTTGTCAGCAACACAGATAATTGTTTGGGGTGATATTGCAAAGTAACCCACCCGTCAATCCCTGTATTGTCTCACTAACCTCTGGTGGTATCCAGATAGTTTGGGGCTTTTGTCCAGGTTTTGAAGGTTGAAGGTGAATGATTGGATTTCATTTGTACTGCTCACATTTTAAAGCATTTAAAATTTCTTCTCACTTTTCAGAATCATTGTCCAGTGTATAGATAACCCAAAGAATTAACAGTTTTTCATAAGAATATTAAACTGTCCTTATGTAACTGTCCACAGTGAGACATGCTGAACTTTACATCGCCACTGTATTGGAAGAAATCTCAGAGGACTTCCAACACACACACACACACAACCTTGGACTAGCTTAGCATGAAAACGAAAGCAAGGAGAAACAGCTGGTGTTTGACCCTGATGCTGTCCAGGGTTTGTTTTTTTTAAAATAACCTTTGCCTGCCAGCACCTCTACAGCTCAACATTATATCTTCTTTGCTAAATTCTCATAAAAAACTTTATTGTAGGAAACCCCCCTCTCCACTCCATACTTGCTTACTTTGTTCCTATCAGAAGGCGAGGAGGTGCAGGAGTGATTTCTTCTTCAAAAGAATGATTAGATGATCTGGAAAATAGCTACATTACTTGAAAACTATTAGGAGACATAGACAAGAAGTAGTTTTGTTATATTTATCTCTGCCACTCACCACCCCTGTCCCTTACAATTGCCTAAACTGACACTGTCATTTATGGGTATCAGTTTGGTCTTTTTAAGACAGGTTGCGCTTTATTAAGGGAAATTCATTGTCTTCATTTGACCCACTTTACATAAGTATTCATTAACAGTGGGTATTTACAGCACAGAAATCAGTTCTGAGGCCAGTAGCAGGCAGGAGTGTTCCAAATACCTGATGTGGGTCTAAGTGGACTTCAAACTGAGGACTCTCTAGCCTCAGTCTCTCCACTTTAATGCATCACCTTATACCTTTCATATTTAATTCTAAAAGGTACATTGATTTTTTTTGTGCAAAATGGAAACATGGATAAGAGAGCCAGGTTTTGAATTTTTGTTGGAGTACAGGAGGTTCAAGCTGGAAACAGTGAATGTCACAACCTCCTCTAACCGTATTTAAATAGCCAGACAATTTACTGTAAGTGTGGTTTTTGCAGACAGGCAGTACAGAGCATTAAACACATATGTCAAATGGACCAAGCTATTCTCTGTTGATCAGGTATGAAAAGTAAATCTATTTTTATGTTGTCCAGATTGCTGGTAGGTATTTCAGTGGGTACGTCAGGGAACTTTGACAAAAATGAAAGAGATAGAGGAAGTGTAAAGAGAAAGCAATAAAGACAGGGAGAAGTAAAGAGAATAACAGCTGAGTGAAGAGAATAATACTCAGGAAAGGAATATCTGTGTGAGTCTCAGGGTAAAACAAAGGGAATAAATGGAGATAAAGAAGAGAGTGTGGGTTATGTGTGTGTGTGTGTGTTTGTAGGGGAGAGAGAGAGAGAGAGAGAGAGAGAGAGATAATTAGGACTGGGCAGACTGAAGGCCAGACACTGAAACAAAATTAGAGTCTATGTTGTAAACGTCAGTGTATGTGTGAGTGTGTGTGTGTGTGTGTGCATTTTCACTCCTCTTTCTGTAGACATGTCAGCTCTAAACTCCTCTTAATATATCAAAGACACATGGCCATTACATGCACATCTACCCATACACACATGACACACACATACACACACACACACACACACACACATACGCTCCTTCCTCATTAGGAGGAGGACATGACATTTCTGGACCATTCTGGTCAGCCGTGCGGTGGTGGGGGTGAAGGGTGGGCATGGGGGGAAGATGACAGAATCTTTCATTCCTCATTTTGACCAGAATTCATACTCATTTGTCATTAAAAAAGGATTGAAATAAAAGTCCTCTGATTGAAAAGAAATTTAGGCCACAACAAGGCATTATAGGGCAACTCGGTATGTCTTACATACACAGTCAGTATACTATGTGGCAAGAACATATTAGGTGCTTATTTAACATCCCAGAAAGGATATTAGTTATTGTTAGTAGTAAAAACATGCAATCTTGTACATTTTTTCACATACAGGCTGCGTCTGATATGTGTATTTAAAATGTGTGTTGTGTATATTACTCACTGAAGTGAGTCATCTGTGTTAATAGTGTTAACAACGTACATACAACGCATTATCAATGTACTGTCATGACGTGCAAACATCTTAATATTGCGTTACTTCAGATTTCCTATGTTTTTGGCCTCCCTGGCTTCCCATAGGCATGCGCATGCTAAGGGAGGAGCCCTAAGGAAGGAGATGAAGCAGCCTGTCACAACCTCGGGGTCAGAGCAGCACACCAGTATAACCACCAACCCACACACACACACACATCGATATAGATTCATATGATAAGCCTGAGGCTACAGAAGAATAAATTTATATCTATCAGTCTGTCCATACACTCTTGCTCTCACGTGCATCTCTTCTACATAAACACACACACATTCCTCCTCATCTACAGTGCTGCTGGTGTAGCCTGGTAGCAAGCTGCTGGTTAATCACTGTGCTAATGTCAGTAAGCTGATTGGTCAGTGAGGTCATTTTGATGTTTGTAGGAAAACCACAAGGCTAGATGACTAACTGGCACGACTCATTTCCTGTCTTATCATCTATCTATCCATCTGTCTATCTATCTGTGCTGGCTCGGTTTACATGCAGACCAATATTCCCACAAATAATGAAATTTTTATGTAAATTGGCTGTCTTGCTAGCATACATCATAAAAGCTGCAGAAAACAGTTTCATATCCCCCTGACGTCCCCCTGTAATTGCAATGTTTGCCCAAATGACTATAATTATTCTTTTAGTGGTGGGTATGGACACTAGCAAGAAATGTTTTCCATACACTAGAAGATACAAACCAAAACTTAGATGTGATTACATGTCAAGTTCTGTACTTTTCCTCCACCAGCCAATATAAAGAAATCAGATCAGATCTGGTGAGAGTGTGCTTTTCTGATGTTAAATTAGAGGAATTCTTCCTTTTCCTTCTTCTTCTTCTTCTTCTTCTTCTTCTTCAGCATGATAAAAGCTATTTCCACCATGTGGCTGCCAACCCATGAAACAGCCAAGAGCAATTTTAATGTTTGGGATACTCAAACACAGTACTGAGAAAGAGAGAGAGAGAAAAAAAAATGTATTTGGAGGTAAAACCTATCCTTTAACAAGAAAACTGTGCATGCGACTGACAGCTATGGTAGATCAAAGGTGACCCAGAAAGTGGGCCTGTAAACTGTGATGTTCATAAAGAGCTGTTTGGGTAATAATTTTACTGTTTGCTCTCATTTTCTCTTCCAAATAACTTGGCAAACCTGGGGGTTAGTTTAAAGGAACATTTTGAAATTCACACAGTTATTAACAACTGTGTTTATCAGCTGAGAGCTGAGACAAGATTGATACCACTCTTGTATCTGACCATTGAATCTAAGGCTACAACCAGCAGATTAGCTCATCTTAGTATAAGACTGTAGGAAAACAGCTAACCTGGTTATGCACAAAGTAATTAAATTTGTGTAACTCTTCTAAAGCTCGCTAATTAACACGTTGCATCTCGTTTGCGAAGCAATAAATTAACCAGCTTCTGGCTCCAGTTTCATGTTGAATGAGAAGATATAAGAGTGGTATTAATATTCTTATCTATCAGTAATCAAGAAAACAAATTAACATGTTTCTCAAAATGTCAAACTAATATGATTAATGTCATAACAAATGCAAAATGATCAAATGTCCAAAAATAAGATCTAAATTGTAATAAATTGTAATTACTCTTTGATAAAGGAGCAAAATAAAAATGTTTCTACGTCCTTTACTGGGTTTTAAGGCAGCATATGCTATGTATAAAATGTTTGTTAATTTGTTTTTCTTTTTTTCTTTCCAGTGCAGATCATTAAAAATCTTTATTCCTTTTTCCTGTCCTTTGCTAATTCTTCTGCTCTTTTTCTTTTCCAGTTTATTCACCTCTTGTCTTGTTTCTTTGTCTTTGTCTTTTCTTTGTGTAGCTTACTTCTTCTCATTTCACCTCTCTCTTGCTGTCTTTTCTTTTTCTTGGATACTTTGTTCTCTCTCTTCTTTTTTCTTATTTCTCTCCTGCCTCCCAGGAATGATGAGCGATAGCATGCTGATATACACTATGTTGGCTTCAGCACCTCCGGGTGACGTTTTGGCCTGTAGACTTAGAGGATGGGTGACAAAAAAAAAACAGGAGGAGGTGGTGGAGGAATTGATAGAGTAAAAAGACTGATAAAGAGATCTAGTTCTCTTCTCTCCCGTTCCTCTCACTGCTCTCCATCTCCTTTTCCCTATCCCTTTTTCTCAGTCTCTCTCAGTCCTCCCTCCTCCTCCTCCCTTCCTTTTCTATCGAATTGATCAGTACAGACAGAGGAGATAACGCTGATATTTCCCCTTGGCAGTAGAGAAGATGGGCTGCGATGAGAAATGCTGAGGAGGAAGACGGCAGTAAGCGGTGGAAATGAGACAGAAAGGCAGAGGAGGAGGCAGTCTGCCACTTTTCGACAAAATACTCACCAAAGCATCCTAGGAGAGATAGAGATAATGAAAAGAAGCCAAGTATGTTAGCGAGACAGGAATTAATTCTCCTCCCATCACATCTGACACACACATGCACATATATTACATGCACCAGCATCCAAGGAGAGCCCCGACTGATGCTGCACCTGTCAGCCCAAACACCATGTAACAGGTGACAGCCGGTGGTGTGTGCAGGTGTCCTGTGTTCTGTGTGTACAATGATCCTTACTCCCTACCGCCAAACTGACTAAGGGGTGAATGTCAGAGTTAGCATGTAATAAGGTTGAAATATTTTAAATTATGATATTTTTGATCGCCCACACAGCCAGTGCTAAGGGCAAATGCTGTCAGCATCAAACTTTATTGCCAACCAGAAGCAGTCATGGTTCTTTCTTCCACAGCGACCAACAGCAGTAAGGGGTGCAGAGTTCTAATCTCTCAGACAGGAACAAATGGATGGCTGAAGCCCTGGTGGTTGACCATCACCACCACTCACTCCTAGAAAGAAACTATATTTAGCATAGAAAACAAAACTAAAATATCTATTTCTAATTATTATTATTATGGGATATGTTTGAGTTGCATGTCTGGATTACTGGCCGTGACTGCATTCAAACGCAGATTATTTCTTTCTTTTCTAAGCATGACCAAACGATGGTTGAAATAGAGAGGTACTGTACTATGTCAAGGCATTAGATAGATTAAAATAACAAGTTTTCGCCCACTATATTACATGCCGGAATACATGTGCAAGTCCCAAGATGGAATGTTGCTGTACAAGTTTTCATCTCCGTCATCCTTCCTCTGTCTCTCTAAATCACATTGATGAAACAGAAATATCCGTGGATAAAAGGATGTTAATCAGTCATGCCGCCATCCATACTTATATTTCATTGATCATCGTCTCTGAGATCGTTGTATTTATCAATATCAAGAGTACTTTACCAGAACCCGCGGTGGGCTGTGTAAATTGAATATGAGTTACTGAATTTTTGTCTTGCCAGCACTTCTGTGGCCTGCCGCGATTTTTCCTCTTCAAGGTCAGGTGTTTTCTACATGTTTCTCTATTCAAGAGAGTAGCTGTCGTTTTATGATTGGGTGAGGGCAGATGACAGATTAGAGGGGCTGATGAGATGAAGATGAGGAATATAGTTTGATAGAGATTGGCTGATATTCTTACTTATAAATTTTGACCTTTGGCGCAACAGGTTTCGCAAATCGCCAAAAGAAAGAGAGGCGTGAAACATGAGGATGCGATACCTGATGTCGAGATACAGAGATGCGGAAGTGGTGCTATCTTTCATTCCCCCATCTTTGAGGATGTCTTTATACAATTGTGTTGTCCGAATGAACCTGCGACGAAAGCCCGCTTTGTCCACCTGGCCGATAACAGTGGTGGTATCAGATCGCAGACAGAGAGGCCACGAAAGGGCTTTGCGCAAATTGCACGTCCGCCTTTTCTTCAAATGGTGAAGTATTTATAAAAGATTCCGGGTTGCACCTGACTAATTTTACGCAGATATACACTACTCCCGCATAAACAAACAAGCTAATAAAAGCAAAGATTCCTACCACCATAAAACACTTTCCGATAAAGCAGAAAATTAAACAACATGGTTTCTAAACCGGAAGATGTGGTTGTTTATTGAGTAGAGGTCATTCAGATAAAGGGTTTGTCGATTGCCGAATATCATCTTCAGTTCCTCCCCCCAAACTCTTCAGACTCCGGAACGTGGCTGCATTCGACACTTTTCAAATTCGATAGAGAGATTCCTGCACATTTCAGGATCTATGCAGTTTTCTTTATTTTCTGTTTTTGGTCTATCAGATTCTTATCAGAGCAGTGTGCCTGACATGCCCTCAATTCTACCATTCACTATTGGGTTGTCTCATTTTAGCCATCTGCCATCTTGGAGCTGTGCACAGTTACTATTGTTGCAGGTGCCCATTGCGTGCGGTGGACAGGTTGTTTACCTGCTTTACATAATCCCTGTGTCTGCTTTGCTGCACATAGCCATTACTGAGATTTGCATGCTCTGAAACCAACCGCCTCCCCTCCGGTCAAGTGCTGTCCCAGTCACTGCCTTACTTACACTACTCTGCAGTACTGTTCACTGTAAACAAATAATTACTGTCTGTAGCTTAATTGAAAGTGAGAGAAAGGGATACAGTGGCACATTCAGTGGGTTACGATACTATTCTCCCCATACCATCTGACAGCATCATAGCATGCCGCATGCCGGGTTCCGCATGTTTCCTTTACAGTGATCATCTGTCTCCATTACCTTAGTGACAATTGCTCTTCCTAGTAAGATTAGGTTTAAGATATTGATAGAGTTATAGGCAGCATGGGCAGTGTAGCTGTGTAGTGCTCAGGTCAGCTGGAGCAGCATATATAAAGATATGCCTGGGTAATCGGAGCCGTACAGGATTGTTGAAGAAGATTGCATTAAAGCAGGATTTAGTCACTAGTCCATATGTTAATCTTTTACACAATTTGTTTTTATCATCATCATCTTTTCATGGTTATCTTATTTTCCATTAACATTATCATGTTTTGTTCCTGATAAAGATGTAATATACTGCTCTGTGCAACAAGTTCATGTCTGTGCGGAGGGCACAAAACCGCAAGTACTGCGTTATCACTATTACAGATTGCCGCATCCTCATTCTTCCGCGATGCTTATGTTCCTGACTTCAGTACAGCTATTCAGCCAGGTGTGCATGATTTTATTTTTAAATAATGGCCACAGTCATACAGGCTAATCCGTTTCGCCATACCCCTACTGTATATTAAGTATCCAGACAGAGGTAAAATAAAAAGGCATTAGACATAGAAACATTGCAATTACAGTCAGGATGCATTCGCATATGAAAATATTTCAATTTCCAGTAAATATTTAGATTATCTAGGGTAATACATCTATTTTTGTGCAAGGGCGAGAAAGAGGAGGAAAAGGAGAGAAAGGAGGACAAGGCTACCAGAGTCCCGAAAATGATCATCTGTACGACATACAGTCCCAGCGTATGATGACGGCCAGCTTTACAGGCAATACCAAGGTAGCCGCTGCATGCATACATACATGCCGAGACAACAAACAGCAGTGATGCGATGAGGAACTGCTTTTGACCCCGCATTGCCACAGTCTGCAGGGTCAAACAATAGTCAGTGATACCATATCTCGAAACTACAAGAGTGTGATGAACATTAACATTACATGGTGTCATAGGATGTACATTTTTATAAGGTCACTTCGTGTGCCAGTTCTTTTCTACAGAGCCACAGCAGAACTGCACCTTCCACTGCCTCGCCCTTGCCGTACGGTCCAATTCAACAACCGTGGTGATTACCAGTCAGTGGGTACACAGGGCAGGCTGTGACTTTCCCTGTGCCCTTCGATGGTCTGCAGCAACTTACATAACAGCATACAGGCAGTGGCTCACACACACGCCTGCAGCACATATGTCGCACCAAGTGGCTCAGGGCATGACCTACACTCACCAGACGAGCTCTTCCTTCAAAGTTACAGATCTTTCAGAACCTGCTGATCAAAACCTCAACTACTTGACATGAGGATCAGCATCAAATCGTCTCCCGGCGCAGGTTGAGTAATGTTCTTCCCAACTGTCCAGCTGCTCTTTTGCATGTCACATTTAATACGGTCCAGGTTACATATGGGCAAGATGACTGCAGGGTGATGAGCCGATTATAGGTCCCAAATATGTGCCCAGCCAAGCATAATATCCCCAAACTGCCAGCACTGCTGCCCCATGCATACTACTGTACATTCATGTTCAATCCCAACTTGGGAAGTGAACTTGACGTAGCAGCCCTGAGTATGTGCATTAGTTCAGGTGGCAGGATCAAAGCCCCATTAGATTACACAGCCCAAGGCCTATGATCCTTCCATAAAGTCCTGAGTGAATCTGCCCCAAAGACTGCCAACAGCCAGTGGTGCGCGTGGTCACAGGGCAGACTGAAAGTGTCTGATTATCCTCACTGGCTCCGCTGGGGCCACATGGTCTCCCACTGATACTTGGTAACCACCGTCTTGACCACAGATTACAGCCACGGAACTTTGTAGCATACCACTACTAATTACAATTCGGACATCTCGGCACTGATGACAAAAAAGGAAAAGAGTGTAAAAGCTCTCACAAGCCAAACCCCATCTGCCATGTTTCACGTCTTCGATGCCTTTTGCAGTTTTTACTATTTGCCTTTATGCAGACATGATATGACTTTCATGATAAGAAAACTGAACGTACGCTGAT
>BRZM01003984.1:133042-147009 GCA_033238685.1 Lates japonicus
CTCTGACTGGTTTCCACTTATCAACCAGGAAGAAAACACTGAAAGATTTGAGGACTATAACAGTTAGAACAAGCTCTGCAAGATTCAAGCACACATTGCCCCACTTTCATCCAAAACCGAGCCTGGGTGAGATAAAGGCCAATGGCGTTTCCAGCACCAGAACAAAACTGATCACATTCTGACAATACCTTCAAAGACTGGTGCCCTGAGCCCAGAAACCATTCTTGACCACATTAGGCAGGACTCTGCATGTAAGAATAACGATCAAGGTATCCATAGCTGTGTTGTCCTTTCAGGTACTGAGAAACATGAATTAGAAACATTGTTGCCTGGAGGCCTTCATACTGGTGCCTCATCATATCCTGCAAATTTAAGCAAGCAAATGTACCAATACTAATAAGTTTCTAAATTAGAACAGCTTGGCCATTTTTGGATGTTTTAAAACATATTCAGCAGATGAGATAGATTTCAACTTTTATTATGCAGTTAAGAGGAGAAAGAACTTTAACATAGCCGCATAAAGGCTTTTTGTGGTTTGTTTAAATGCAAACTTGACATAATAAAGTTTACACTGCATGTAGACAGCCAATCAGCCACCCACCCCAGAACCAAAGACCTAGCTGGCCAGTTCACAAAAACAGAGCCAGTCTCAATGTGCCCCCTTATGATCCCTGGAGGCTTTGCAGAGATCCAATACATCTGTCCACATCCATTTATCCATCTGTCCATCTCTGTCTGTCTGTCCCTGTGCATGTGCCTTGATCCCTGTACATCCTGTGTAATCAGCTCATCTGACCCAGTCAGACAGTAGAAACACCAGGTGCCAGATATAGCCTTTATAGTGGGGCGTAGTTGTTGCCAATACTGAACAGTGCATTATTAGTGTTGGACATGAGCCTTTCACCATTCCACCTCTGTATCTTTTGTTTGTTGACAAGACTCAACATGTTGATGTTCAAACAGCAAGTTATTGTTCATATACAACTGGAAAAGCAACATCAATAATTTTATATATTTATTTTTTCATATATTTATAGTGGCTAGGACAAACAAAATGATATACATACATTTTAGTAATATGATTACTTTTTTCAGTGATTAAAATTTTAGGATATTACAATTATAAGTTCAGTAACTAAATTGCAATGGTCGCTTCCATGTGATACTGCACAGTAAACTACCTGTTGCTGGACAGTAAACACTTACAAAACACAGACCTGGCTGCTTAAAACACATTGTCTCATACTATCTTTAACATGACATAGCCATAACACTATCATCATAAAATGGTTTAATTTTGAACAGTAATTTGGAACAGTTTAAGAGAGCACAGAAAAATGATGTTCTCTCGATCAATTCGATCAGGAATTACCTCTTTGTTTTCATTCCACAGGCGTGAACAAACAACATATGCAGTTTCATTTGGAGGACTTAGCACTCTCTTTCAGTGGACAGACTGACACATGATAGCCCTGGCACAAAACAGAAAGCTTAAAGTAATTGTTGTGTGTAATGCTAATTCATTCAAGGTCACCTGTTACGGAGTTGTGGGGTGTACAAACCCCACAGCTTAGCTAGCTGTTGACAGACTAGTACCACCACAAAATATAGGCTGGCTAACTGTTAAACCACAACAAGAGTTGTTTTTAAAACCACACCCAAACAAGCGTGCTAATAATGAAACCAAGTAACAAGTAACTCGACATTATTTTGTTGCTTATTAGGTAATAGTGTCAATATGTTTCAATGAGTAATGACTTCTTGATTATATTTCACAAGTAACTTCCCCAACACTGGTGAGTTACTATAAAAGCTCACTCACCATACGGCACCCAGGCTGCAGCTGATCCAAAACAATGCCATCATCTTATGTCTCCAAACTGGGGCTGATATCCAACAGGACCCCAGATAATATACACTGCCAGCTTCAACTCTCTGTCTGTCTCTGTCCTCTTGCTTCCTTTTCTGTCCCTTTCTTTGTTTCTGTATTTCTTTCTGTGTTTTTTTTTTTTGAGATTGTGCATGCTATTACCAGATGCCTTGTAACCTCCTCTGTATTCTCTTGAACATTAATCCTCCTTAAAACATATACACACACACAGATATGAAGAAAAAGGGAGAGAAAAAGCACAAATCAACTTATTTAAATCACTATTAGCATCCCTGAATCAGTCATATTATTTACACAGTGCTGTGAAATATAAACAGAGGAATAACAAGTTTAAGGACGTATAAGGACACAGTCTGTCTCCACACACACACACACACACACACAAGCGGGCACGATCCCGGCGTGGGGTTTGTTGTTTGGCTGAAACCATGCCAAGTCGGGGAATTATGAAGTAATCCAGCCATTAAACGTCGTCGAGGCTATTAATGTGGGGAGATCTAGATGGAAAAGCAGCCGTGAAACTGCTGGAAGAAACAGGCTGCATAGAACCTGTCCATGTTAACCTCTGGTTTCCATCAGAAAACAAAAACTCACTCTGATGGAAGACTACACAGACAGGACATTGAATACACTGTATGCATTGACGACTGTTGTTACTCATGTTACTCATGTGAGGAAGGCCGATGCATAGTAGATACATGGAGGAGGGCGATGAGCAGAAAACTGTAGTGTGAGATGGCTTTTGTGGTCAAGCCAGCTCTGAGTTTTTACACTGGTGTTTACAAAGGACAGCTGACATTAGCTATGGCGGTGGTGAACAAACTAAGCCTTGAGAAGAAATTATTAATATGGATCAGTAACATTGATTTACTAAATCTGCAGAATGTATATAATTTCACCTGTTGGTACTTAGAGAGCATGTTCGCTTACTCTTGCCATAGCTGCAGTGTGCCGTGGCACAACAGGAGAAAGGCAAATTAGAGACAGCGTTCTATTTCATAATTACTTTTAAAATGTCGGGCGAAAGTAGATTGAGGTATTAAGTCAAAGTGACAAAACAATACAGGTAGTATTGTCTTTACCACCCTATGGTGACAAATGATGTGAAGTGGAACCTCAGTCCAAGGGTCAGTCATACAACACTACTCTGAATGGACTTATGTCAACTCTACATGTGAAGGCCTGCTTTTCTGCGGTTGACATAACACTCTGCTCTTTGCCCTCTGCAGTGGTAACACAACTTGCCATGCGTTTAACTTTGTGAACAGCACACACGCAGCTTCTACACTGTACCTCAAAGTTCAACTGGGTCCCTGTGGGAAGATTGGTCCTTTTATCCACTAGACTGAACCTCCTTTGAAAATTCTGTTTTATTTACATGCTATTTAAATGTGTTCAAGGACTTTTCTGGCATTGACTGATATTGTTTAGCACCACAGATAAATTGGATCTCCTCATCAGTGCAAATAGTGTCCTCAGGAAAATCACAAGCAGTTGAAGTAAATTAAAGGGTGTTAATTAGCAACAAGCTTAAAGGTGCCAGCACGGGGGTTGCCACACACTACTGAAAAAATATCATTCCCCAAGTATAGTTCTTCCTCTTTAGTCAATATGGTGTGTGAAAGCTCATTTATGCATGTAACTGCAGTTATATGACTCTGAGCACTGCCAAACACAGGTGACCCACACACATGCGTGAATGCATCCTGTATAGATACTGATGGAGGACTGAAGCTAGCAAAGCAAGCCCTTTGCTGAGTTTGATTCTTTCATAAAGCCTGTGTTTGAACTGCACCCTGAATTATCCTGCTGTGCAGTGGATCACTGTCCTGCCCTTTCTGTCACTGTCCATCTCTTCATTTACATCCTTTACTTTAGCTATCTACTTCTATTTTTTAATTTTGGCAGATTTTTTTTTCTTTTCTGTGCTGTTCATTTCCTTCTTTGGCTGTCACATGTTATCCTTTCACTCTATTCCTCCTCTTTCTTTTCTGTCTTCTTTGTAACTCTTTCTTTGTGCCCTCCCTCCCTCTGTCTGTCTATGCTAAGTATTGGTAATTACATTATCATGCGCTACCCTATGAAATATAGTTTCAGTGACACCCAAATGTGTGTGTGAGAATGTGTGTGTGTGGAGTTGATGATGGAGAGGCTGTCTGTGTTTTTAATAAACACAACGCTGCAACACCCCACACGCTCACTGCCTTAGCATCGAACTTCACAAACACACACATTAACACACGCACAGGCATCTGCCAAGACTAGGAGGCTCAAACTTGCAGGGAAGTTATGTACAAATAATTACTTTTTAATAGCCAGTAATGTGATTTCCTGCCAAAGAAATATTCAAATGCATGTCTCAGGCAGTCCAGTATATTATCTGCCTGGAGCTACGGATGCGACTTAGGGGAGACGGCACAGGAAAGACAGATTATTGTTTGTGTGATAATAATTATTTTACCCTTGTCATCTGTGGTGGAAAATGGGAGATAATGCCCTTGTCTCTCTGTCTCCTTCCTTCACTTTCTTCTTCTTCTTTCTCCAACTCTCTTCTTCCACCACTTTCTGAGTCAAGCTGCTACTTCACACTCTGTTGGGGTAATCTGAACTTTTTTTTTCTCAGTGCAAAAGCAAAACAAATACGTTTGAATCTATTAATAGATAATGTAAGTCATAGGATTCTCTTAACCAAAACACATTCTGTACACCAGTGACATTTGTAACAGTCCCATCTTTTCAAATGACCCCATGCTCGGCCAGTTGTATGTGCATGACAATTGTCTGATGCTTGCTCCTGTTTGTATTCATGTGTCCTATCTGACATAGTTACAGTCTTTGTTGATGTGTCTCAAAAATATCTTGCAGCTGGCTGCCATATGGTAACCAGCCACACATTTGATTATTAATTTGTCTCTCTTTGTAAAATTGATTTGGTATAATTGCAGCTGTCACATTGCAACAAAGTAATTCCTCTGTTTACCTTTTGCTGGTGACAATATTTGTTTGTGCAATCATGGGTAGTAATTGTCTTTGGGACCATAGATGCAATACATTTAGTGTGACTGTCATCTTTGTTTAATGCCTAGGCTTTAAATTTATTATAGTGAATTTGTTAAATGGTGCAGAGTCTGTCCTGGTAGGTTTTAGCATCATTCCACATTGTTCGTTTCCATTCAGATGCTATGGTGGGTGAAGCCTTTGCTTATGGGGTACATACTGTATGTAGCTTTGGGAAGGTTGCAGTGTTGAAAGATCTAACTGACAAAAAGTCGTCCAGTCAAAGTCTTTTGTAAAAGTAGCCAATTTTTTCTAATCAGTTTTTGGATAATGTTACATTCAACATTAAAAGTTAAAACTTTTAAAAGAAACATTAAGTATAATGTTGACATGGATTCAGAGAGCTTTTTCTATGGTCTACATTGCCCTGTTTTTTTGGCCTCTATTTGTTCACATTTTGGGAAATTGAATTTGCTATGGCAGTTCCTGTTTTAGGTGTAAGTTGCATATAGGGACAACTTTCAATCAATCACTTTTAAACTTTCTCAGGGCATTTCTTGAGATATAGGGAGCATTTTCTGTTTTTTTTTTTTATTGGCATTTATTTACAATGGACATTGGGGATAATGATATTATCTGAAATTGAGTCATACTGGCTCTAAAAACACAGAGACCGGCAGTCAGTCTGAGATCAGTTTTAGATTTTTGACACAACTTGCAATCTTGCAAAACTGGAAGGTTGTTGGTTTGCTAGTCACCTCCCTGTTGTTATCACCCACTGAGGGTAACTGAGGCGTGTCCTCACAGGTAAATCCAAGAAGCTGTTTCATCACCAAGTTCAGTGAACTATGCCAAAGCCCATTATTTTGAAGGTCTATGAGCTTATTTGGTGGAATGGAATGTGTCAAATTTGCCAGGGTTTGGCATTACAGGATTATGCTTTTTAAATAGCAATTTCTGACGCACCAAAGCCTGCTGTACTTGCCACACCTATTACTAATTGTCTTGTTACTGAGGTCTTCCATATGTCATTTGGTCTCCAGACTGCACCAGGAACCTAGCATCACCTTCTTAATAGATGGGTTCAGACAGCTGTGATTGAAATCTGTGAGCTGGTCAACTCCTGATAAAAGAGGTTTCAGGAGAATCAGGTGATGTTTTAAGCAGAAGTATTTATTGATGCTAAGCCAAGCAGGACAAAGCAATACAAGCAAACACTGTGTAATGCCATTCAATTCTGATGGGTTTCTTCCTGGTCAATTGTATGTAACCTTACCCCATATCATATTTACGTCTGTTCCTATTGCAAATGAAGGGCATGGCATGCCTAATATGCATGCAGTGTGTGTGAGCAATAACAGCTGTGAGTCAGAATTCCACATTACATTGTGCCATCAACATCTAGACCAGTGCTCTGACCACTTGCAGGTGTGTATTTGTGATTTCGCCACTGAGGAGAATGCAGCACCATGTTGAGGTCTGTGAGGGTTTCCATCAGCAGGCCCAGGATGACACAATTAAGCAATATTAACTAAGAGGGTGTGCTTTAACGTCGTTTGAGCACAACAGTGATGCGTCAGCAAGCATCACTGTTGTGCTCAAATGACGTCAAAGCACACCATCAAGTGTAATATTGCGATTATACAACTATTACCAACAAAGTAAAATGTATAATCAAAATCTGTTCATGTTGAGGAGCAATTTGCTCTCAAAAGGTTTTTGCAAGTGTTTTTCCCGTTTCCATGGAAATACATTGGGTCTGACTAATAACTGGAACACAATCAGTCATGTCAGTGGACTCCTATGTGTAATGAAATGAGTTTACCACTACAGCAAATAACCAGACCCTTAGTAACAACCTAGCAACAGAAAAGATTTTCTAGTCCCAGATGAGTGAACTCTGAGCTGACATTAATGCTTTATCGAGGTCTCAGAATTTACCGAACTAAATCAATAGCCTACTGCACAAATAAATGCTTACTTTTATCAACCACGTTGTAACAAAGATGCTGCATTTTTTACTCACACAGATGTAGCTTCTGCAACCACAAACTTTCACATGAATTTTAAGTTATAGCGCTGTGTCACTGACACAGCTGATGGAGAAAGCCGAGGTGCTCGCGCCGAGGTCCGCAAGCATCACTGAAGTGCTCAAATGACGGTAAAGCACACCCTCGAGTGTAATATTGCGATTATACAACTATTACCAACAAAGTAAAATGTATTTGCCAGAGTAATATTTTCAGTGATGAGTAAGGCGTGCTGTCATGCTGATTTGAGCACATTCTAAATGTTCTGTCGACCAATCAGATTGCTTGGTCGGAACTACTTGTATAACCTTCATTTGATCATCACCGGTGATGAGAGTTGTGTCTATAGCTATGATCCAGAGATTAAATAGCCGTCTTCACAGACATGTCTGCAGTCTCCAAGACTGAAGAAGGTGCACCATGCTTGTCGACATTTGCATCATTCTGATGCATCTGAGGGAGGTCAATGGAAAAGACCTGAGCTGTGGCACGATGGCAGTTGGGTGCCCCATCATGGCAAAATCTCCACTTGTAACAAGATTTTATGCACAAGTCCTTTGGTTGCACTAACACAATTATTGCTTCACACCTGCCCTACCTGTTGGATTTAACTCTCTGATACTTATTTCTTCCTAAAGAATAACTAACATTTTGATTAATTATATACCCTTTATCCCAAAACCTCTATACTACTCCCAAAGGTGACTGTGTAGCTAACTGACCCTGACTATGAGACACTGACTCATTTGCTATGGCTATTCATTCCACCAGAGGTTCTGTTTCTTTACTGTCTCAGAGGGAATGGTCAGCTGGACGCTGTCAGTGTATTCCCAGCCATCTAAACTATTGTTAGTAACCTGTCTGAGAACCCTGCTTTTAAACAAAAGAAACTTAATGTATGAATGTATGATTCCTTCACAACAATTACTACATTATAGCACCACTTGGCATTCTCTTTTGCAGTCCATCTATCCATGCTTTATTCAAGCTCTTGGCTGAGTGTGAGTTTGCCATTGCAACAGTGTCATGTTTGAGCCATGGATTGTGTTGGCAAATGTAAAGTGAATCTACAACCAAACAGGAACTCTGGTGTCTTTAAGGTTTAGTCAAGTATTACAGGAATTTCTGCAAATCATTTTTCAAGGCTGTGTTTCTATCGACTGATCTGCTAAAGACAGGGGCAAAATCTTGAAGCTCTTTAAAATGTCAGGTCTCTGATGTACTTGTCTCTTGTCTTAGTTTCTCTGCAGTTTAATGAGGCAATCAGGTGTTAGGTTGGTGTCATTTCTTGTTTATCTGCAATTTAGACCATAAAGAAAACTGATGCATGTGAACTTGAAAATTATGTGAAAATCTTGTAATGTGTACCATTGGTATGTTTAAAATAAAAATCTGATGTAAATTTCTACATCCACCTCTCTGTCTTCCCTTCCTTGTGTCTTTCTTTGCTTCACACACACACACACACACCAAGGTTCACAATGTCACAGTTAAGTGACTACGGATGTAATGTCTAGAATTTATTTTTTGCATTAAGAGCTGACACCTCCCTTGGCAGGTTCAAGTACCTAACACCACGTGGATGCATGAAGGTGTGTGTGTTTGTGTATTTTAATCTGTGCCACGTCTGTGTGTGTGTGTGTGTGTGTGTGCAGGGACTGGTTAATGACCTCTGGAAGAATGAGCCTGCTCGAACTGAAACTCAGGGAGTCTGAGTGCTGCGCTCCGTGAGTGTGTATGTGTGAGGTGTTAACGCAGTGCTCTTTCTAATCCGCACGAACAAATCAAAGCTAAGTTATCCTAACATCCAGCAGCACCCACAGAGGCAGGATACACACCAACAGATAGTGTATATTTGAGTGAGATATAGATAGACAAATAGAAAATGAGATGATGTTCTACTTACTTTCTTTCTTGTTTTTTTTTTTAGAACCATGCCTCTTCCGTCCCACCTCTTCTCCTCCCCTCTTTTCTCTTCTCTTAGATTACTATACATACATATACATCATCTGTGTGTGTGTGTGTGTGTGTGTGTGTGTGCCCATCCAGTGGTAGATGTGAGTGTGTATGATAGGCTGATAATAGGACTCACTGTGGGCCATGCCACCTACCTGGAAACAGACCTTTTCTGCCTCTGGGGAACACACACACACATATCGTATTATAGCTTATCACAATCACGGTCTAGCACTGAGAAGTCACATCACTTACAGTGACAGATCAAGCACACACACGCAGACACACACTGTGCTGTTGTTGCTGGGTGATGTCTGTGATGTCAGTGGCTCACCAAAGATGATCCCCCACAATCTCCTTTCTGCTTCAGTGATGTTCTGCAAGCCCTGTATACCCCATTTACTATGAAAAAAGTCTGCTTTTAACTTTTCTTCATTTTATTGGATTACATAAATGATATACACTAAAAATGACACTGCATTTGTATTTTGTTTAGTTACCAGTCTGGGCAGCAGAGAGAGTTAACAAGAGTAAGATACAGACAAAGTGAGTGAAACAGATTATCTGAACATACAAGAGGAAAAGAGTGTAACTACATTTTAGCCAGCAACATCAAATCTTACGTTCATAATGATCAAAGCTGCTCACATTCACTTTTGGCAGGCTGAATTCCTTGAGCACAAACTCAAAGTGAGAGCAGAGCATCACCTGTTTAATTTGATCCACTTTCAAAATAAAAGCTGAGATAGTGGTGTTTTATAACAACCAGTGGGAGACAAAGAGCATCATTTGGTGTCTATATTAACTTGTATTATATTAATTTCTGATGTGATGTTTTTTTAAACCAGGTGTAGGTTTTTCTTATTTCTTCTTAGTCCATCGTAAAATATGTAAATTATGTGTTGTTGCTGGTGCGCTAATCGCTCCTTACAGAGGGGCAATATATTAAAAAGCTGACTTTTTTCCTTGTCCATTCATTCATTATCTATACTGCTCATCCTTTAAGGGTTGCGGGGCTGGAACCAATCCCAGCTGACACTGGGCGAGAGGTAGGTACACCCCTGGACAGATCACCAGTCTATAACAGAGCTGAAATATACAGACAAGCAACTGCTCATATTCACACCTATTAGCAATTTACAGTCACCAATTAAGCTAGCCTGCATGTCTTTGGACTGTGGGAGGAAGTAAGAGCCCCTAGAGGGAACCTACAAAGGCACAAGGAGAACATGCAAGCTCCACACAAACCAGGTTCGAACCCGGAACTGTCACAGCCCCCTCCTCTCACAGAGTTCTCCCACTTTTTCTCCTGTTTCCCTGTTGTTCTCCCTTGTGTCTGTTTGTGCCTCAGCAGAGGTGTGGCAGAATACCAGCTGCCTGGCTCACCTGTTCCTTATCTTCTCATCAGCAGCTAGTATATAAACCCCCTCGTCCCGCATTCTACTTACCTTTTCCTTACCGTTTTCCTTGCTCCCTAGTCTCGCCCGAGTCGGTGCTGCTGCCTACGTATGCTGAAAGAGCTTCCCCATCATCAGGTCTTCCAGATTCTTCACCCAGTCTGCTCCCCCTCCCCCTCCACTACCAGCAAGTCTCCAGTCCCCTTCCCCTGGATTCCCCACACCTGGACTTCGCTTGCCATAACCCCAGCCCATCTCCATCCACCATTCCCTCCAAACTCAATAACTTCCCTGCGTCCATGTCTCAGTCTGCTCTGGGGTTTGTTTAAAGTCCTGTGCTTAGACATGACATGGACCAGAGGAAACCCATGCAGACACAGGGATAACATACATACTCCACATACTCCTTCTTGCTGTGTGGCAACAGTGCTAACCACTGCACCACTGTGGTGCCAGTTAGCTGATATGGGTGTAAATAACACATCATTTCAAATATTGAAAAAATCATCTACAGATATTTTGTGCATAAAGAAATACATTGAACTTATTTGTTAGACCTCAAATATCAAGATAAAAACAAAATTATAGCTTAAAAATAATCATTAGTACAAAAGAACTATGACTAAATGTGTCTAATAATATATTGAATATTTAATCAACAAAGAAAAACTACATTTGAAAGGTGAATAAATTATCAGATTAACAGTACTACTATAATACAATTCCTATTCAACATCTTGCATAAATTACACATTGTAGCTCAAAAGTAAAACAGTATCCTCCACCACCCAAATTTTTTTATTCAGAAGTTGATTTGTGGCTGCTTGATGCTTTAACCGCTTCTCTCAAGCCAAACTCAGGCAATGAACAGTAACATCATTTTGGTGGACAGATAAATGTCTAGATGGAGTCCTCGCTCTTAAGTGAGGACAGGTGACTAAGGTAATGCTAGGTTTTGTTTTGGAGGGTAGGTGATTTTGGAATGATAACTAGATTTACAGAGAAGTCAATTTTGTTGTCTTACTGCAGAGTGACAAAGACACAGTGCATGATAAACCTTTTCACCTTTTCACCTAACCTATTTGACAATACAAAGTCAGTGGCAAAGGTAACCAGTGCACAACAGGGATCATGACAGCCTCAAAAATGCTTGAAGACATTAAAATTTCATTGCTCAATTCCACTGACAAAACTAAACTAAAATCTCTAAAATTAACAAAAATTAAAGGTTGCCAAACGTTTGTACCCCCACATCATTGGTTAGTTAATGAGTGTTGTTTTATCAGGTTCGTATAGAGAAAAAAAATCCCTCCACATTAAGTTATTACATTTTCTCACCTTGAAATATTTTTTCCATGTAATCGCGATTAACTTCAGGGCCGTGAAGGCAAGTGAAAATGTATTCATTTATTTAGTTTTCTGGTGGAAAAAAGGAATTTTAAGAGGAAAACTTAGAAGTTCCTGCAAAGAATATTCTCACTTTCTTACTTGCGCAACTTTCAGGGGCTATTGCGAACAATGCGATTTTAGACTTTTTCTTCCATTTCTTTTTCTTTTGAAAATAAACAGTGAATGAGCTTTTTATATCTAACAAACAAATAAATCACTGGTGAGTTATGAAACATTAAGTGAATATTTCAGAGAATTTTAATCATAACCAATAGGCTTCTGGATTGAATTTATGAATGAAAAAAAAATTATCCTTCCATGGATTTTATAGAAGCATTTTTTGTATCCATATCTTTCCAAATCGAGAGCTCAAAGCTGCTTTTGTTCAACAATGGAGTTAGAAATTACAATGTGGAATATATATTGTTGTTGTTGTATATTATACTGTTGTATTGAGAACCCACAAGAGTTATTACCTGACTCTTAACTATGGTGTTTATAGCATCTTTGGTTTACTCTCAGTGCTCTTATCAACATTCTTTTTCCAGATGCAGCAGGCAGCTGTTTCTAAAAAAAAAACCTCTGGTGTACACAACCACACAGCACCAAGACACAGACAAGGTGAGCTAGTGACGTTTGTGAAACCTGAACAACTGTCACCATAATAACATAAGATGATAATGTCAGTGATTGTGTTTGACTTATTTGTGCCACCACCCATGTTCAAACTCATAATGTAGGTTTAATATTTTCAACTTTATGTTTATTTAGTTTTAAGATTCTGCATATCAGTCTTTGTCCCTTTAAATTATGTTTATGTTAGTTCCTTGTAGTTGATGATCCTGAAATTGTTTTTCTTTGTTTTCCAAATCATTGGAAGCTTATTACTGATGCCATTTGATCCATATATTGTAATAAGTTTTGAAAAAACTGTGTATTTTAATGGTCTCTACTTAATTACAATTATCTGAGACAACACAAAACATAGTCCTGGCAGATTGCCACTTTGCATGTTAAAATATCTATAGTGATTGATCTACCCAAAAGCCACTGCAAGTCACCACAGAATTGTACCAAATAATGTTCATTTGTTATTCAGTTACTGGGATTTACATTTGTGATAACTTTTTAGCTTTCTGTCCTTTATTTTATGAGGAATTTATGCATCACTGCATCTCACTCTCTCCTCCACAACATCTCACGACACTCTCCTCTTCTTCTCTTGAGGTTTATATTTCTTATCTATTGCCATCTACCATTGTCTCCTTTCATCTTTATTCTGCTTAAGCTCCATTGTGGTTCCATTTATTTTTACAGGTCTCTTCATCAAATATTTTATCACCTGTCTTTATCTTTTTTTTTTGTCTCCATGACCTCCTCTCTCCCACCTCTAATGAATCATTGAGCTTGCCTGTACACTGTTGATGGAAGCCCTCTGTGCACACATGTGCATACATTCATCACTGCTACAACGAGGGTTAGACTTTGCTAGCAAACACACAGAAAGTCATGCTAATGGTGTCATCCATTTGCTCATGCATATGTTTTCCATATAAAAATATGTAAATAGTTGGAGATAAATGTGATGGAACCCATTATGTTATACAGTATACATACTGCATTATTATTAAATAATATCTTAGTCAGCGGTGCCCAATACGGTAACAGTTAATTTTAGTACTGCTGTAAAACAGCTACACTTGCCTAACTTACAGTAGACACAAACTGGCTCCATCAGAGTGACCGGCTGCTCCATCTGCCGCGTGAGGCAACACAGAGTTTCTTGTGTGCAGGATTAGGTAAGTTATTTTGAGTTAATTAATAATTATAATTAGTTAATAATAATTGGTTAATTCCCAACCCGGCAATTTTTAGTGACAGGATCTACCTTCACTGACTGCAGGTAATTGGCGGCTAATTCTAGTTTTACTCCACAAATAGGTCTTGGGTCTGTTATGTTGTAGTCTGTGGTTGGATTTTTTGCTATTTCATTTTTGTTTGCTGCAGTTTTGTGGCCTTATCACAGGAGGCTCTATATGAATATCAATAGAGAGAATCTGAGAAACACCAAACAGTACACAGTGGTAGAACACATGTATACATGAGCATGTTGTCCTTTTGCAGATACACAAGCGTACAGTAAAGCTTAATGGTATTAAACCTGTCACGCCTCAGAAGGAAGGACAGAATGGATACAGCACAACACCACTCAAAAACATCTACTGACATGACACAAACACTCAAACACAATACACTTACTAATAAAGCATCAGACCTTGCTTTCTAGGCTAACATCTTCTGGTAAAA
>BRZM01003985.1:0-18195 GCA_033238685.1 Lates japonicus
GGAGCTTCCCTGACCTGTGTTTATTAGTTATTCATTTCCATCAGCCCCAGCTGCCCTGGGCGATGTGATCTGCAACGTGCTCCTTGCTCAGGTGTTCAACAGCCCAACTGGATCATCCTCTCTCTCCCATGATGCCCAGCAGCACAGCACTACTGGATTCTTAATGGTTGAATGTATTTTTATTATTAGAAATGTCACAGAGAGACAGCAGATTAAGTTATATTGGAATATGCTGTATAGGTCTTGGTCTGAGGTGTTTATTAAAGCATGTGAAAAATAAATGTTTCCAAAATAATTGATTCATACCTGGTGTTAATCTCACCTTGGAACCATGTTTCATTTCTGACATGCAATGCTCAGTGATAAGCGATAAGTGTTATCAACAAAATGTACATTAAGAATAAGAACTGTTTTATTATTATATCATTGGATAAATAGTATGGATGCATAAACACGTAGGGGGTAGTTTGATGTTGTAGTTGGTGGAAGTGAAGCAAATGTAGTTGTAAACTACATTTTTGGGGAGTTTAATATACAACAGTTTATATTTGTAAAACTTAAACTGAAGCTGTCAGATATTTGTAGCCAAGTAAAAAGTACAATATTATATTGTATATATGAATTAGAAAATGGAAACACTTGAGTAAAGTACAGATATTTCCAAATTGTACTTAGGTACTGTATTTGAGTAATTGTTAGTTGATCGTGGTCATGTTGGAAACTGCAGTTTGGAAAAATGAGTCAGTAAGAAATTTCTAATTCAAAAACACAGGTGTGGCCAAAGTAATATTATACTACTATGATATTGTGCACAGACCTTCAATAATACTCTACTATACTATAGAAAACTTAATTTCATCTCGATTTCTTTTAATTTATTTAGCTATGTTTATTTTATTTTATTTATTATTTTATTTTAAGTAATATAATTTGGTTTAAAAAATTAATCAGATCCTAATTTTGTTTCATGACAGTGTCCTGTTTTGTTTTTTTTTTTATTAATTTGACGTAATATGAAAAATTTACTTCTGTGTTCTTTTGATAAAATGTTAGATGCTCCTGCATCTTCTATTTTTATTTTTATTTTTTAATGTACATTAGGTTCCACCTCTCTATACGTAGGGCGCACTTCTTGCGCTGGCACTAAATGTTGATAAACAGTCAACAGCAGAACCATTTTAAAACAAATGAGTTGCCCTCACCATCCACACAGGAAGGTTTGTTGCGTGTCGTCCCGGCCACTTTCCCCGGTAAACAGGAGCACTTGACTGTCTGAGAACGCTCCTCAATACGATTCTTGTTACAGCACCGATGGGCGGCAATCACCTCACACGTACCTCCCTCTGCAGACAGACAAACAGACACAGAGGTACATAGTCAGTACATATATAAGAGATTAATAGTAAACATGTTATTAAAAATCAACTGAAGCAACCGCAGAGAAGTCCTGAAAGTATTCATTAAATGACTATAAATGTGACCATACACTGTTTTAACAGAAAAATCAATCAAAATCAAAACATAATGTGAATGAAAATTAGGAAACCTCACATTATATCATGTGAGGCACGCTGCAGGACAATCATTGGGCACTTACACTGTAAGTATGTGTAAGGGATTGGCCCTCGAGGCATCTCAATTATGTCATCTAATTGCCTCTCACTCAGTGCAAGCTGTCCTCACTCCATACCAATCAGCCCACGATGAAGATCACATCATACACTCAGTATGGATTAATGTGCCTGTCTTTGCATTTTTGATATCTTCCATATGTTGTCAATATGATTAAAAAGGATGAATCTTTTTCTTTGGTGAAGACCTGGCAGTCATTAGACTTAGATGGCGCCTCATGACTCAGTCTCATGACTGAGCCAATACTGTCTTAGGCTATACTACACCAAAGCATTAACTCCAAAGCACAGGTGACATCAGTCATAGCAAATGCTGTGCAATAGGTCCCAGTCTGACAAAGGAGGATGTCAAAAAAATTCTGTGAAAAGAGAAGGCGATATGCGCCAATGGCGGTACTGGGTCAAAATAACAATAGAGAGGATTGCCCAGGGGAGGGAGAGGGGGTGATAGAGCTAAGGGACATCCTGAAATGAGTGAGACAGGCAGAGAGAGAGAGAGCTAGAGGACAAGGTGTGTCTGGCTGCCAGGGACTGGCCAGGCCAGTGAGTAATGAGGGAGCCACTGGAAGTGCCCCCTTCACACAATTATAAAGCGTGGGGCTAATGCAGCCAGCGGAGCTGCAGGAGAGAGGCCCTCCATCACCGCTCTCCCCTTTCCTTATGCCCCAGGAAAAACTCTTTATCTTCCCTTGACAGCCACCGCAACAGACACCAGCATCCAACAATTAAACTGGAGCTCATCCCAGGACAGAGGAGAGAGGAGAGAAGAGAGGAGAGGACAGGAGAGGAAAGGAGAAGGGTTGAACTTATCCTCTCCGAGCTACGGAAAAGATAGAGTGCAAAAAGAAGGAAAGACAACCAAATGCCACATTCCATCTTGTTTGTGGCTCATTTCACTTGGCCATACTAAGTTTTAAAGAGGACATCCTGCTGCGGTGAGAAGATGCATTTGCTTCCACTGGCATGATAACAACCAGTGTGTGTTTCTCTGGCTGGGGTGGTTGTGCAAATGTTTAAAATGGCTCGGGTCATGAATTACGGAACTGAGCTCCCAGCAGCCTAGACAAGTTTGGCAACAGTTTTCTTCTCCCATTCCCATCAATGTCTGCCGTGGCCAGACCAAAGGCTCCAGAGTCCTGGATTAAAAGGCAAACATTTGCAGTCCTGCTGGACCATGCTGTCGTGCAGTATTAATGTCACTCTCTCAGCGCTTGTTGTTAGATATTTCTGGGCAGGAGGAGGCAGAACACAGACTATAAAAGTGAGGAGAAAATCCCTTGAGTGTGCTAAAACCCCAAACTCCACAATGTGTTGGCTTGTTGAATATTTTACCGACAGCTTCCTGACCTGCAGACTTGCTTTCAAGTTGAAGCATATCTCTGAATAAGTGAGGAGTGACGTTGCGTCACAGAATACTGAATTGGGTTGAATCCTCTCAGCTGGTCTCAATGCCTGATTTGTGGGTTAGCACTACAGAGGTGTAACCAGCCAACATCTGACAAGGGACAACAAAACAGCCCTCATATTGATACAGTACAAGTGATATTGATATCACTTTGTAAAATGTGGAGATAGATGGTTGTAAAATGTGGAGATAGATGGGGGGCAGAAAGAATGGGGGACTTGAATGTTACTTGTTACATTTGGTTCTTCAGTGAGTTAGGGTTAGGGAGGTAGTTGTGGCATCAAGGAGTGTTGGCATGAGTTTTTCAGAATACTTATATTGTATGTATATAACTGACAATTTATTGTATGATTGTGATTGGCTTTTACTAGTCAGCTGTTAGCCAAACAAAGGAGGCACCAATGAACCAATGGAACTGACAATGAACAGAATTGCGACACCATTCAGGTGATACGAGTGCAACTTTGCTGCCTGAACTAAAGCCATGTTTCATTCCAAAAGTAGTGCAGGATGGGCAATAAATGAATCATAATTCATGTTTATCATAAAAGACTTACTATAGTTAAGAGGGAAGCCCACCACAAGGGAAAGGCTGCACAATACAACTCTAAGACTGAACAAGTGTTGGGGATATTCACCTTGACAGCTATTTCAGTACAGTAGATCAAGCAAGTTTTGAGTCACTGCCAGGAGATTTCAACCTTTACTGAAAGAAGTGAAAACTGGTGGTTGGCCCAAAAGTACATTCAACAATGTTCTGAATGAAGTATGGCACAATTTGGGCAGTAGTAACATCAAGAATACATGGCTTGAAGGGCTTAAGCTTGCAAAACTCCTTTTTTGGGGGATAAAAGTGAAATATTGTGTATTTTTAACTTTTACTGACTGAATACATCTAATTTGAAAAAGACATATTATCATGATTATTATTATCTTTATGATGTTGATTAGAATTATGGCCATCAGATTTCAGGAATATCCCTAATACACACACATAAGCACACGCCAGCATGTGTATCAGCCATGAGGTGAGGTCCAGCCATCAGCCAGGTGGACATTAGGCATGATCACTATGAACCATCTGGTATGTGGAGAGAGCAGTGTAAATGGCTTCACGATGACTCTACTGGGTCAGTCACGAGAGCCACTTAGACGACAAATGGCCACTTGGACCAGACATTATCCCATTCAGGTAGCTGGAAGCTCAGGGTGAGGTAAATGACCATCCATTATCTGTGTCTGACTTTGTGTGTGTTGAATATTTATGCATATGATATTTTGTGGTATTTCATAATGGATATTTTCCGCTCAAGTGCACAGTGGTAACAGTGTGTGCATTCTGGCACATTATAGGATGAGGACAACTTCAGACACGAGCGCAGGTTGTGATGGATGTAGTGCTTGGAGCCTGTCAGGCAGCTAAAGGGGTTAAACCAACCTGCTAAGATGGAGTGGCTGGCTGTGCACTCTAGCCTTTGGTGAAGGGAGGTGAAGGGCATCGATGGGACCATTGACTGGTCATTTTTCTCTCTGTGGCCCACAGTGACAGCAGCCATTAAATGACTGGATGAGGTGATTATGTTTAAGGAAATCAATGCTTCATTGTTTTCAGCTTAGCCCAACGGCCAATTAGGAGCTGTTAATGAGGGAAGGTTGTAAAATGTGGAGATAGATGGGGGGCAGAAAGAATGGGGACTCAAGATACAAAGCCACACTTCATATTAGAGTAGTTTCTGCAGAGCGTAAAGAGATTTGCAGACCTTAGCACATTTGCACAGTTGTATATACATAACTTTTTACATTGACATAAATGTAACATATTGGCTCGAGTATAGAGAATATTTTTTTCTGGAAATCACTTGAAGAAGTGGGGACTAGACAAGTTCAGATAATCTTCATGGATGGAGAAAGTGCTGGTTTTTGTGTCAAAGTGTGTTCACAGAGTGCTGCAGAGAGAGTGTTGTAACATTAATGTTGCCAGGCTAGAGAGTATCTTTAAGTCTATTTATAGTGTGTCTTTTATAGTTAGTTAGCCCTAAACGTGTTTTGCTAGTCCAGTTAAACTTACAGAACTTTCTGAATGGTTGTGTAACATGTTCTGCTGCCATGGAGGAAATGACTGAAAATGAGTAATAGCGTCTCCCATTGGCTTTACTGCAGAACCTGACTGTGGACCAAGTCATCTGTCAAGCTGGTCAAAATTACTGCTGTCACATATGATGAGGGGCTCAAAAAGACAGCCATAAAAAGTGCTAACTGCCAGAGAAAATCATTCTGACCTCTTCTAAGAGCCTGACAGTGAGAGTGTATGAGTATGTGACTGATAGACAAACTACACAGATGTGGGATTTACGTGATGCTTTAGTGGTATTATTCATGTTTGACTTTTACAAGAGAAAAGGCTTGAGGGATTAGAACTTTCCCCTCCTTGGATTAATAGTGTCTCAGGGAAACTTGCCCAACAGGACTAGTGTGACCGTATGTTGAATGTATGTTGAAAAACAAGTTATGAAAAAGGGGTTGGGGGGTGAAGGTTGGATGGGGTCATCTTATGGTTAGGCCAGTGCCGTAAACCTTAGAAAACTGAAATCCATAGATGAATCGCCATCAAGAGCTACACATGCAACCCATGACTATGTTATTTCTGTGCATAAAGTCAAGGTCACAGTAACAAACCCATGACAATTTATTCACCAAAAGACTCCAGGTTTACAGACAGTTTCTTTTTATCCTCTGAGTGACAAAGAACGTACTCTACTGGCAACTTATTGCCTTCTGATCACACTGCATCTGGCAATTTTTTGACACAGAGATGAATGCAGGTGCTCGTGACAATGTCACCACAAAAAAAAAAAACAAACAAAAAAAACAAAACAAAAAACACACACACAAACTTTTTCCGCTACACCTTGGCTCTGCTTCAGCGTCAACAGCTATAATCTATTCAGAGTGGCCAGGAGCAGTACTCACTGGCACACCATCAGCAAGCATTTCTGTCACCTCCTCTCTCTTAAACTCTCTTTAGCGCGCTCTCTCTCTCTCTCTAACACACACACACACACACACTGCTTCTCTCACTGCTACAGTTATTAAGTAATGACATACGGCAGAGAGAAGAACACAGCAGCCGGGAAAACTTAAACCTTTCAAGGACTCGTCATAACAACTTAATCAGTGCATACTCGGTTGAAAATGAGCCGTTTCCGCCTGCATGTTGAAGTGCCTGCTTTGTTTTGTCAGACAGGCAGCTGCTGCATCAACCACAGTCCATCTCTCTTCGTAATTCCTCCTTCTCCGTGGGCTTGCTGCTGTTCCCCAGTGCTTCTGTACCTGACAGTCATCGACTGTCTTAGTGCTTCTAATTGTCAATTTACATCTTAGATGGCAACAGGAATTATGGTTAGGATTGTCAGTAAATAATTGTAGACATGTGTAGAGCTGAGAAATGTTAATCTGACACTCAGTTCTTATTCAAGAAGCAGAGTGAGAGCTGAATTTTAAATTATTGCTGAAAATGATGCACATTTGGAAGACAAATTGAGACTCTCACAGTTGCCAAATGCCTCTTTCAGTACAATGCGAACAAAGTTACTTTGTACTGTGCGCCAGCCAAGTCAATTCAAACCCTTACAAAGTTTTATTAAACGGTGGATTGTTTATTGAGTTGGTTTATTTCTGTCAACATTTCTTTCTGTGAAATCATGCATGATGGAAAATGACCCCATTTTTATGATGCTCAGTTTGAAACTGATAGAAAAGTTGACAGATTTGTCCAAAATTTAAAAAAAGCTCTATTCTGTTTGTCTCAATTATTTTTTTTATGTTTTTCAGATTTGAGGGAAGAAAAAAGGAGGATATTAATGATCCCTTTCAAGAGGCAAAGGCATCAAAGTGGCTGCGGGCCAGCTGTCCCACTGCATATATGTTTAATGATGCTCATCAGAATTTTGCTTTTCATTACTTAAACATCAAGCTGGAACTTCATGAACACTCCCCCTGATTACTTAGGATAATGTTTAAACACGTTACAAAGCACCGCAGAGTGGGTTCCAAATGGAGGCCTTAGAGGCAGTGCCAGGGAACAACTTTTCATGTCCTTCCCCTTGGCAACTGATACGGTTTATATATTTTATCAGAAATTACACAACCCTCATTTACTGCTAAAATTCTTCTACTTCTGTAACAGGACCTGTTAAAATGAATAGTGTGTGAAGAGAAATCCCTGGAAAGAGCAGAATTAGACCTCAGTGCTATATTTTCATGATGGAGTACATCACTTCTGTGGTACTAATGCTCTCTGAATCACACCTCATGGAGTATGGAGGAGATGTGTGAAGTGGCAAGAATAGGAGAGAAGAAGAGAGAGAGAGACTGCATGCATAGTGCATACTTCTGTGTATGAGCCACATTAGAACTATGCTGATATGCATGTTGCTGAATGGAGGTGTTAACATGAACGCTGACAGTGTGTTTTCACAAGAGAAAGAGTTGAACACCATGAACTCCTCTTATCATTCTTTGCAGTATTGGAAGTCCACTAAGACTTGAGCCAGAGCCACTTGTCCACACTTTGAAGCCCTCTCCCAGAGAGCTGACTCTTGCCAATGAATAATAAAAGGCAGCCTTAAGGAGGAAGGCTACCAGAGGAGTTTGCACCATTTGCTGCTGAACACATCTAAAAAAGTGGGAGGAATGGCAGCTTTGGGATGTTTTACAGCGTGGACTGTCTTCATGAGTAGCAAACAAATTAATCTCAGGGATTGTTAACAGTTATTTATCTAATCTAAAAACCTTTTGACCCATGTGTCACTGATGTGTCAGGAGCTGGAGTGGATTCACCATTTATCAAGTGCCCATCAGCACCCTGTTGCAGTGATCCGTATGGTTTCTATGACCTCAGCCAGAGTGAAGGCTTCAGGCTGGTTTCTTACTGACCCTTCTGTGGCCTGGATTTCACTTTCCTCCTGAGGCAGCATCACCCACAGTAATGGGAGTAGACAAACAAGTGGACATAGCTGCTATAGTAGCGCCTGGAGCTACCGCAAACCTGAGGGGGTGGGGGGGGGGGGGGGGGGAGAGACACTCTAGAGCTCAAGCTGACTGACAGGAACCACTGACCCAGCTATACTGGAGTCACACGAATCAATGTTGTTTTTCCCCTCTGTTGGTATGGCTTACCTCTGAATCTGGCTATACTCTTACAGAATACTGAGCACTACTCTACTACAGTGGGTCCTACATACAGAAACCTATTATGAATGGGTTTGGAAAAAAGAGGAAAAAGACAGGAGGGGGGGTGGAGGGTAAGACGTAAAAAGAAAATTCTTAGTATGCACCTTGCTTTCAACAGGCATTTTTCATGCATGAAGACATGGAAATGGGCTCCAGTTTACTAGGTAGGAAAAGTATAGTTCAGCAATTGCACCACTGGTGGTAATAGTCTTGACATCTTTAACAGGTAATTCCATTAGTACAAATAAGAGATGCGAGGTGCTGCTGGCCACAGCCCTGGTCGATTCTTAATCACCTGTATGGGTTTCCTCTCATGGGCCTGTATGACTCCAATGCTCACATCTTTATGGTTATTAAAGTTAACGATTGCTGCGTGCCTCATTTACCAAGGCTCTATCAATACCAGTTCAGCACCATGAAATTACCCCAGTCCAGAGGGAGCAGTGTGACAAACCGGATTAAGAAGGGCTCTGTAATACCCTGGCATATATAACTCTCCGTGTCATGGACTCAGCCCGCCGCAAGAAGACCCACTGCCAAGCTCAAGCCCGGTGAAGGGGGGGGGGGGGCGGCAGGGGCAGGATAAGGGCTGCTCACAACCATTATAGCTTAAATGTCAATCTAAGCTTTTATTATCCACATGGTTGTTCAGAGATGTGATGAAAACTAATAGCTGGCAGGTAAAAAACAAAAACACCACTTTGGAGAAAACACATTAAAAGTTCTCCGAAGTTACCATAGATGAATGGAAAAAGGAGGCGATTATGGTAAATATATGCAGGATGTAACCTACTTCTGTGGTCTTTCAGGTGTAAGCATAACTTTGTTGGATACTCTTTTATAAGCACAACACTTATATTTTGTATGGAGATGGGTTTCATTGCATTTTAAATGTGGTATCAAAATAAAATCCTGCAGTAAAGCAGAGAGATGGCTTGTGTCCCTTCACTTACATCCCGCTTATCTTATTTCCATGACAGAAGGGTAAGGCCAGAAATAGTGTAGTGCAGCACCAGAAACACTATAATATAGAATTTACTGTATGCTGTCACCCTTAAATAAAGAGACACATTAGATAAAGCCTGCAAACTTCTATTTATCACTTCTTGTTTCTCACTTTATTCCTCTAACCTTGTGTGTGTCTGTGTGTGTGTATGTACACTCTTGCGTCTTTAAAAACCAACACAACCCACCGAAACCAAGCCTGCAGGTGCATCTGTACTTTCCTGTGTTTCACTGCACCCTGTAGTACAGTTGGTAGTGCCTGACCTCTATCCAATGGCCATATGACACAGGTCACTGCTCCCTCTAAATGAGACTCGGATGGTGAAATGAGCAACTAAATTGTCCATTCAAAATCACAAAACTGCCTTTTTGAACGGTGCCATAGAGCAGCCTTCAAAAAGTGAAATTCCTTGGGAGAAAACAATTGGATGCTGTGAGCCCTGGAAAATGGCCTGAATATAGCCCATGAGTTTCAGTTCACCTCGTCTAAAAAAAAAAAACGGTAAACGAAGGAAAGAAGTTCTGAAAATGGTTAAAAGCAAAGTTACAAAATGCTATATAGGACTGTTAAGTCCGACACAGGGTGTAGCTACTGTCTGGTCTCAGGTCTAATATTGTGTGACATAGAATGACACAGCAGAGGAGGTGTGATGCATGGTGGCTGTCTCAACCAGCGATCACGCCATACTGAGGCTTCTGCGTGTGGGGTCTGGAACGACATGTCATTCTAGGTTCAGGCGAGGTCTGCCTGGATTACACACAATGCATTATCTAACATGCATAATGCATCAGCAGGCACTTAACATCAAATTATGGATGCATGCAAAAATTCCCAGAGTAGTATATAGTAGAGAAAGGGCACTTTGCTGTGCAAATAATCTGCCCACTTTCTGTAAAGCTGAGCAATCAGAGAGTTGCATGATTTTGCATAACTGGGCCCCATATGCAATAAATGTTAATAAGTTCAGATCCTTCTCACTGGCATGTTTGCGTGTTCTAACGCTGCCTTTAAGCATTAAGTCAGTTAGCAACAGCTCACAGTCTATCTGTTAATGTGCTCTCGTATTTATTTATTTATTTATTTATTCACATAATTATCTTAATGTAAACACTTGCAGGCACAAACAGCATTTTAAATGCACAAGCACATGTGTTGTACAAACATGTAACTCTAGGCTGTTAGAGCAAACGTGGCTAGAAAATTGTATAGAATAAACCCTGCTTTGCCATGGAACTGGTTGAGACCTGTTTGAGTTAAAGCAGTCTGCTCTTAAGCATGTACAGAATGCTATTTCTTGCTAACTAAAAAAATATGCAGAGGTGTGCTTTTGCACGTTTTACAATTCAGTGCCTGCTTTCTCTGTTTAGGTCCAGTGTCATTGCCTGACATGTGCATGACAAAGTGTTTTCCGCTAAGCACCTTATTAAAACGGATATTGGCTTTTAAATGAGGCATTTGTGAGATGATAATTGTATGGCAGAGCATTGATCACTTTCCCAAAGACTGACTTCCACATGATGATCAATCTAAGTAAGAGCAAAAGAGAGGAAAATCAATGTGCTAAACACTTAGCTCCTGTTTGACAATGCGGAGTAACGATGTCAGATGTGGCATTTAGCGGCTGACCTTGCTCTCGGTGGCGGCAAGGACAGGGGAGTGTTGTGGACTATGAAGAAGACAGCGTGAGGCTGTCATAAAGGGCTATAATCTGTCAAGACTGAGGAAATTGTATTTAAATTGATCAGGTAACAGCCAATTTTTTAACCTGCTTATTAGATGATAAGTCATACACTCAGGAATAACTTGAATTATGTTTTTTCACCATTATGTTAATCCATGAATGAAACGAAGGGCACAAGGGTGATTCCACCAAGATAATGACCATTTGTCTTTAGGTTCCCATTATTTCATTAGTGGACATTTTCAATAGCTGTTACTTTTCATATACAGTACATGCTTTAAGCTAGGTTATATTTTTGATACTACAATATAAAAGGACATTCACTATTACCCCGAGTATATTACCCCATCTTTGAGAGAGTCTATTCTGACATGGCTGGACTATATGTAGTATAGTCAAGTTATGTTCCAGCATAACCAGGCCATACGTTTGCAGCAAAAGTGGATTCATAAAGAGAGAGCCATATACAGTATTCCATACATTCCTTTTTCACTGTGATAAAGTGTAAATGTAGCCACTGACTGTGCTTTGACAGAAGGAGCCTTCACTGTTAATTCTCACCACCCTGAATGGTGTTTCTTTTCTGCAGACGCTAATTATACTCATCATAAAGCAGCACTGATACCTTTAGAGTCAGGTTCTCAGCCCTGTCAAGACAGAGCAGAATAGAGACTATTGAAAATACAGCACAGAGAACACAATGTACATCAGATTAACTATGGGCCAAATAGACATTGGACAATGATAATCCATTTTTGTGTCACAGAGCGCTAAAATGGGTTTTCAACCTGTTTCTTTACCTGTGGGGAAGGATCGCAGCTATGACAAATGCCTATGTGTGAGACGAGAGATTTTGAGGGGAGCGCAGTTATTTGCAGACTCTAAAATCGGAACAATATGAGGACTAGAACACAATTTGGCATCAGATTACTTGCAGTGATATCCATCAAAACACACAATTCAGTCACTCAGTATCATTACTGTCGGCTTGATAAGCTTTTAAGCTGGAGATAACATCTTGATGTGGTAACACAAATGGGCGAAGAGTCTCAGTCTCATCTGTTTCTATTGTTGAGGCCACAACAGAGAAAAATGAACCCACGTACCGCAGCAACGAGCAAGATGATTCATTATAAAAAATGATTGACGAGTTTATCATTAACAAGGCGCCATCTCCCACCCCCACAGAGATGACGACAACAAACTTTCCACATTATTGACATCTCTTTGAATCAATACTTTGTATTTATTAAGAGTGTTTTCTTATGAATCATATGTTTTCTCTGTGTGCAGAGAAAATATTGCGATCAAAAGCTTTTTTTTTTGGATTCCTGTAGTTTCTTATCAAACAGCACAACACTGGGAGGTCACTGAATTGACTTCCTGAATATTGGAACTCTGTGAAAAGAGAAAGCTTTAACTTTCACTCTTTTCTTTTTTGACTGAGAGTGATTACTTCATCTTTCATCGCAATCCTGTGCAGAGAGGAATCAATCATGAATTGAAATATGCCACGATTCAGTCACAGAAACTGTCCCCCATCTATGAGATTAAATATCAGCAATAATGAATGACACAGGCTCTTGTACCCATTAATTATAAAGATTAGAATCATGACTTTGTTTTGAACTCGTGCCCACGCTGATTCTCAAGGTCATTCTCTCTTCTAAGAGAATTTAATTGCAAAGAAACACAGAGACAGAATGACTTCAGTATTTTATAATAGTTTCCCATTCATTTTTCTATTGCCTCATAACTTGTTTACACAGGTGAAAAAAAAAAACAAAAAAAACAACAACCAAATTTATCAATATTCACATACAGCACATGCACCTTAGGCATTGTATTGTCTCGTAACTGTGAAACCCTTAAGTAGAGATGAAATGAAAACTTGAATCTCCTCATCAGTCTTGCCTCTACATACCTGTAAATTTGATCTGTGCCACCAGGGTGGACTGTGAAATCATGGGGCTGCACATCAAAGTGTGACTGAATTCAGTGTGCATACTAATGCCAGAGCAATGCATGCAGTGAGCTCTGCGACGAAGAGAGAGGAGAAGAGAAGGGGGAGGGGGAGAGCAAGAAAGCAACCGGGGAAAATTTCTCTTCAAAGAAAAATAAATATATTGGAGAAAACTGAATTGTGTTGACATTTAGTGAATATTTTACTCGGGTGAAAAATAAGGTTAAACACAATTTTCAGGTACATAAAGGTCCTTCTTAACTACTCTCCCATGCTGGTATATAGATTGTACTTGCAAAAATGTCTCCCTCTCTACAACACATCAACTTGGGAAGAGATATGGCTGGTACGGTGCCAAAAGCAGCAGTCACCGTGTGTATCCTCTTTATCCATCATATCCTCTGCATCATTTCCCTGGTCATTGCCTGTGTACTGGTGGTGCTCCAAGTCGTGACTGTGGGATCAGAGCGAGATGATAAGTGATTGTCTTCTGGCAGACAGACTAGCAGCCTTGACAGGCAATGTAGAAAGGAGCCTCTGCACAGCACTTCAGTAGACGTTCTCCCTATTTCTCTCTTTTCTGTCTCCCTCCATCCATCCATCCACCCATCTGTCCATCCATCCATCCATTGCTCTCCAAGGTAGGTCAAAAGAAAGATCCTGCTTGGCAGCTCATTCTTCACTCTGATGAAGCCGCTTGTTAGAGACTCATCAACTCCTTTCTTGCGCACGCACACACAGACACACACACACACACACACACACACACACAAACTGCAACACTATCTTTCACTCTAATACTTGTCTTAGAATGTCTCCATTTCACTTTTCTCCCTGCCTGCCTTCCCTTCTCACAGCTCAGGTCTCTCTCTCATTAAAGACATCTCCAACAGTGGAGCGCACAAGGGAGGTATAGCATCTGACCGGACTGAACTGTGACGTGTTAGAAGAGGGCAGATTGCACCGTGCACGGGCTCTCATTACTCCAGGTCACTAACCAGAGGTCACTGGGGCCGAGTGGCCCTACTGACTGGCAGCCGTTACAGTAAAAATGCATCTTATTATATATGCCCTATAAAATAATTATTTGGGATGAGACATATGCATGCCACAATGGAGAACATGCAGAAGCAGGGTATAAAAATTAGGTGTGTTATGGCAATATACACACATAAAAAGATTAGACATAAAAAATGAGTCTTTCGTGCCATAATTATTGCAATTAAGTCAATCATACACAGGAGACATTCAGCACCAGCAAATAAATGGTCCTAATTGGCAGCTAACGGACTTGTACTAGTTGTCTTTTGCTTGACACTGTTGCAAAGAGTATTTTTTTGATTAATTTCATCATGGAGTAATTTGTACATTAATTTTCACATTATTGCTCCGATCTGTCAACACCTATGCACTCTAAATGGAAGAAAATGCAATAAGGATATTTGCCAGCTGTTTCCCACACACAAATCGAATTAGAGTGCAGCTCTCAAGGACAGCAACAGATGGTTGATCACAACAAGGGGAGAGTAAATCCCCAGTAGTTACTGTACTATGACACTCCTAGGTTTATCTCCACAGACTTCTGGAAAAGCTCCATTAATTACATGTTTTCACAACTAATGGCATTTTGTAACAGTAAACTGCTGCATGTTCATAACCAGACAGACTTGTTCAGGGAAATACAATGGCAGCTTGTTAGAATGTGTTTTAAAAGTCTCCTATCTGTCTTTCTCAGGGTTGCTGAGGCTGAGGCAGATGCCAACTCTTTTCAAAATAGAAATGTCTTCAGACCCGCCTGCTCTCTTTGGAATTTAATTAATCACCTTCAAATTTTGGCATGTAGCCCTCTGACAATAGTGCAGCTTCTTGATGACGTCATAGCTAGAGCTTGGCACACCCTCTCTGGCCTATACACCTCTGCTGGCATCAGCTGGAGGGCTCAGATAAGGCGAAGGAGCAGAGAAAACACCGATTGCAGTGTATTCTTCAGGCTAGTTTCTAACCTGACTTTTGCAGAGTTATCTTCTCTGTCTACTCTCAAAGTGCAGCAGCATAGCAGCATCTCTTCCAGAATCTATGCGACCAAGTTCAACGCTGATAAATTTTGACATTCAGTTAATCACATACAGGGAAATTCAAGTTTCATACAACCTGAGACATGTTTGCCGTAGTTTTGCTCATAATTTCAATAGTTACGAGATTCTGTCCCTGCCGTACTTCATCGTTTATTGATATTTAAGGAATTTACCAAGACATTAGACTTTATATCTGTGCTAGCAGAAAAAAATATGACATTTTATTGTCCTATATGTAAGTTTTTGCTATTGCTACGTTGCAACGTTGGCATTAACTGCTGTTTACGTACCAATCTAGAAGAAACCTTCACAAAAAGTTGTCTCCAACCCCAATGTTGCCTCCCGTTTTGCTTTTACTTCTATTCTATCTTTTGTTATACTGAAATTAGCATGTTATCCAGCAAGCCCCTGCCTGTCCCGTTTTGTAACACCACTTTGCAATAGTGACTCATGGTGGCATCCAGTCTGTCCTCAGTCAGGATGAAGAGGTAGCACTCTCTTGTGAACTGGCATACTTCTTGTCTTGTAACCACAAAAATGGCTGAAGCTCTTGGTAACTAAACCAATGCTAACATTGGTTATGTAGCAATAACTTACACATAGCATTTTTAATGTCATCAATTTGGGATCTGGTGTCTGGAACAATTTCTCATTATGTTTGACATGTCAGGGCTTAATATGAAATTGATTAAGTGACTTATTAATCCACAATGGAAAATCAATAGATTCACTGATACTGAAAATAATCCTCAGTCGCAGCTCTGTGAGAGTGGCAGATGAAAAGGATGAAAAGAGACGGAGGAACAGGCAGTCTAATAAAAAGACAGATGGAACAGGTTGCCAGCCAGCAAGCTTGCCATACTGTTGTGTCTCCTCATATAACTCATCACAAGGTACATTCCTTTTTTTCTCCTTTCCTCATCAAGACTGGGTCTCTCACTGACCTTGTAACAACTTTAACCAAAACTTTTTCTTAGAGGACAGAGTTTAACAAAACTTTCCCACCATGTTTATTTGCTCCTCTTTTAGGATACAAACAGGACCATGAATATGGGTCAGCCCTGCTGGAACACCTGAAGGTTTTCAATTGCTAAACAATTTATGTAAAATCTGGCTGTGAAGAAGGCCCCTGAAAAAGTCTTAAATCAAAATCACTACCTCAGATCAACACTTGAGGAAACCATTAGTTTTTTTTTCACTGATGCAATCAAATGGAGGGAGGGAGAAGGAGTTGCTCTTTTCTTTTTTGACTAAAGCTTATCTGATCTAACACTGACATAACAGACAATTCAAGAGGAGGAGAGCCAACAGGGAAACATGAAAAAACCCTTAACATTAGCTATTGTGAAATCACCTGTCAAACCTCTCTTTTAACACTGTTAAACACATCATTCCTGTCATGCTCTTTTGGAACAGAGCAGCCTTGGAAATGACACAAAGTTTCCTCATCAAAGTGAATATACAAACCTTGAGGGACACAGAGAAAGTTGAACACACAGGAATTTGTCATCTCACATAAGCAGAACTATCGATCAGTGTATATACTGTACTGTATTGTACTGTAAAAAAGCCAGACTGGCAGAAGTCATTTGGTCCAGTGCACTTTACTTGCACTTACTTTGCAGTGTCTCTGGGAAAAAGCTCTGTTATATGTGATCAAATTAGGGTCAAAAAGATTTGAGTTTGGGAAGTGATATTCACAAAGTCCAAGGTTCCAGAGTTTATAGTTGTAAATCTGTAAACTTCGTAAAATAAATCTGCATATGAAATTCAAGTTCATACAAAGAAAAGTAGAAAAGATTTGTATTTGTACAAATGATATCAGTAGTGAGGTTACACAAGAAAAAAAGTGAGAGAGAAGAAGTGCTTCTGTGAACATCTGTTTGCAGATACAAAACAGAAAAGTTCCCACAGTGTGTGTGAAGCCAGTATGAATTTTTGCCCTTTCTTTACACCTGAATCTGACTGGACAATGGCAATCCTATGTCAAATAAGAGGCCAGCTGGTTCTGTTCTCTTCATCTCCACCACAGGTCACAGCACACAGCACATAAACATTTAACAAACAGATTTATTTTACAGGTTTACAAAGGTTGATTTACAACTACAAAATCTGGAATTATTTGTGAGCATCACTTTATAAACTCAAAATCTTTTCTGACCCTAGTTCGAGCCCATACTATTAAGTCAGACCATCTTGTCATATTACAAAGCACTCTGTGTTAGAAGGCATATGGAGGAACTAATTAGGAACGCTCTGTACTTTGCCACAAAGTACTGGCTCCCAGCTCTGGGCCACTGACTACAGTGGCTAGGTAATGAGCTGAGCTGGCGACAAAAGAGTCCCTGTATGCTGCTAGAGGGGACGCCCAGCTAAGACCCCCCCATACTGGAGATATGTTCTTTCAACACGTACAGCGGCATGTGGCAAGGTACGCTGTGCTGCCCCCACAGCAAAGCACCGTTCACTCAGTGTTAATGAATCAATCAATTTCTCCCAGATAAATCACAGTGAACGCCTTGCAACGGCCGACTGTCACCATGATGAATTCCTTCATTTCATGTAATAAGCTGGCCGGGAAGTGATTTATCCCTGGTGCGCAGGCGGTTATATACAGCAGTGGACAGAGGCGAGAGATACAAAATGAAGTGTAATATGTCATTGAAATATTTCCCATGCAGTCAGTGAATAAGGTTGAGCCGCAGGAAAAACACTTAAGTCCAAAATCCAGTCGATATCAAAAGATTTCACTCAATCTCTGGTTGAAGCAGCCAGTTGGGATATTCGGTGGAACGGCTGATCTTGCGCTCTGCCGAGGGGTCCCTGGGTGACCGTGGGCCAAAACACATTTCCTAACGTCGCCATATAGCTTGCTGACATTTGGCTTGAATTATGCACTGAGTCTTTTCAAGGCTCATGTTCTCTCTAGTCCTTATATTACAGAATGAGACAAAGATAAGTGGGAGTAAGAACTACATTCTAATGCTATTGATTGCCTTTGCTCTGCCCTCGTCCAGGGCTGAGATTAAGAGCTGTTGTGATTTCTTTTAAATGCAGACCTCTACTCCTGCTAAGTAGGAGACACTGCGTGTAAATCAATTTAAACCACTGCTGAGCTCAAAGCAGCACACGTAACGTTCCCCTCCCAGTTTGTGTAAAGGGATTGATGAGAGTGTTATGGTTTTGTGCTGATCCCACTTAA
>BRZM01003985.1:18223-31290 GCA_033238685.1 Lates japonicus
TGAATCTCTTTTAAATGCATTATTTTTCTATATGTCTTAGTTGTATTTTTTATCATGCACAAGGTAAAATATTTGTGCTCATCAAAAAAAAAATGACATGTGGACATTTGTTGAGTAGGGGTCAAGGCAATGTCTATAAATTCTCCTTTTAACTTCTTTTAAAGGTGCTATGTGTACATTTTGCTATTGCTACATTGCCAACATTAGCATTTACATGTTCTTACCAAAACTTGCTGTTCAACATTGCATTTACAAGACAAGATATATTAATGCTAATGTTGGCTATGTAGCAGTGCTCAAAAACTTACATGTAGCACCTTTAAGATGATACTTAGAAATACTAGTATTATCAAAATGAGTTAGTTTTGGTCTACTTCCACTGGGATTGTGTTGTGATGACAGAGCATATCAAGTTACTTTGACATAATATGCTGTCCAAATTAGTGATTGAGGATATACAAGTATAAATCAAGAGAAAAGTGTTTATTTAACCCATGGTTTTTGTCTCATATAATTCACAGTAGAGCACTTCTGCACGATCATCAGTTTGATTCATTGTAATTCTGCATTCAGTACATTTTATGCACATTGCAATGATGTCATGATACTCATTCAAACATACTGCCAAACCCTACATGTAAGTAAACTAACATCATCTTTCAGAAGTGTGGGCTCATAACGAAGCACTGATTTACTACTTCTATCTTTTTCTTACTCTGCCATAGTAATCGGGGCATCTGCTAAATAGTCATAGTAAATACTGGTGATGCTAGCAGTGATCTCTTTCAGGAACAGGTGGGGTAGGAGGGCCACACTCCTCCTGTCCTCTGACAGGAGCGATTAACTGAGCTAGAGGCAGGAGCCTTTACATTGTGACCCACCACATGGCCAAGACTGGGCCCTTTGCTTTAATAGAAGAGATCAATGCTGTTTTATTTATTCATCTCAGCGGCCTTAGTACGTTATGTTCTGCTCTGCTCAGAGGCATTGTTTTGGGCACTGTATGTACTCTAAATCAAATCCATTGACATCAGCGACAGGTGTGTTTTACTTCAATCCTTTCTTCATGTTCTAGCCTCTACTTTTCTGTTCTTTTCTCCAACTCAAGCTGTAGTAGTTGCTAGCATCACCACCACCATATCATCATCTCCATTGCCAACATCTTTCTTTCCAATTGCATACACTCATAGGTCTCTCATTGAACTACTTCGTATACACTTTCCCTGCTGAGTCAAAAAGATCATACAAGAATAACTAGGCTGGATGAAGTCATAAGCTCAAGGTCAGGCACTAGTGCAGTGTGTCTGTGTGTCTGTCTGTCTGTGTGTGTGTGTGTGTGTGGCTGTGGCCTAGTTGGATGACAGATGAGAATACAGTCAAAGCGTGGGTGGAGAGCAGAGGGGTGTTAATTATGACTAACACTTGGAGCACAGGATCAATTGCCAGTAAATGTCTATAGGCTCAGAGTGGAGAACACTTTAAAATGAGAGATAACTTTAGACATAAATGCATAGAGATGTCAGACCTTCCCATCCTCTGCCGTCATGCACAATGCACTTTTATTTTCATTTCCTTTTATATTACTGCATCTTAGTTACTCAGTTCATTGTGCATTGTGCAATTGTGTTGTTTGTTATCTATAAGGAATATTAAAAATGACTGAGAAATGTAATTAGCTTTGGCTGAAAACAAACTTAATTGTACAAAAAATGTCTCATGGCCCTTACATTGTTTATGTTAAAACACTTGAAGGTGAATGGCAGTTTTATAACCCCAGTCTGACTCTTCTTTCTGTGATGAGACAGGCCTCAGTGTGCAGATTGTTGACTCTCAATGAAACCTTTGGGAATCTTGGTTGGTAACATTATCCAGCATGGGAGGAGGCAATGAGCACCTCATCAAGAGTCTCTATCAGCCTTTATTAGCTTCATCATCAATTCAATCTTCTTCTGGGACACTTCTTCTCTGTAGTTTCACATGTACAAATTAAAAAATGCTTGGTAAGAGGTGAAAAAATACACAGGGGCAGTAGGCAAAGTAAACCTTAAGAGGAACGATATCAAAATGTTGTCCTGTGTCCTGTAACTATTCTTCTCACAACTACTCATCCATCAATAAAAATGTAATAAAAATACCCCCTCAAATTGACTCACACAAGACATATACTCATAAAGCACAGATATGCTTTTCAACTGGGCATATTTCTTCTGCTCTTAAATAATGCTCTGAAGACTCACACAACAAAAGATGCTAGTAGCTGACAAATACAGCTGATTGGCTTTTAACCTAATATGGCTAATTTGTCACTGCAGTGTTTGTGATTAAGTTTCTTCCATGGTCAAATCATTTCCTACGATATTCCCCATCACCACAGATGACTAGCGTATTACTGATGGAGAAACATGATGAGCAATTTATGATATATGGTTTATATACACACACATGTAATTACAGCCTGCAGCAATAGTGTTGAAGGAATACATATTTAAGTGTTTAAAATGAAATACGTTGCTGTGCATGAGTGTGTATTTATAGCTTCTCTATGGTTAAGATCTCAGGTTCAGCTACTTGACTCTAGCTTTTGTGATCTGACTGCTCAGCAGCTCGTTTGAAGACTTGAAGAATTTTGTGCAGGACAATAAAGGCTGATGGCGAGCACAATGTTTCTTCTTGTACTTGTGCTCTGTTAGATGGGCTAAATACAGTATACTGATATATCACCAAGTGGCAGTTATAGTGTTGCTGCACACATAGAAAATACACACATCATTGAAGTGCTATGGTAAAATTATCAGTGAATAAGCCCATCTCTATGCCACCTGTTATCTTAGGGCATTTGTCAAATTTTGCAACACACTTCATCTTTCAAGTGGACTTCTTTCATGTAATGGTCACCTGTGGAATAACAGTGTTTCTCTCTTCCCACACCACAGTGGCACTACTTCTCTCAGTCTGCAGAATTTCCCTGAGCTGAATAAGCTCAGCATTTCCCTGGGAAAGTCTTTTTTTCAACTCTCCTGGGCTATGTGAGAACTCAGGGCCATTCCAAATCATACAAACTGGAGATTGTGAGTGTATGCAAGCATGGTTGTATGTATGTGTGCATGTGTGTGTGTGTGTGTGTGTGTGTGTGTGTGTGTGTGTGTGTGTGTGTGTGTGTGAATGTATGTGGGTGTTTATATGCCTCCCAGAGAAGGCGGAGGTCTGTGTTTAAACAGTATCAGGTGCACAGGCTTTAATCTGCCTTCTTCAACTCTCTCTCCAGTCATGCATCGTTCATGTAAAAATGGAGCAGACAGACAAAGAGAGAGAGAGAGAGAGAGAAAACTATTTCCTGAATAATAAAGGACAACCTGTCTGTTTCAAAAGCTCAGGGACCCTGCCCTTAACATAAATAATCTGTCTTAGGTATCTATGTCTCATATCTGACTAATGCATGCTATTGTAAACAATCACACAGTGAACCACGATAGGCTCAGGAAACTGGGCCGAGGAAGCAAGAGAGATTGAGAAAATGTGTGTCTAGGTAAAATGGGAAGACAGAGTGCTCTGAACAAGGGTTGGTGTTGTATGTTGGGGTGGCTGTAGGAGATGGGGGTTGAAAACATCAAACAGTCAGCCTTGCCCTCAACCCTCTGACCTGGGCCCCTTTAGGGGTCTAGGAGTCTTAATGAAATGTAAGCAACTACACAGAAGTTTTGCCCTGTCCTTCCCTTCTGGCCGCCATTCCCCAGCCTCGCCTCACCCTCCCCATCCTGCTATACAGCCACAATAATCCCCAACCAATCAATAGTAGCTATTCTCCTAGATAATTCATAACATTAACATACACTCAATGGCTCAGCGGATGGATGGGAAGGCATAGGAGGGCCATCATTCAATGCCAGTCCCCTTGGAAAGCGGGTGATGATGGGCGAGAGGTGATGGAGTTATAGCCTCCTGCCTCCTGGAGGTAGAGCCACAGCAGAGCCACAGCCTCAAATAAACAGATAACACACACACACACACACACCTATCTCCACATGCCCACAGACATATGGTCAGATAGCAAGCTTTCAGTGTGTAGGATGTACACATGTACGTTCGTCCGTTGTGCAGGGGACGCTGTGCCAGAGTGTCACTAACAGAGATAAGAAGAAACCCTTTTAATTACCCCCCAGAGCAGGGACCTGCTTTTCTATCACCACTCCAGCTCAACTATCACATTTATCCAACTCCTTTCTTCCCTTGTCCCCACATCTTTCTATCTTTTTTCTAGCATTCCCTTTCCTCCTCTTTGCTGCTCCACTGGGTCCCCTGTCCCCTTAGATTTCTTAGATCCACTTTCCCCTTTTGATTTCATGTCCCCATTGCTTCACACCTCCCCATCATATCCCTCCATTCCTGTTTTTACCCATCCCCTTCTCAGAGACTTAGCTAGCAGCAAATCCATCATTTCTTCCTTAGATGTTGTAAAGTAATCTAAAAGTAACTGACAGTATTCAGAATTCATGAATAGAAAAACTGAGTGATATTTCCCAACATAAACATACTTTGATTTGAAAACAGCAAATATAAGCAAAATTACATTAAAATAATTGATGTTCATTGGAATGAAGTGTATTCCCAACTAGAGATGTAGTGTCACAAACTGTTAATCTTGACAAACCAACTCATAATAACATAACAGCAGCAGATTAAAGCATTAACTCGTATTTTCTTTTATCAATTTTGCACATTTGGTTAAAATTTGTGCTAAATTTGGATACAAACCTATTATGTTCCTTGCATTAAGTCCATTCAGTCTCCATACCAAACAGTATATGGGAAATTTAAAAAAAGATGGTCACAAAATGTGTTTGGTTTTTTTTTTTTTTTGGTTTTTTTTGTATACAGATACATATTGAAACACTGACTACAATAGTATCTGAATATCCAGCAATGATAATCTAATACCTTTTTACCAGCCTGAGTGTAGATACAGCAGAATTGTGTCAGCCACAGCTTTGCGCTGAGTGTTTGACCCAAAATGCCTGTGCCAGCTCTTTCATTCCAGTCAGACAAATAATATAGCCAGTAGACTTGCCACTCTTCCCTCCCCTGTTCCTTTCTCCCTTGCGGGACATAAAGCACCCTTCACCCATTTCCTCCACCTTCTCATCCTCACTTCCACAACTCTCCCAAAGCCCCACAAGAGCCCTACACACAGTACTCTGAAATATAGACTGGCATAATGGCCCACTAAATTAACTCCTTGTAAGCGTGGTTTAGGAATGGCTGTAATTAGCATATAATAGGTGTGGGAGAGGAGGTAAAGGGCCAGGCCTGCCCTGGGGGCCCCCGAGGCTGGGGCTGTGGCCCTCTCTCTTCTCCATCTCTAATAGTACTGCAAAGTTCAGCCTTATAAACATGTCAGCGAGACGCGTGATTAAACGGCACGGTCATTTGATAATGGATCCTCTACCTGTGGGCTGCCTATCACTACCCCGTCAGGCCAGCTCAGCGCTACCCTGGCTCGGCGTGTCACATGCAAACACACACACACAGACACACACGTGACTGTGTCTTCTCTTATCCAGCTACCTCAACACCAAAAAAATCTACATGCAGAAGACAAGAGTGGGAAGAGAGAGGGAGAAAGAAAGAAAGAAGAACCCCAGTGCAGAGCAGCACTCTGACTGATGTAGTTCCAATAATTGCAAGGCCCTGCTTCCTCATCCAAGTGCCTTTTACTTATTTAAACTGTTTGCTTTAAGCGCCACTGAAGCCAATTAGGGGAGGCATAATTCAATGAGGCAGGGAGTGAAGGAAGTAGAACGGCTGGGGGAAAGAGGAGGGGAGCAGAAAGGCGAGAGGACATGGTTTTTCAGCAGGCCCTTCATCATTTTCCTGCCTTGTCCTCTTTCTTGCTCTTTCACTCAGATGATCAGACTTCCTAACCCTTTTACACCTTGATTCTGATCATTCTGAGCTTGCAGATCTTATTTATCAAACAGATGTAACAGCTTGAAGCCTTGCATCTTAAGTGGGCTCAGTGGCAGCAGTGAGGTGTGCCTCTCTCCTATATGCATATGTATTTGAGGGATAATTGTGCAGAAGGAGATCTCATGAGCATGAGTGTGCACTCTGTTGAATGCACTAAAACTAAAGTAAATTCCACTGAACTTAGCAAATCCTAAAGGTATTTAGGACAGTTAGGGTTAGTGTGGTTACTAACAATGCAGGTGTATTGGAATGGATTGTAACAGCTGAGAACAGAAACTTGAATTGTTTTTACTCCACAGAAACCTCCATGACAACCCAAAAAGTGTCTATCTAAGGAAATCCTGAAATTTAAATGTAAAAAACAACTCTTGGGGGAAGAAAGGGGAAGAAGTTGTAGTTTTGTGTTTATGAAAAATGAACTCAAATTTGATGTTGAACGAACTGCAAAATCACATAGCCTAGCAAATTATTTTGATAAGACATTTAACTGCATTACCCTCAGTTCATAGTACCCTTTTAATTTAATCCAGCCTTCCCACTCTGGTCTCCCTCTCTCTTTTAATTTTTGGATGGATACTTGGCCAGTGAACCTAGCCCTAGTTTTTCTGTCAAGGCACTTCCCCCAAGAAGAGCTGCTGGACTTGCACAAACAGCGAGGCTTTACAAATGCCATTAAAAATAATGGTATTGCTCATGTTAACGAGCCATCAGTTATGCATTCATACACAAATGCACACAACAACCCACACACTTACACACAAGCTTATGCCCTAATAAAGTGAATCTCTGTTACAGCCCAAAAGATATAATGTAACACTATTTATATTTAGCCAGAGTGAAGGCAGCAATACAAACAGTTGTGAATGGAAGTGTGCATCAATATAAACATGCAAGCATCATTCATGTCTCAACTTAAAGACCTGAACTACTGCAGTGGTAGGAAGTGAATTCAGAGAGAGAACAACAGAAGCAGTTATAGTTCAACCTGTTTGTGAACTAGTGGATAAACTCCTGGTTAGGATGCAGCACTCCAGATCTAGGTGGAACAGAGAGTGAGTGTCCAATCATAACATCATGTACTTCTTCATATTTATCAGCTTCAGACATTTATCCATTCTTTGGCGGCTTTCAGATTAATAAGAGCTGAAGCTGGTGGAGCAACATGGGCTGGCCCAGACCTTCACTCATTCTAACAGCCGTTTAATAAATGTGATTGCAAATGGAACTTGTCACTTGCACTGGGGAGAGCTGGCCAGTCAATACCTCAGCTGGCAGGTGCCTGGGGTCACATATAAGTCAGCAAGTGATGGATATGTATCCAATAATTGATGTAGGGCAGCAGTTATTGTCAGTTTGGCTCCTGCCTCTATTGCTTATTAAAAGCTGTTGGCCTTAAGTACCAGCCAGCCAATTACTGAGGAAGCGAGGTGACTGTTTAGGAGCCTAGACCCTTAGGCTTTGTGTAGAGAAAAGAAATGAACTACTCTATTGTTTTAGTAAGCATGTGCCTCTCTGTGTGTGCATAGATGTGTGTATGCATGTGTGTGTTTCATCCGAAATCTTGAGCGTTTATTTTTTCAGTGAACTTCCTCTACTTTTTGTGAGGCTCTGTTTCATTGTTCTACCAAAGTGGTTTCCTCAAATGTACATTTACTGTAATACAATGCACATCAATCTGATGAGTGAACTCCTGCCTCTCATCAGGTCAAAATAGAGCAAATCTCCCTCTCTATTGTTGTCGTTGACCTTGCAGGTTATGTCAGACCCTGAGAAAAGCAGAACGTAGCAAACAGCTCTGCTCCACGTTGACCTGCTGACCTGGCCTTGCACTGCTTAGTTATTAATGAACTGGAAAGTTTCAACACTTCCTCTATCTTAGTTCAAGGTTAACTCATCTGGAGATTAATTTGTTCTTAGTGTTGTCCATATCTCGGTGCACAGAGGGAATCTCCACATTTAGAATCTTACAGGTCACGATGGGAGTCCTGTGTGGGCGACAGTGTCAGCACTGAATACAGTAGCACCTTACAGCAGCCAGCCTTCCACAGCAGCATATCTCCCTATAACACAATCTCCCCACTCTATGCTCAGCAGGGAAGGAAGCAGAATGAGCCATAATAACGCACATCGCTCCAGGCCCTAACCCTAAGACTGTGGGGAAAGAGGGAGGGGAAACTTTGGATGTGACCGTGGCGTGTAGTAATTGTAAAACTCAGAAAGAGCTGCTGAAGCAGATTTCTGACATGTAGCGCTGCTTTTCAGTTCTGATCAAAGGGTCCACCAGAGCAGCAGCTGATAACCCAATCAATTCACTTCCTTTTGTTTTTCGCTGAATGATGCACGTTTAGCGCTAACCTCCAGGCAAAGAATGAAGGAAAGAAAAGGAGGTGAGGGAGGGGGGAGGGAGGGGGAAAAAAAGGATGGTGTGGAAAAAGGGTAAGAAGGGGGAAGGCAAGAGGCAATTGAGGCAAAGGAAGGAAGAGGATGTAAAAGCTGCATTTGAATTCCAGAAAAAAAGTGAAAAAAGCAAAAGAGAAGGGGGAAAAAAAATTAAATAAACTTAGCAGATTGTTGGTGAGTTTGATGGATCTATAGAAGGGTATTAAAAGGTGCTGCGGGGGATGTGACGCACACAGGAGCCGATTAGAATATGAAATGTTTTAGCAGAGAATGGAGTAAAAAGGCAGGGAGATGGAGGGGAGATTAAAAGATTACCTGTCTACTGCTCTCGTCCTTCAGGAGCCAAGTGACTGTGTGGCAGGCTGAGAGCCCCCTGCCTATAGAAGACAATCAGTAACAGACCAAGAGAAGGGAGGCAGTGTCCGTTTGTGTAGATGAGAAAGAGATAGGAAAAGACCAGGAGAGAAATACAGATGATTCTGTAAAGGTAGGTGGCCATAAAGATGGTACGAGAGAGTGTTTAAAAGCTAATCATTATAGTTTGCAAATAACGCTTGAAAATAACGCTTCTCAGACACCAATCAATCAGTTGGCCAGTCAATCAATCAGTCTGTACTTAGTAGACAGGCTGGCAGAGAGAAGAAAGAGACACATGAAGAGGTCAAAGACAAACACCCAGGTCCTGTTTCCTGGGACACAGACTTACTGAGTATGGATAGAGAATAAAAGATCACAGTGAAGAGACAGACTGCTGACCAGAATATCTAGTGGTGTGAAGTGACAGTACACTGGCACTGAATTTTGGCCCCTTCAATGACTGCACACCAGTCTTGACTAGATTCTTTAAAAACTGTTGTCCAGCTTACTTGCCCAGCCAAAAATCTGACAATGATCACAGACAACAATCACTGAAAGCTGAATTCAAGAGGAAAGAAAAACACATAAAAGTGTAAGTCCATTTTAAAGCTGCACTAAGCAACTTATTCTATGTTAACAATGGATCAAATGACTGTTTGTAACCTGAAAGGAGCCACAGAGATTTATCATCCAGTTCAATCTCACGACTCTTATTAACTTAATTTCCAGCTGCAGCAGATAGCCATTCAGTAAAAAAGCTCTGTTAAAACCACTGTAAACTTTATGCTTTATCAAAGTGCAGGCAAACTAAGTTAGCAACTAGCTGGTGAACACTGTGGAGGATTTAGGAGTTTAAGAGTCATATATTTCCCTCAAGAGTTGGTGGAAACCAACAGTATTAAAAGTAAGAGTGACTTGGACTTATATACACCATGTGGCCAGACACAAATGAATGATAATGTTGTTCTATTGCATACAAACACAGAGAACTGTGTACAGTTTCCCTTTCATCACAACTATTTAATCAAATGATAGCATGTCAGTGTTGTGTTTCTGGCATGTTCTGCTGCTGCCAAGTGGCCAAAAACATTAACATATACAGGTGTTGTCTGGAAAATGAAGCCTTACATTATATTGCATTAAAACAACAGTATAGTACAGTATAAAAGCAATTTTCAAATTTACAGAAAAAAAGTTGTAGGTTTAAATAATTTTATCCCTATAATATCATTTAATATTAAGGTTAAGAGTATGATCAGACACACTCTAAAAGATTAAATGCTATCGCATGAAGTGCAGCCTCTAATACTTAAAAGTTAGGCACTCAATGAAAAGAGCTTAGGATTACTCTTCAATTGGAGTTTCTGCAAAATTAAACGTCAGTTAGACTCAATTTTGACACAGGGTAAAGCATTGTACAAACAAGACATAAGGTAGTGATGCATCATTTTCAATGGATTATGTTCATAGCTCTTGGGAAGCCATTCTTCATGTAAACTGCGTCTCAACCACACAACATGCTTCTAAAATAGTCAGCTGGACAATAAATAAAACAATATAGTCTATGGCATTGTCTGGTATATTTGGAGAGTCTGTAATTTCTATGGTAGAAAAGAGCTTAAACTGGTGTAAGATGTGGTGGATATTTGTAAACCACAAACTGGGACATGTATGATTTTGGCACACTGATCAGGTCTAAGTCACAACAATCCTCAAACCTCAAAACATGGCATGGATTTAGTCTATGTTGAGAGGACTGCATCACACAATTTCTGCAAATTTGTCAGTTACAGTTCTTGCTACAAATTTCCCATCCTGACACATCTTAAAGGTGTTCTACTGGATTCAGGCTATGTTTTTCCAGTCTTCAACTGTCCAGTTTTGGTGAGCCTGTGCCTGCTGCAGCCTCAGATTTCCGTTCTTGGATCGCTGCAGTGGAAACCAAAGTCATCTTCTACAGTTGTCGTCCATCTACTTCAGGTTTTGACATTCTGAGATACTTTTCTGTACACCATAGCTGTAAAGACTGGTTATCTGAGTTATTATAGCTTTTCTGTCAGCTTCAACCAGTCTGACCATTCTCCTCTGACCTCTCTCATCAACAAAGTGTTTCCTTTTGTTTTGTTTTTTACAGTGCACTGTTGTTGAGTGGAGCACCCACGGTTTTGTAGTACCCAACTGTACAATGACAATAAAGTCTATCCATTTTATTCTATTCATCCGCAGAATTGCAGCTTACTGGATGTTGTTTTTTTTTTGTTTTTTTAAACTCTGGAGATTGTTGTGCATGAAAATCACAGGAGATCAACAAACCAGCCCATCTGGCACTAACAATCATGCCTCTGTCAAAGTCACTGAGATCACATTTTTCCCTATTCTGATATTTGATGTGAACATTAACCAAAGCTTTTGACCTCTATCTGCATGATTTTATGCATTGCTGCAACATGATTGTGGGGTTACCCCAAGGACTAAGAAGCTGACCATGAACTGCTAAATCCCCATTTCCAGTTTGGCCAGCCAACCTTTGTTGAATCACCCTCTCTCTCTTATTTCCTGTCTCCCTCCACTGACTGGCACAAAAATTTGCCAAAAAACTGAGAAAATTTCCTGTGTAAATAGTAGACAGAGTAATGAATGCATGAGTTAATAAAATGACTGTATGAAGTCTGTGTGTATTTTATGACCGTTTGACTCTTAAAATTAATTGGAACTGAGGATGTGAGCAGGGCAGAAGAATCATACAGGGAGTACCTATGTACATTCACATCCCTCTACTCTCCAGAAAGTGTCCTCCATGTATTCCAGTAACCTCCTGTGTGGTGCTGGCCTGCCCTGACGAATGGGGATTAAAAGACGCTAATGTGCACGCGGGGGCCACTGACCTTCCACGGAGATTGACTTTACACCAGTGGAAATGGAAGCCAGTAAATCAGCAGGCCGCTGTGGCGCTCATCCCAACGCATCACTCCCTCTGACACTGTCAGCCGAGACAGGAGCACATTAATCACAAACGTAGGCCCCAACGCTGTGCTGTAGGTACAGTGGTGTCCCATCCATTTATCCTTTTAGCACCGACTTTAACACGCACACACCATACACAAATGATGAGATGGATGTTAAAGGACAAGCATTCATGGATGCCCAAAAGCACAGACTGACAATCTCACACATAATGAGACTACATTGTTAACATTTTCTAGGCACTGGGGCTTTTTTTGTAACTTTCAATGCATTTACTGCATGTACATACTTTGATTTTAATCTAAATATCTTGCTAATGGTGTGTTATTCTTTGCAAACAGAGGACTGCAATCTGTCAGTTTCTGCTTTTTGGTTTTTATCTGTGTGCGTAGATGAGTCTTTTGTTTGTAGTCTCTGGCAGCCAGGCCTGGTTAGGGAAGAGGAACATCTGTGATAAATTTCACATCGAACCAAATGAGCTCTGGCACAGCAGAGGGCCCATGACAAACTTCCTGCATGTGCTAATATGAGGATGGATTTGGAGCCAGTCAAACGCAAGCTGGCACACACACACATTGACACCTAAACACGCATGCGTACATGCGCATGGCCGAACACCTAAATGCATGCACTTATCATTATCTAGAGAGACGTATAACTCTTGTGATAGGCATGTCTCAAAGGGATGAGAGACAACAACAAATACACATGGATTTAATTTAAATGTAAATGGACAGAGAGAAGAGGGACATGAAAGCAGCATTCATCTTTTAAATAAAATCATCTACACTGACAAAGATACACACCTACACAAAAAGTAAAGTATATTCAGTGCATTGCTCTCCAGACAGTGTTAGGAGTATTATCAGCAGAGGAGTAGTTTCACAGTGGTAGTTGATAGAACTCATTCAGTCATATTGACCAGTAAAGGGTCCCACAGAGACTGGAGTCCCTTTATGGACTGACCCTCAGCATTTCACCATGCACAGGCTAGAGGCTAGTGAGGGCCAGGGGGGCATTAACCCTCCCACAGGTCAGGGCCCTGACCCACTACAGCCTGCCAAAGCCCACTCCCAAGCCCAAGTGTGGCCCACTCCACTCAATACCCTTTTAATTGCATTGGGATGGTTTGCAACCTATCGATTAATACGTGTATTTATGTCGTCCCAGGCCCAGAGGCTACATTGTATTTCTGTGTGGCATATTCATTTATTTACCTATCTGTCCCGCCCCTCATGCATCATCCATATATCTATCCATCTCTCCTCCGAGAGCACTTCAATTCAAGGGCTCCCATAATTACTGCAGCCCTATAATTGAGTGCTTTGATTTAGGATTTTTCTGTTCCCTCTCCCCTGCCACTGCCATCACTCGCTCCACGC
>BRZM01003987.1:0-14167 GCA_033238685.1 Lates japonicus
CACACACACACACACACACACACACACACACACACACACACACACACGTTTCCCTGACCAAAAGTCCCTTAGATTTAGCTCTGTCTGACTTCTCCAGTGAGTTATTTACTTGGTAGTGGTACCATTTACATTCAGATTACTGTATATTGATCTTACTGAGTATGTTCAAGTGACAAGTGGTGCGCATGTTGTGACAGGTGTATCAGTTTAATAGCATCTTTGAAATGTGGCAAAATCATCATGATTAAAAGACAAAATATTATCTATCACTGTCACACTGCAGACATTAATACTGTACTGTATAATAAACCTTGAAAAATACTGTAAGTTCCGGACATTTGTGCAACACATCAGATTTTTTTTTTTCATCTCATTTCACACACACACACACACACGCACACACACCTCCCTCCCCTGCTACGTCCTTTGTTGAAAGCTGACCTGTAAGAGTACACGTCAACCTATCTCGAAATGCTTAGTAAGCGAAAGTAGAACTTCTGCTGTACAGTGGTTCCAGAGACAAAACTTTTAGAATTCACCAAAGGGCTTTGGAGTGGTCTCCGTCTCAACAGACACAGCACGTAAAATGCAAATTGCTGCAGACTGATGACACTGCAGTGACGTAATGTAATGTAGTTGTGAGCAGGACATTTTAAATGTTTATTGATGTACAACAATTATAATTTCTCATACGAAGACATACCTCATATCATTACAAATGTGTTTTACATTGCCTTTCAGTATGTCTTTATATACCAGCCTTTACTAATGGGTCACCACATATGTAGCTCTACTGTGTTCATTTAATAAATGTTCTAAATGTTTTGAATACTGCTGATGAAAGGTGGGTTTAAGTACAGTACTATCATGAAGTCAAAGAGCGAGAGACGGATTCCTGAAGAGCCAATCATTATCATTGATTTTTTATGCAGGGATTTAACTATAAATACTAAAATAAATTAGAAAGAATGATTTTTTGCAAATCAACAAAATGATATGCAACCATCTTGTTGACCTGTTCATCATCAGAAACATGTGTGTTGAGAGTGTGCATCAAAATCAAACATAGTGTTAAGAAGATTATTTTTTCATTACATGCTAAATTCAATGCAATCACTGCTCCTGTGACTCCTGCATACCCCATGACAACCAGGCCTTTCCCGTGGTGTAACCTGCCTGCTGATCTTGTGCCTCACAGGAGCAGAGAAGCAGGCCAGAGCATCCCTGTCAGTTCCCAGCAGGCTTGCTAAGCAGCTTACAGATACTCATCCCTGATCACGGCTTAGAAACCCTGGCATTCTGTTGGCGGCTTCAACTAGCTGGATCAATTAACAAATGAGCAGCCATCACTGTAACGCAAACACATGCACGCACATACACACACACGCACATACACGTCAAGTAAACTGGCAGTAGGACAGGGTGTTTGCAAGAAGCCAGAGAGGTAAAGAATGAATGAATCTGCGACAGATCTCATCTTGTCATCTGCAGTTTCATTACTGCACAATGTACAATGCCAAAGCATGGAGGGAAAAGAAGAAAAAAAAAAATCACACTTTGGAGATGCAAATAGTTACCATGGCAACTTCGATATCATATCACACAACAACAGTAACAGAAAATTGGACTGCAACCTTCAGGGGCAGTTAACTGCAGAGAATTCAATCAAGAATCAATAAAGAGGCATAATGTGGAAAAATGTTAATGCATTGTGCAGTGTTATTGTTTCGTGCAAGAAATATTTGGCAGGCATGACACAACCTGTGAGACTTGATGTTAGGAGCTCTCAGCCTGACGAGGATATCCGCATACCAGCTAAGGGCAACGTGACAGACAGGTCAATAGCCACAGTGACAAGCTCAGGAACGCGCACGGAAAAACGCACACTCGCAAATACGCACAACCATGCATGTGCACGCACACGGGGTAAATAAACCTAAGACCTAAGACCTAAGACTTGTCATTATTGCATCAACATTTCCAAGCTCACTTCAAACCACGCCTGTGTCCCTGGCTGAGAGAAAAAAACAATAGTTCCTTTGTTGGGAGGTGAGCTCAGGTTGATCTACACCTGCAGCACAGCAACAAGCAGCCACACGCCTGCTAGCTTAAACCACTGAGTCAGAGGAGGAAGCATGGACACAGGACTCGGGTGCATATGAACAGACTGTCCCCTGAAGTATGACATCAGCTTGTGTAGATGTATTGACTGCTTGTGTAACAGCAGCGATGATACACCCACACAGGTAGAGAAAAAGAAGGAGAAAAAAAAGGCAGAATAACAGAATGTGGGCTATGGAGCAGAAAAAAAAAGTGGAAGTTTGCAATGTTGAGCAGAGAGAACAAGAGAGACAGAGATGGAGGGAGGGAGAGATTGGAGGTGGATGGAGAGACACTGAATCACTGGTGAAGGTCAAGCCGGATTCACTACGGGTTGTCATGGAAGCAGGATAATGCTAGGGTCGTTGCCATGGGAGAAGTTGCAAGATGAGGGGCAGCAGCTGCAAAGTGTTGTGTTACAAAACAGTGCTCAAAAGATCTCCACCCTTACTATCAGCTACCATTACATCAGCATCTACACTTCCCCGAGGGAGGAAAGTGAAGTGAGTCCCACCTGGGGAGTCTGTGCATGCGTGCGTGTGTGTGTATGCGCACAGTGTGTGTGTGAGAGACTAAAAAGTACAGTGATGTTAATACCAGCCTACCTGGCATGCAGAGTCACAAGGGAAACAAACAAGTGGGCAAGTATGATGGGGCAGCGGGATAATGTCGCGAGACAAAGATAGTAGCTGAGAGTCTGGGTGGCCGTGTGAGTGTGTGGCACATTGTGTGTGTGTGTGACAATGATTACCTCCACAGAAACCACAACATCTAAACCTGATTAATCTGGAAGTGAGGGCAGTTTATGCTTATAATTCATCCATCTCTTGCTCTCAAAAACACACACACACACTCATTAAGTGGTTTTGTAAACTGGATGATAAACTCAGTTTGAACTCTTTTCCCATTCGCTCATTCATGCAGCTTCTCACAGGACCAAAAACTATTGATGTGCACTGTGCAGTATAAGGCATGTTGCTAAAATTGGACACTCAGCCACCACATCTGTTCATCCTACTAGTCTAATATAAGTTTGTCCAGCAATGGTGTCACGCATTTAGGCCATAATGAAGGCTTTAACAGGAAGAATGTACGACTGCCAAAGAGAAGTGGGCCAAAGAGCTGTTGCAAGTAATCTTGACATTGATTCTAAGGGGGTCTCAGGTAGGCTGTCGTGCATTGTCTACTCAATAATACTATACAGCATTGTAGCAAATCCAAACCATCTGGTATCACTGAGCAAAAATCCTGGCCTCTTGTTAAGCTGCTGTTCTACCAGCCTCGACCACATAATACATTGCATTGCAGCAAAAAGCAGAAACAGAACATTAACAAAACAACAGTATTTCCTGTAGCGGCTGTAACATCTGAACATCATCCCATCATCCCAAAAGATTACTTTAATAATAGCTTGTTTTGAGTTCAACAACAATATATGATAGGAATCTTAGCCACAGAATGGTTGTTGAAGCCTCATGGGAGCTGTAGTTTTTGAAAGCTAACACAATGATTACAATGGACACTTTACAATAAATTACATTAAATTTAAATTGAGTAATAATGATTTTAAAAAAGTAAGACAATTCTGGCTATCTACTGGGCTAAAGCAAACAAAAAAACAAACATTTGATCACCCGCCCATGAATTTCTGTTCTCTTATTGTGCATAAGCTGATAATTCTGCCCTGAATAGCTGATACAGTATGTCTTAACCTGCTGCATGTTACAATCTACAGAGTTGCTGATTGGTCCAGAACATATCTCAATGGGCTGGTTCATTTATCATATTGCTGAGGTCATGAAATGTAGTCAGGTTTAGCAAGGTTAGGGATTAAATGTGCCATGAAAGTAACAGCTAAAACAGCTTCTAAAGCTTTACATGAGTGATATCACATGAAATAAATGCGTCGTATATAGTTCACACTGTTTCCCCCGGTTGAAACAAGACTTTGTTGTAGGAGGTTAATAACTTAACAGAAACCTGCAAAAGCGGTTGTGGGTCATGACTTAAATTCTCATTAAAAAAAGTAACTAACTTTGACTACAGCAACACAAAACCCCCTTTTGATAACTTAGCTGCGTTTTCTTGCCACTGAAAGCATAAGTGATGAATTATATGCACTTTGATTGATTTGACAAACTCAGAAGAAATGTGGAGGGAGAAAGAAAGTCAAATAATGGGCGAGAAGGGGAAAAAAATAAAAAATAAGATTCAGAGCAGGAACACTGACTGTGACATACAGATTATGTTGCGCGCATGTGTATATATTTGTGGGTGGGTGTGGAATCCTTTTAAAAGATCTAGGGTGTTTTTGTCTCCCCGCACTTTCCAACAAAGTCCTCTAAGAATCAAAGTACGGAGTTCAAAGTGAGGAAAGCTTAACATGAAAGAGAAACAAATTTTGTTCTAGGGTAAATTAGGCAGACAGAAAGAGCAACACATAGGGAGGCAGAAAGTGGAGTGATATCCCTGAAGAATACAGTAATAACAAGTGATAGCTCAGTATAGTACAGAAAAGAGACGGTTGTGAACTCATAAAACATTTTAAGCTTTAACGATAGCGCTGTTTTCGCCAAAGCTGTGTAACAGAGCTGTCTGCACTTGAGCACAGGCAATACGAAAAAAAAGCAGAGTCATGCAGCTACCTGTTGAGGTATGGAGATTCAAGGAGGGGCTGAGTGAAAAACCAAACAGAGCTCTTTGACTGTGGGTGTGTTATTTGATCCGGCAAGTTAGCCCTTAGAAAGCAGGGTCAGTAAGGGTCTTTAAACACAGACAGAGTGCATTCAAGTCCGAGGGGAGGATGGCTGACTCGCTAATGTTTCACACAGCTTTCTAGATCTATATGGTATTCTAAAATTGAGCAGTGTACCACCTTACTCAGCAAACCAGGTCACACACAAAATTTGAAAATCTTTATCTTGTCTACTCCATTTAAAAGTATTTTAACTCCTAAAACAGTTTTAGGTGTAACTGAATTCTATACTGATTATGAAGTTTTGCCACAACTGTAACATTCAGAGAAAATGTTATTAATATTGTGTGGCCCTAATACTGTATGCATGTATGCACTCTGAGACCAGCACGCAAGTGTGAAGACTGACTCTAGAATTTTGATTTTAACTCATTTCAAAGTAGATAAATGGATGCTGAAAGTGCAGGATTGGGGGAAACATATTGCTGCTGCTACTGTTAGACTTTTAGGTTGACTTCAGGTCCACACACACACACACACACATCCCAGGACTGGATGTATGCAAAACCCAGCCCATTTAATACCTAATATTATAATATATTGACATTTATATGATCAAATCTCACTCTTGTCCACAACAGAGATGACTTCTGAATACTCCAGGGGCTCTTGAATAGTGATGTAAAAAACACACACATCTACAAAATGCACATTTGCATAGATCACGATACCAAATCACCCAAAACGTGGATGTACTGGTTTGACTACACTTTCACATGGGACCAACTGTCGTGCTTTGTGTTGTTGCATGCCAACCCTAACCAGTGCAGAATGTAAATACATCAATTATTCTGACAAGTGTGCACTGTACTGGACTGTAAGTGTGTGGGTCTGTGCATGCACGCTTATCACAAAGAGAAAGAGAAAGGGAGGTGTCTGTGCAGCTCTGTTCATGTCCGTCCCCAGCTGTATTTAAGCTCACCTTCAGCACATGTCACAGCCACGATCAAATGAAGGGCAATGCGAGCGTGTGTAGATGGGAGAGAGTGTGGGGGCCACTGGCTTCCCATCATGCAGTGCGCGTCTCAGAAATAGAGCAGGAGAAGGAAGGGACCCCTGGGATGGTGGCACAGAGCTAAGAAAAGAGTTCCTCTGCTCTCATTTAAACAGGGACAGGTGCTGGAGGAGGAGAGAGGTAGGCCAGACTGAAGACAGAGAGAGACAGAGAGGGGAAACAGAGAGAGAGCTGCATGTATACAGTATGTGTGCTCGTGGGTGCTCATTCAAATGCAGCATATCAGAGGTAACACTTCATCCGCCACCGCTAACCTCTGCTCTTAACAACAGACGTGTCATTTAGCCTTTCAGACGGCATCCATTTACCGGCAGAAATTGAACACTTATGTCCTAGATCCATTAACTACATTGGTTTGCAGCCTCATTTTCCCTGTGTGAACCTTAAACTGGGAGGGCTATGAAGTTTTTTTTTTTGGGCCCTCTCCCCAGCAGCAACCTAAGCAATCCATTAGTTGAGTACAGTTTAATATGGCCTTTTTTTTTCCTAGCGCATGTAATTTCCCAAAAGACACGTCTTTGTGCTGAATCATACATGTGTGTTATTAAAATGTGGCAATTAGCAGGGTTACAGAAGTCGATAAGAGGGGAGAAAGATATTTGATTTCCTCTGGCTGGGGAGGCTGAACTGTAAGCACTTCACATTCATGTTCTTAAAAAATAGACTATTCAGCCAAATGGTGGAGAGGGAGTTTATTTTACTGTTAATAAGAGGACAGGATGAAGGAAAGCCATCTGGAATTTAACATACAGTATAATACATTATGTCTGTGTCTTACACATGCTTTGAAATTAGGCTAGTAGTCAGTACTTTCACTCTTCCAATAGCGAAACACTAGCCATATAGGACAGAATTGTGGAACACACCCAGCCAAGCACAGAGCAGCTCTCAACTATACTTCACCTGAGGACACTAAAAGAACAGGCTGACCACAGCAGCGAGTTGTAAAACAGGCCTGTAGCCAGAAACCTATCTACCTTCAGTATGTAGGCTATAACAGCTACATTATTCTGTTGTGCCAGTGTATTATATGCAAGTAGGACAAAGATAATACATACATAAAATTGGGTCTTTTAGAGTAACTTCAGGTCTGTTCGTCTTGTGTTTGTCCATATTATATCAAAAACATCTTTTTATGTCTGTGTGCTCTGACAGCAATGTTGTAGGGTGGTGACTTTTTTTCAGAAAGTACCTTGTAGTCCAGCGGGTGGTGTTCCTAAAATGCACTGGCCATCTGACCCATTGCATACCCTACTATCAGTTAAGTAGGCTAGGTTCTTCTCTTAGCAAATGCAGAATGGAGAAAGCTAGTGGAGAACACTGGATGGATATTCATGACACCAGAATACTTGAAAAATATTGGATTCAAGGTTATATCTAGATGAAAAAATGATGGATAAAGGTAAGGCTGTTTGCTGAGGGTAAAACTTCCCAACAGTAACATTAGCTTGTGCACATAAGGCAGTGGAGGCATTGCAGACAATAATTCTACAATGTGGTGTATCTACAGTAGCTTAGCATAGGGGGGTTGCCTTTAAATTAATTCAGATAAATTATGCATGTTCAAACTAGACTTGTTTGGGCAACAGTATTTTTTTACATCTCCATACTTTTGGCATTCATGCTGTAAAACATGAATGGAAGCTAGCTGATTCACTTGACTTTTGAGCCAATCAAAAATCTTTTTTGTAAACAGCAAAGTTGGTTGATTGGTTGGGCTTCTGTCACTCACAACAAAGATAAAGGAGTTCCAGGAATTTCAGGAGGAGTTAAAACCGGTGAATAGCTTCCTTGGCTACAGGCTTGGTGGTAAATAACAAACCTCTTAGTTCAGAGGAATATAAACACAATGGAGCAGAGCTGGTTGGTTAGGATTGTCATAAATATCTCCAGCACCACAAGCTCTATATTTCCCTAGAAGGGTTGGAAAGCCACAAATGTCACTGAGGTAATAAGTGCTCACTCCTTCTCCATGAGGAGGGATAGAAGAAGAGGAGGATGGCAAAAACAGAGGGAGAGAAGGAAAAGAGGAAATGAGGGAGGGAGAACAAGAATTAGTAATGTGTGTGTGTGTGTGAGTGTGTGTGTGTGTGTGTGTGAGTGTGTGTGTGTGTGTGTGTGTTAGCATGTGTGTGTGTGCGTGCGTGTGTATGCATGTGTGTGTGTGGGTGGAGAAGTGACGAGGCGATGAGTAGCCCAACCAGAGGAGGATATGTGGGAGGGAGTGTGTGGGAGTAGTGGGGCTGGTGTGAGAGAGAAAGAGACTCTGTCTCTTTAGGCAGAGATATACACAAGTGGATTAAAAGAGCACTCATACTGTATAAACACATAGAACCGACGGGAGATTTATGCACAGAAAACGCACACAACCATGTAAGGATAATAGGCATGAACACATGCATGCACATAATAGTACATATACATAAGGGTGGATTCCTGTGGGAACATACTGCGTTCCCAAAGAATGAATTAAGACTCAAGCCAGGGTGTAGTGCATGTTGATGTATTGATTATAAAACAGCAACAGAGGGCATTACTTCACAAGGCAATTTCATTCCCTGTTTTAAGCATAATGTTTATGCGTGTGTGCGTGTGTGTGTGCGTGTGAAAGACAGGAGGAAAAAAGGGAGGGAGGAAGAAAGAAATGGAGAGCAGCTGCCGTCTCTTAGGTGTGTAGGTGGGACCATTTGCAGTCCATCTCTTACTGAGCCTCCATGGAATTAACAGGCTTTAAAGAGGTGCAACAAGAGCTCAAACTCATACATGCGTACATACCGATAGAAACAAGCTGGTATTTGTCAGGATGTCATGATGCCTACTGATCAATCATGTAACTGATCTGAGCTGAAAATCATTGATGTAGTGTCTATGAGGTCACTTGGGTGCCTAACACGATGCTTTCAAGCTTGAGTTTACACTCGTCAGTTGGGGCTGATTGCTTGGCCTGTGTTGGTCACGTCTCGGCATGCAGACTTATATGTTACAAAAACTTACCAAAAATAAGGAGCCCTCCTGGGGCCGACAGGGGAAAATAAGATTCATTTGTTAGTGCGCAGGCTCAGTAAAAATACAACATTATACGATACCATGTATAAAATACCACCCCTCTTAAAACCGTGGCATGCGTGTGTTGTAAATTGTCCGGGTGCTGCACTGCCCTTTTTCTTTATGTCAAGTAACATGTAGAAACGTGATGTCTGAAGCTTTCTCGAGAACCGCTCATCCGGAATACTTCACAGTCAACAATGCAGTTCACTGGGTCCTCAGCAACACACCCGACAAGTTTGATGTCAATCGGATGAGCAGTTGTCAAGAAAATTGTAATACAGAAAGACAGACATTTCTCCATTTATACTCAGATGTCCATCTCTATCAGTTACTGGGGCCAGGCATTTCAAATCTAGACAACATAACAGAGCCTGGTTGAAGTTAAAATCTAACAAACAAGCAAGGAACAATCTTCACTACTGAGTCTGAAGGCCTGGGAGACCGGAGGGATCCAAAATATACCACTCTTCAAGCCTTAATATCACCTTAGTGGGTATTTAATTTAATCTCCATAAATACAAATATTAAAAGCAAGTGAAATTGGCTATTGAAACATAAAGCTACTGTAGTGAAACGATTAATCAATTCAAATACTTTGCATGGCAATATCTCTTATAAGATTAGGGCAAGATTAATAACAAAAGCTATATCTTTAAACAATATCAGGTTGTGCTTTGTTCAGCTAACCTCCAGTACTCTCTTTTCTTCTGATCTGTGGATATTTCTGTGCTCTCCCACCGGTAAAACAGGAAGCTCTGAGGTTTGGGACTCACCCCTGCACACGGTCAGACAGAAGGTCAACGCACTGGGCAACTCAGGGTGTGGACTCAAAAAAAGTTAAAAAAAACAAAACAAAACAGGGAGCTGGAAAAAAAAAAACCAGCATCGATCCTTCCCCTGGGAATCACAGTGGAATGCAGGGTTGTGTTGGGTGTAGCTGGTACATTGTACTAGAGACTGACAATGAACAACAGGGGCTAACAACCTTTCTTTTACAACTTACAACAGCACAGAACAATTCAGTCTCTGCTGTAGCTTGATGAGCACAGACAAGAACAGACAGATATAAAGACAGAGAAGATGAGTCGTTTGACCAGGAGGATGAGTCATTTCAAATATCCAGTCCCTTGCAGATTCTTCCTCCAGGCAGGGCTTTTGAAAATGGAATCAGTTTTCAGGTCCCTCACACATACTTGTGACAAAAGAGGGTAGTACATCGATATACGTCCACCCACCCACACATACACACACACTATATATATGTGCAGTTTCCAAAACTGGTAATTTTTCTTCCCTGGTCAATAGCGATAAGTCTACTCACCTACCAGCACACAAAAAAATGTGAACACACATTTAACAGTGTCTGACAATAAGTATTCTTTGAAATGATACGGAATTCCTCGCTGTTAGAGCCCAAGTGTTGTGTGGTGCAAGAAGAGATAGATAAGCTGTCAGTTAGATTGCATACATATTGCTCTCGTTTCATGACAAGTTCAGCTGAGGATGTCTGGCTTGGAAGAGCTTGCTACTGTAAGCGGGGCTCCAGTTAAACACAGAGGTACTGCTGTAAACTTTGGAATCAATGGAAAACCTCACAGAGGCTGCGAAATAGAGAGAGAGATAGAGGGATAGAGGGAGAGAGGGAGAGAGGGAGAGAGGGAGAGAGAGAGAGAGAGGGTCGCTTGCTGAATAAAACATCCTGAGAGCACTTTCATGTCAGTCCCTGTTGGCTGGGCTGGAGGAAAACCAAACTGGATCCTCAGCACCGCTACAACAAAGGCCCCGTCAAATCAACAGCTACTTCTACGCAGATCAAGCAGTCGAAAGCACAATCAGTGCAAAGGGAATCTCTTCAAACAGGAGGCTGATTTCCCATGGGCTGGTGACAGCAAATACGAACACACTCACATGCACCGATCACCTAGGAAACTACTCACTATGAGAGGACCAGGTGTTGTTTCTCCAATTGACCTTTATATTTGTAACCGGAGCGCACACACAAGCAGACCGACACACCTAATTGACATGACATACACACATCACATGAGCTGCAACATGTCTGACATCTGCTATACTGATACAATTTTCCACACAGAATCAAAGCTTATCACACTGGAAAAGCATCAAATTGGCAAATTCCTACCAGTCATATAAAAAGGCTTTTCTAAAATGTAATCTTCAGCTCGCATGACAACACGTTGCCATCGTCTATACTGTTGTAAATAAATGATGTTCAGCTCCCACCTCACGTGCTGACAGTACTGCACTCATCAGTTACATATTTCCTTTCTCTGACGACATTTCTCTGACAAAAAGAGGCCCATAAATTGAAAAAAAATGAAAATGATTTCCTCCAGGTCACAACGGAACAACAAACTACTTTAGGACTACAATGATTCAGTAAAAATTCTAATTAAAAAAACACCTCCTGTATCAACCCACACACTCACTCTGAATGCTGCTTGGCTTCCCCTGACACATTTTTACACAGAAAGTTGATGTTAGATGACGCGTTCGTGTATGTAACTGCATAAAGAACTGCTGCTGCTGCTGCTAAAGGTCAGTGCGACGAGGCCAACATCAAGACAGTAAAAGAGAAAGAGAAAAAAATGGAGGTTATCAAGTATATGTCAGTCACTTACCCAAATCTTTGGATCCTTGACTCTCACTGGCCAGCTCACCCATTCTGACCAGAGCATCAAAGTAGCCTTTGGCAGCAAATGTCACATCTATAAGCAAAGACAACAGCAAAGAAAGTAGCATAGTTATTGAGTTAAAGGTTACAGCAACAGTGTGTCTTTTCAAATTTGAACCATTACGCAGTTAAGATTTGTGTGAACCCAGACGGCAGCTTTATGGGCAGGTGACAGTGAAATATATTTCGCACTCCTCTCCTTCCTCGTACTCTTTCCTTCTACCTCTGCTTTTCCACAGATGCTTTTCAAGTAGTGAATCACAGCTTCTCGCCATCAGGAAATAAGGAAACACTGATGTTGCAACGTAATTACTCGGCATCATCTTGTTGGCTTGATTGCAAAGAGGAAATTATTTTTTGACAGATAATCTGTGCTTGCTGGGTACCCCACACAATCATAGAAAACTCTTTTCTGTTATGTTTTGTTTCTGGCTTAGCGATATAATGAGAAGAAAAGTTGGTTTATTATAACCCTGAGGTGAATGAGAGCCATTAAGTTTAATATTTGCGGGATTTTTTTTGCAGTAACAATATGTTGCCTACACATCAAATCCATTGAAGCATGAATTACTGTTGCTCAAAACTGAAAAACTGGAAACATTTACTTTGCTTGGTACATGTTTTAGCAGCTTGTCTGTTGGTGATATATAATATGTACCACGCATTGCAGTGAGTCTATCAAAACTTGTACAATTTTGGAAGATGTTTCTGGAACGGAGTAACTGGGAGGTAGTGTGTGGTAAATCAGGTGGGCCAGTTTGAGTCCAAAAAACAGCACAGGGACATTTTTCATTCCTGGGCTTTTTTTTCTTTTATCTATGATCACATGGGCCAACAAAAATCAGCCAACAGCTCTGAGAAAACATTGTTGTCCCACCAAGGAAATAGCAGTGTCATGCTGTTAACCACCACTGGCCTTTTCCCCCTCCTGTTCCGTTTAATCTTTTTTGTCAATACGTCTGAACCCTGGACAGCAGGGAGACACGGGGACTATGGGAGACTGTTGATTAGCTGATGGATTAAGGTGCATATGCCTGTATAGACAGGGCTTCGACCTACTGGCAACACTGGATGGTTTGGTTTCAGGTGTGCTGTTATGTGGCCGACACTGTACTGAGTTTTCATTAAAGAAGGCAAGTAAAAGAACTTTCCCTCTGGCATCAATACAAGGTATATTGGTGTAATGGCCCTTAAAATGTATGGTGCTAAATGGCAGATTTGTGCACAGACACACACACACCTACTAACGTACACACAGAATGCTTGACCTCTACTCTAGATCTTTAGCGTACACAAAAACAATCAGTGAGGTTAATCCTAATCAGCAGCCATATCTCTTCTTCTCTCTCACTGATCAAAAGTACTCCTAGTTGCCCAGATCAATAACCACCTCAGCCCCCTATTATTCCAACTGCTCCTGTGATGGCCAACAAAGGTCGAACGGGGTAGAGTCAGCTTCCAGTGATTTGTGCCCTACTGCCATACGGGCTGCCTATCAGCCCATCTCCAGTGAATAATGGGCGCTGCTTTTTGGAGGTGAATTCAACAGCGGTCCAGGTGACAGATGGGCCCTGTGCCTGCAGACAGCTGCCAGGTGAGAGATACATTTACAACAATAGCCTGGCAGGGGCAGGCTAATTCTAGCAGACAGATGCAGCCCTGCGATAGGGGGGGTGGGGGGTCTCCCAGGCTGGAAGCCTCGCTGCTTCGCTCCGAGGCTGAGGGACATATGCGAACGCTAATCCCAATTACAGCTGAGTCAACGGCAGAAGACGGCTTGTGTTTCCTCCTTCCGCGCTTGCTGGGGGAACACCTGAGAACTGAGAGCAGAGCCCCCTGAGCATCACGGCCGATTTCTCTTCATTATGCTGAGCAGACCTCCTGCCTTGCTTGATGTGGAAAGTGTGTGTGAATGTGTGTGTGTCTGTACATGTGTGGTAGGGAGTTGTGCGAGTAGGATGGTGGGAGCTGCTGCAGATTTTCAAAGAGATCTCCAAGCAACGGACACTTTCTTCTTGCTGATGCTGCTGGTGTAGTGTGTGAGTGTGTGTGTGTGTGTGTGTGTGTGAGTGTGTGTGTACAGTTGGAGGGTGGCTGAGTAGATAAGCTGGATCTATACAGATACTTTACTTCTATTTAATGAAATGAGTGGTGAGGGGCTCACAGCGACAGACGGAGGGGATTACCGGATCTCTGATTGCAAGGCAGATAGTCAGTAGGGGAGGGGCTCATCTGAGAGCTACTGATCCATCACTCATCCTTCACTCTAGAGAAGAGGAGGAAAAACCACTCATCTCTTAATCAGGACAACCATCATTTCCTCTACCTGCATTGTCCTCCTCGCACTGTCAGGAGACTTGTATAACAAGCTCCAGGCCATGTTTTGGTAGGCAGTCAGGGCCATTCAGTTGTACGCATCTGTTGCTTATACACTTATCAAGTGCTGCGACATTCAGCTGACTGAATGCTGTGTTGGAACGTGCCCATTTCCAGATCTAGCAAGCCTACCCATGAAGCCATTTTGGCATTTCTGGTGTGGAATAATTTCAGTGAT
>BRZM01003990.1:21627-38401 GCA_033238685.1 Lates japonicus
AGTCGACAGTCACACCCACAGGACATGAATTACACCAAACATGTTCACATCGTCAGGTCAGCATAGCTCACATGTCTGTTCACTTGAGATGTTCAGATCATAGCCAGTCGTAGTCACAGCCGCCGAAGCGATCTCCACAGAGCCACATAACCACGGTGTAATCTCGGCAGGTCAAACAGGTGCGCGGGCGAAACAACAGCATCCAGACCTCGGAACGTCGACGGGCCGAACACCGAGCGTCACCACCGTCGAATTCGGTTCTTTATCATTATGGCAGATACAGACAATGCGCATCAGCAGTTGGCAAAACATACGCAGGCATGTTCACGTCGGCGCAGGCGTAACCAGTGACAACCGCACGGTGCACCACACCAACTTCGACGAGGAGAAAATGGCCCCAGTTTACACGTAAGACATATTCGTTGAAAATACTCGAAGGAACCGTCGGAGTTAAAATCGACGCGACGGGGAAATCCTGCATGAGTCATGTCGTATTGGCGTTGTCCCACAGCGCACATGCCGAGCAGCTGTCTGGCGAACTGCCTTTTTCTCCCTCCGTCAAACAGATACCTGTCACTGCAGTTGCCGCAGCTGTGGTTTCGATAACGGTGCAGTTTTGTTGAACCAGGTTCAGAGGAAATAAATCATTAAAATACTATAATTTCAGCATAGATTGATAACACCAGAAGTCCCCGGTCGTGGCGGGCGACGCAGCACACCACCACACACATCAATAAACACCATCCCACACCACGCCGACTATAACACCTGCCAATGGAGCCGGTCAGTGCCGTAACAGTCGCGCGCAGCGTTTAATCAAACAAAATCAGCGCTGCGGTTGGCCCGGCACAGCCGCCCCGCGTCATGCTGCCCAGACAGCAACGCAGCGTCACCGATAAAACAAATATCCGTATCACGTCCATCACACCTGCCGCGTTCATTAACGAGCCGAACATATGGGCGAAACTCCATCCAGCTCACTGGCGAAAAATTTATTAACGAAACATCCCTTTCTGTCCTGCAGAGCCCGACACAGGAGCCACGCAGCCAGAACAACAGATACCTCGACATTGAATCATTCATCGGTGGCAGTCACCAGTCAATAGTCGCCCGACGACGTCAAACAGCAACACCACCGTCTGACCACATGAACAACCATACCCAGCAGACGCCCGTTGACGCTTGCGTCATATCGAAACTTCGAACGCGACCGAAGAACATTCCCCGTGTCATAGTTCGCCGTCGTAGTTCGCCAGCCGCATCAATAAACACGCATCAGAATACGACACCATGATTGCGATAAAGTTTGTCGAAATACCGTAGCAGCAATGATGCTGGGGTCGTCAGGGTCTGCCATCACCGTCCTTCGTCACCTGCCTGCGATCTCATACCACCGGATCTCAGCACGATACAGAGGATCTCAGACCACGGATGACCACCGCCGGCTGAAGATAATTCCCTTTGTCAAACGAACGCCCTTTAGCCACCAGAAAAAAAAAGAACAGAACACCCGGCCAACGCTTGAAAACAATAACCATCGTAGCAGAAAAACAGCAGACATGATGAGCATGTAACAGACGCCGCATTGTCAAACCATTACCACCTCGGGACGCCGATCATTGCCGCGCAGCGTCACCACAGAAATACAGGGTCAGTCCCAGAAGCGACAGGTTGAAGCCAGCCAGTGAAGCACGCCACCGCGATACCGCCATCGCGGAAGAAATTGTCAGCGTCAGTACCATTTTATCGAAAACAGACTGGCGATGGTGACACCAGTGCGTCAGACGGTTATTTTTATTTTTGCGAGCAACACAGTGCGAGTCAAAGAAAGTTCGGGCCCCACACTGAGCAGCGCAGCTGAACATTTCAAGAGCTGTTACCTGAGTTACACGACGAGGCCCAGCATGATTGTGGTGATGGAGCGAGCGTCGGGCCCAGCAGTCGCCACCGAGCTCACCGTGCCATGCCAGAGTTCGCGTGTTTATATTCATAGTTAGGCTATTTGTGCGCGACGCACGCTCAACTCATCATAAACATTCGACGAGAGACACGATGAGTTATACCACATTCACCTGCTAGAAAGCGAAAATGCGACAGCCGATACCAGCGCCCACATGGTACCACCAGCGAATATAGCGCATCACAGGCGGGCGAAACAGGAATATTGCACATCACTGTTATAACATGATGACCGTATGAAACACACGTCATTGGAAGATTGAGCAGCCACGCGAGAATACGGACGCACCAGCATATTACTGCCGGTCACGAACGAGTACGTTATTTTCCATTACAGTTGCGATCGTTACCACACTTTCATCGCCAGATACCACGCCATGAGATGCCCAGGTGGCAACAGCAACAGGTTGCGGCGTGGTGACGCCACCGCAGCGTTAGCGAAATGTCTTCAGCCAGTATAACGTCACAACAGCAGGCCTAGTAAGCGCCTCTTTTGAGTACGCCAGCCATGCCTATACACGTGAGTTTACCGGTCCAATATCGTTAACCGAGTCACATTAATGTTTCACATTGAGATTATATTAATTGTTACCTCATCGCCCAGTCAACCTGGTCAGCGCCGACGTTAACCGACAGATGGTTCACAGGATTCGTTAAAGAAAGGCGCCAGCGACTGAAGGTACCGTAGATACTGTATCTCAGGCAGGTTATAATATCAAACCATTACAGATTACCAGGATGCATAGCTGCATAATGACGGTGCAAAATTGCCGATAATATACAGCTCAATGATGTTCGAGGGAACAGACGTTAGCGCCGGTATCCGCGAGTGTTACAGATGAGACTTCCTTCACTTTTTCGTTTTCGCCAGATACCGAACACGATTGCGTCAATATCATTCGGTGCCGACCAGAGACGCCTCTGTGGCAGCGAGCCCAATGTTTGCCAGTTAGAGCGTTATCATTTCGAATATTGTCGTTGACATGGTGAGGTAGACATTATTGTGCTTGGCAAGTTTTACACCCACCAGTCATTTCAAATGCAAACTGAAATAAAAGCCCACATTGTCTTAACGTAAATTGTAACTTGCTGTAGAAAGCAGTGAGTGAAAACTGAACCAACAAATCATCAACCAGACTTCCAGCTCACTACCTCTATCACCCATGTCATCAATATACGACCAAAAGTACCAGGACACCACATGCTTTCAAGTGTGATTAATATGCCTTTCTAACAGCTCTACCTTCGAAGGTATTTACAAAATTCTTGAAACTGCTGCAGGGCTTTTATTCTATTCAGCCACAAGAACATCTCTGAGACTGAGGTCGGGCACGGATGATTGCGATAAGACCTGCTCAGCAGCGTCAGGTCCAGTTCATCCCAGTGCCATCGTGCTGTTTGAGCAGGGATTGAGGTGAAGGCTCTGTTCAGGGTACTACTCATATAGAAAGCTTGTTTTGTAGTCTTTTGATCACAGGGGCATACTTATAACCAGCAGGTGTATTTATCAACCCAGTCAAAAGGAGGAAGTGCACTATCACTGTAATATCACTGTATGCTGGGATTACGATCTTCACTGAACCAACCATAGAAAGTAGCAGCAGAATGAGTACAATATCATACGGATACAACATGTCTGTTTTACAAGCCTCTCCATTCTTATAACTGAGGCCGAATTATTGTCACACACATTTACTGTTGCTATCATTGAGAAAACAGCATAAACATCAACACCTTTCATTAAATTAAATAGCATTTAACTAACTAGTTAAGTTTTCCCAGCATGCCTGAGGCCAAAGGCAAATTGTGTTCTGAATGGTGATTGTATTGGTAAATCTGTATGAGGTATTGGGTAGAAAGGATGGTTTGCCACCAAAAATACATGCTACTACCGTGAGATTGAGCCTGCCTCAGTGGTTCCAGCATGCTGTGTGTGTATTAGGGTGTACTATTTCAAACAACAAGCACTGTTTTTGGCACAGAAATATTCATGTGATGTATCCTTATTGAGTTCTGTCAAATTAAGGTTGACTACACTAAGATGCATTAAGTGTAGTGTATTATAAATCTCAAGTAATGCCCACTTGTTTTGGCAGAACATATTAAGTTAATGTGACTCATAGTTTTTGGAGTTGACAGCTTGATCGAATTTGACTACACTGTGATACATTAAGAGCTCACATCTTTAAAAAGTACAGCTTACTCTCAAACAACACATGTTCATTCTAAAAACGTAATCATTTCACTGAACGTGACAGTTAGGCTCTTTTACTCACTTTTCCCAAGGTACTCGGTTTCCTTTTTTCTTTTTTTTTTTAAAGGAAAAGTAACTTACTAGAACCTGCTCCTCAGTAGCTGTTTTCTTGTTGTATATTGTCACATTATGCAATACAGAGGTTGTAGCTCTCACACAATTGAATGCTACACAAGCTCAACACAGCTTAAATACAGTGGCATCATTGTGGAAACACATAATGGTCAGTATCCAGTGCCACTTCCCCACTCTGACACCCATCACACCCTTAGTATTTTGAATCCTCTAACCCCTGTATTTGTCATCTTTGTCGTCTTCCTAACAACATACACCACCTAAATGTATTCATGAGGCGTAACCATCTGTAACATAAAATCTAAACATAAGTGAGAGTCAAACCTTGGATGATCATAAATACCATGAGCACTGACATCACCGTTGCACTATGGCACGTTGGGCAAATTGTTGCCTTTTACTACCACCATCCCCATGTGACTGACAAAGGTAGATGTGACAGCAATCGCACTTCCTGTGTTTCTCTATCATTGCGTGGGGGTGGGAGGATGTCGTAGAACACAACACTGGCAGTGAATAGGACTACTGGGTATTGTAAGAAGGGTGTAGAACAGCTAGTCACTGGCTGTAAATGGAAAAATAGCATGTACTCGTTCATTGTTGTGTGTATGTGAACAAGTTTTTCTTGTATAAATAATTATACCTGCTTTTTTTTAATTGTAATCCAAAAACATTTAAATATTCTCTCATATTAAACACTCAAAAGTCTTTCAATGATGACGTGTGTTGTTGTATTACAGTTCAGTGTCAAGTGGCTCTTGAGTTTCTGTTGTTACTAGTGGCTACAATTAATCCTGCCCTTTGCCAATGATTAGGGTGCATAGAGTAATAGAGTAATCATTCACTGATAAAAAGAATTCAAAGCTCACTCAGGAAGTTTACCAGATGGCTGTGAAGGCTGTCATGCTTTGATTTTTACTCCCTTTTGCCATCAAACGATACAAATATCAGCTGTCCCTCATACATTTTCCTTCCCCTCTGCTTGAATGCAGTGAGGAGGATGTGGGTATAACCTCATCGTGGTACCCTTCAATTTCTCTCTGACTTCAGATGTTTATGTCGATGGGTTCCCGAGGGAGCGGTTGCAGCAGTTAATGACAAATACATACGCACAAATGAAAGCCCCACACAGCACAACTGCCATACCGCGGACCACCACCGCCACAACTTAAGACACCCGTTTCTCTGGCACGGGATCCTGACGCTAAATGATAACAGCAGTGGAGTATCTGGTTACATCACACTGGGCTGTTGGCCCCCGTCAGCAGCGTTGACTCACAGAGGGTCTGGTTAGTGGCTCTCCTTACATTGTCCTCTGGCTGCCAGCTCACTGCTGGAAGATCAAACTGCCCCACCCGGCCTTCCTCAGCTCCATCACCCATGTCAAATGCCGTTTTCGTCAGTAACTTCTAGGTACTTGAGACATTTCTGTCACCAGGTGGCAATGCATTTTCAAATGCAGTGAGGTTAATGCATTCTGAAGCAAAGTTTTGAGGGGAAAAACTACCAATATGGTGTGAATGTTTGAGACTTGTCTTTATCTGTGTATTTGTCCTTTGTGAAAACATGCTATAATATTATAAAGCTCAAAGAATAACCCATTTAATCAAGTCTTATACCATCTAACATGAAATATGCCCACTGAATTGTCTACATCACTAAAACTAAATAGAATCCTGCCAATATACATGTGATTTTCCAGCAGTTGAAGATAAATGTATATTTGCCAAACTGTTTTTTCTTTTTTCCATTAAAAAAAATGGTACTGATAGTGTATACTGACTGAATTTTGTCATTTCTTTGGTGTAGCTGAGCCCTCCTGACCCTTATCCATTATACATGAGTCTACAAGTAAAGGCTGTTATGTACAGTAAATATAATAAGTATGTGTTTTTCCACTTTGGTGCTCACGGCTAACCTATTATGTAGTATTACAAGCCTGTCCTAAATTGCCAAACTGCTATAGGCATTAGAATAGGACTGTACCAAGTGTACAAAGACTATATATACAGTAGTACATTACATATGCTTTTTTTCTGTGTAAATCACAGGTATTTGTGATTTGTTTGTAGTTATGTACCAACAAAGAAAGACATTTTTAAGATGACTTGTTTGGAGTGCATTTTTGCCTTTATTTGACAGTGGCAATAGACATACAGACAGGAAATGTGGGGGTGGAGAGACAGGGATATGACACTAAACACATATCCCCTTCCCAGAGGTGAAACAGTGAACATTGTGGTAATGTGGTGTGCACTCGGCGTGCTCCAGCTAGACATTTTCACAGTATTCTGTTGACATTTTACTGTATATATTTCCCCTATCACACATGTCCTGCTTACTGATGATTTATTGTTTTTCTGCTTTCTGCTTACTGATGAGTTATTGTTTTTCTAAATACATATCAAGTGTTGTTGGCCAGGTTATTTATTCTTTTTTTTTTCTATATTGGTGGCTAAAAAGACAACGTTATGAGACATAACTGCAGTAATTTGACCAAAACCTCAAGTACATCTATCATTACAGTAAAGGGAGGATATGCTGTTGGCCTCTGATTCTTAATGTCTTCCCCCATTTTGCTGCCTTGTTGACATTCAACCAATTTCACCTCTTCCAACAGGAGGTCTTTCACCGCCTCTATCTCATCTACACGGTGGGGTACTCCATTTCTCTGGGATCACTCATGGTGGCTGTCGTTATCTTGGGATATTTCCGGTGAGTCAATGCTGCCGCTGGGATCTTTCAATCAATCCTTTCAACCCCAAACGTCCCCGAGAGACAGGTTTAGACGCACAGGGTCAGAAATTAAGGTGAGAGCAATTGAGGAAGGGACCAAAATAGGAAGTCTAAATGTTTAATGGAGTGATGGCAAGATGAATACCGATTTCCTACAATGGCATTTTATCAGTTGCAAACATACAGTGACGCAGATATTCATTTCACGATGAGGCTTTATCACGAAATCATGCAATTGAGCTTCACTGCATGGTCATGCAATGCATTATATTTTGTGTCACAGCAACAACACGAAGCATGCGGACTGTATCAGACATTACCTTTGACTTTTAACAGACTATGATATGTCTACCTTTGTGGAGGAGTGTGCCTTCAGGCTTGCAGTAATGCATGTCTCATTGTCTGACATTTAGGTTCTTTGTTATTTTCATGCTGATTTCAAGTTTCATTGACAAACAACCAAAGCTTGGATATTGACTGGATATTTACTGACTCCACCAAGCTTAGAAAGATTACAGCTCTCAAGCGACAAATTGTGTGCTTCTCTCCCTTTTTTCCCCACTGGAACATATAAAGTAGATAAATAAGTTGTTTAAAAATGAGAAGAATTGAGCGCAAATACTCAGATACAAGGGATTTTTTCTTCACAGCTGATTAATTCAGGGCAGATTTGTCATTATTTGCTTATTTTGTTGAGCATGGGGAGTATCAGGAATCGATGTGAAGGCGCTGTTTACCAATGTTCCCACCAGCGTGACTTACTGTACAGGCAGGCAGTCAGAAGGCTTTAGGAACGCTCCCAACTGGCACCAGGAAATCTATGGGCCAAATGAGTTTAATAAGTTATCCCAGGGGCCCATCTGACATTCTGGCTCTGTGCTCCGGAGCGCTCCAGCCATGTCTCCCCCTACCCCCCACCCCCACTTCAACATGTCAGCTTTTAGACAGGAGAGCTCTTAAATGTTTTCTAGGGACAGAAAAGGGATATTTCACATTAGCAGCCATGTTCAGAATTTTTCACCAGGGAAATGTGAGCTAGATTAGATTTCGCCCACTACTCCTAAATCAATAGGGTAGCGTGTCATATATTCAGCTCATTAATGAGGCGTTTATAATGAATACAGCGGGACCATTTTAGTATTCAGTAACTGTTTAAGACCTTATGATTGTTTCATGAGACTTCATAAATATTCTAGTTTAATTTGGCTTTTGGAATGTATTAAAACACTAGTGAATATTCAGTAAATATTATCATTGACTCCCTTTACTTGTTTACTGTGTAATGACGTAACCTTTGAGGCTATTGATCAAGCAACTTGATTCTAATACCGGAGCTCAACTTCATAAGCCCACTCCACAGTAAACTCTCAGACAGGATATTTTGAGAGAATTTTTTGACAGATAAACTCGTGCTTCTCTAGAAGGAAATTTGCATGCTTTTCTCAACACATGCTTGCAATTTTGTTTTTACAGCTCACTTTGAGCCGAGCATTTCAATATTTGTGCGTTTTCAAGCCCCTAAATCTCAAGAATGTGTTATAGTCAGCGTGGAATTCAGCTGGCTCTAATTAGGATGAGTATTGTTTGTGTGTGTGTGTGTGTGTGTGAGTGAGTGAAAATACTTGCACTCACTTACATGAAGGTGTGCCAGCCCACACCTATACACACACACACACAATTTTCAGGAGACCTCTCTTTTGACCTTGCATCTCTGTTTGTTTTCTCCCTAGACGATTACACTGCACCAGGAACTACATCCACATGCACCTATTTGTGTCCTACATGCTGAGAGCTATAAGTATTTTTGTGAAAGACATTGTGCTCTACTCTGGAGCATCCTTAGAGAGCATGGAAAGAGTCACCGTGGAAGACCTCAAGTCCATCACAGAGGCTCCACCAGCCAATAAAACACAGTTTGTAGGTACAACACACCCTCGGTATGGATGGGGTCAACATAACACACCAGCCATGAGAAAATACAGAGGAAGGGAAAAAAGCGCGTTTCTTCCTTAATTGAATTTCTCAGCATATGCTATAACATGGAATAAGCACATAATACACAGTATAACCGTACAGGTTTCCCCAGACAAATTCACTGTAAGAATAATCAATTTGATTGCTCACATTCACAGATAATTTAATTTGTAGTGGTTGGGCATTTAACGTTTTGCTTCCAGAGGAAGTGGTATTTTGCAAAGTCTCACCTGCTTTCCAGTGCTGGAGCAAATAAACTGTACTGTCTGTCACCATGCCAAACTTTTGCAAGGCCGATGCTTATTTTTCCCTTTCAGAGTCAAGTTTAAAAAATGGGTGAAGACTGGGTACTTTTCATGCATGCTTTGTCATAAACAAACAATTTGTACAATATATATTTTATAGGTTTTTGTCCCTAGCTCTCAAACTGGTTACATACATGACATGAGGAAGGCACATACCATGCATGTATGCTTGCATGTGTATCTTTATAATGTATATAGTTGGCAGACCAATGAAAACTTAATCAACTTACAGATATCTATTTACACACACATTATATCTATATCTGTATATGTGTATCATATAAAATAGTTATTTCAGTGATTATAAACGAGACAGGTGGTGGCACAGTAGCAGTAAGTGGTTATCACTGTACTCACAGCAGTGGGTTTGGTCTCTCTCTGGGGTGTTTCCATATGTACCTTTATTGTCGCCACAACATTGGACTAGTGACCTGTTCAAGGTGCACCGCCTCTCGCCCAGTGTCCACTCAAGGATAATGGTGTAGCTAATGGTTGATTGGATGGATCATTGGACAGTGTTTGGTGCTAAAATGAGGTTTTCATTACTCACATCCTGTTTTCCTTTTCCATTTGGTGACTTTGGCTGCATATACATCATAATTTGGTGTATGATTCCACACCTATTGGTATGACACTGTAGCCTATTCTTGGGAATTACACACCACATGGTTTTATTAGCTTCTGTGGAGAGTGCTCAATAATCAGCAGCTTTATGAATATATGTTATTCCTGACTGAAGAAAACATAATGTAATAGGAACAAAATGTTCCAGTCACAGACCTTTGTCTCCATTAAGGTGTGAAACCAGATTAAAAAGCTGCCCCATGGCAAAACCCTGCTGTAGCGAACAATGCTTGTTACAATACAAACTGATGAGAAAAGATATTTGTAATAAAATACAAGACTAGTAATCAGTACAAGGGACAGAGGGGTGCTGAATTTTAATAATCATGGCATGACAATACAGCAGCAACAGCTAAGGCTGAATAACAATGTGGTTGGCTTTAACTGGAGCTGAATGGGTAAGCTGACTCAAATGGCTTACATTTTGACTGCTGGACTACACATCCTGTCAATACCACAACACATAATACTAAGCGGATTATTATTAACCTCTGTTCAAACACAAATAAACTACAACAAGAATAAAAATGTCCTGTCAATATTGTATATTAAAGGCACAGTTCTAGGATACTCATTTTTGTTGGACATTTGTTTTCTCAATACTTGTGAGATGTATCTCAGTTACACTGCTCTCCGATACAAGCCAAGCGGGGCCTTGGGGAAATTCACATGGTCAAAAAACCGAATTAAAACACAAAGCTTTGCTAAAGCTGCAGCTCACTGTTGCTTGACACCTGCAGTTTTCCAATAATCTCTGCCCGGAATCCATAGGTGCCAATGTAATTGTCCGAACTATGTTACATAGACACTGTGTAGAAGCATGCCACGATTGCACATTTATGTAACATCACTCCAGTCAGTCTAAGCTGGGACAAAACATCACGTCCTCCATTTTCTATAGTTATTTTCCTTGCTGTGAAATGTCAGCACACCCTAACCTGCCAGCTGAACATATATTAAACATATTGGTGCAAAACTAGATGTTGCCACAAAGAAAGAGTTTAACTACTTTCAGTTCCGTGTCTAAAAATCAAAGTGGTGTAATTCCCTATACTGTATGTCCTTGCTTTATGTGTGGTATAGCTCCTCTAGATACACTGTGAAATAGATTAAATGTAAACATAACCTAAGTGCTTTCCCTCTCTCTTAAATGTCATAGCCGCACATTTTAATAAAGCATTCTAAAAAGCAGCCTAGTATCTCACAAGACCTGGCCCAGCACTGGATGATTACGGTACTGGCCATCAATGTGTCATTGTGGTTTACAGGAATCACTGAGCTGCTTTAAATAGCACAGTAAATGTAAGCTACTGTTCAGAGAAAAAAGCACTTCGAACATGTTCCCATTTAATCTGACTGTATCTGAAGAACTATACACATAGCTGAGACATACAGCCTCGAAGGTGGTACCACCAGTTACAGGTACGTGACAAAGTGAATGAACTCTTCTTTTATTATGTTTTATCTAATTTCTGATAACATGTTCGGCGGCAGTATAACGACTGAAACAGAAAAAATTGAATTGACGTGAATGTTGTTTGTTTCAGGTGATACGTAAATGTGTAATCGGTAAAGCCTTCTACAGTATCGGCGATGGTTCCGAGACAGCCGATACTCGATTCGAGCGAAGGCTGAAACTGCGGGTAACAGTGACTACGCTTTTATGGTAAAAGCTTTGTCGGTACTGGTGGTTTTGGACCGCATTCTGAGCCACAATATCGGTAAGTATCTGGAGACACATCTGAGGTGTGAGAAAAAACGATGTCCCGTTCAAACCTCTGTGGCTAACCTGTGGCCGACGGTGACCTCTTTGTTGTCGCTTGTTTGTGTTTGAACAGGTATCAATATCCGCTGGCCTGTTGTTTGGGATGGAAGTCTCGGCGGCCGCCAATATTCGAGTCGGCATCGATTGACGGCTCAGTTAAACCAGCTCCGTGTTCGGCCAGCTGTTGCTGCTGTATTGTCGTATGATTGGCGCCTCTGTCCCCGTACTGTGTTGCCACCGTCATCGGTTGCTCGTATGACGACGTGTTCGGCCACAGCTGAGGTACCGTAGAACAACTGATCTTGGTTTCACACCTTTAATGAGGACAAAGGTCTGTGTTCAATTTTGTTCCTATTAACATTGTGTTTTCTTCGGTCAGAGATAACATGTTCGTAAAGCTGCTGATTGTCGGGCATCTCCGCAGGCGCACGTTACGGAAAACCGTGATGTATTCCAGATGGGCCGGCGATGCCGGCGGTGTGGAATCGCCACGCATCAGGCCTTGACCCAGAAATCTGAGTGACCGGCGGTGAGGCGTTTGGCGCCAGGCTGTCCGCTCCATCCGTCAGCTCCGTCCGTTAGCCACCCGCCGCTCGCGGTGGCGCTGGGCGGAGGGTGCTGTTCAGATGCTGATCCATCACCGGAACGACACAGGCGCACATATCAGGCACGCCCGAAGACTCAAACTGCTGCTGTGGGGCTGACCTGCAGTGCCGCCGCCGTCGCATAATCACTGAAGTGTTTCCTGGTTTCATGCATGCACGAATATGGGCTAATAATGAGCCAGTGTTGGATTAGTTTTCATTCTGCCAAATCTTCATACGACCACAGTAACCAATGTCTGAAAGCATCATGCGGTAATAACCTTCCTCATGTCATGCGGTGACTCGGACCCCGGAGGAGCCGGGGACAAAGTCCTGGTATGTGCGCAGGTGTTTGTTTGTAAACATTAAATGAACCCGGTCACCGCAAGCGACTCGAGAAATACTGACCTGATAAAGTTTGGCATGATGTTCGTTAACGGTTTGCGAAGCCACTCTCTCTGGGTGGCGTTAAAATAGCAACTGCGGTGGTGTCTGTGATATGGGCAATCATTGCTGGTAACACGGTGGTCTGGAAAAATCAGCAATGTTATGCTGGCGGTATGACGTGACCTTAACGCTGCTGTGCTGAGGGGCCGGTGGCTGCGTTTCGCTTCCCTCTGTGTTGAGGACGAGTATGTTATGTTGACCCCATCATACCGCAGGTGTATTTTCGCTGTTCTGCCCTGGCTATGTTTTGACGGCACAGTGAAGCGCCTCTGTGATGAACAGGCGTGCTGTGCTGCAATACTCTCGGCGCTGGGGCCGCAAACTGAAATGCATGTGAATAGTTCCCTGGTGCAGTGTGATCGTCTGGGGAGGCAGATGCTGGTCCAGAGGTCTCCTGGTGACTTGATGTGCGTGGTGGCACACTGTCGTGTGAATGATGGGCGCCTCGCTCACTGCCACACCTGAGCTCATCTGATGGAGGCCGGCTGGTCCACGCGGCACGTTCTTCGGTTGGGGAAGCGGCTGCGGGTGATCGCTCGGCAAGGCGGGCTGTGGGCTGAGTGCTGGCGTGTGGGCGAGCTGGAAGAGCACGGTGTCAAAGAATTATGTACAGGGTTTTGTGGGTGGAGCAGCGGTTGAGCTCCGGCGTAGAATCCCGGGACAGCGATCAATGGCCTCGGGTACGTCATTACACCCGGTAAACAATGAGGGAGTCAATGAATATTTACTGAACTTGATGTTTAATACGTTCAAAAGCCAAATTAAACTTCAGAATATGTTGTGAGTCGTGAGGTGATCCAGATGTAAACGATTACTGAATCTTAAAATGGTCATATTCGTGTAAACTGCCTCGTGTGGCCAGATATATGACACGCTACCCAACGATTGGGAAGGTGGGCGAAATCGCTCACCTTCCCCTGGTGAAAAAGTGCAACGTAACTGCTGTGTGGTATCACTGTCTAAGCTGGGCCCAAGAGCTCTCCTGTCTGCGCTGACATGTTGAAGTGAGGGTGAGAGGACTGTGGCTGAACTCCAGGCTGAGCCAGAATATCGGGTGAGCCTGAAGGTAACAATGGCTGACCTTCATTCCTGGTGCCGGACGGGGCTAAAACGGGCTGCCTGGTCACGCTGATGGTTGTGGTAACGGCACCTTCACATCGTTCTGATATACATGCTCGCGCTCAAGCAAATAATGTTCGTCTGCCCTGGGCGGCTGTGAAAAAATCGCGCCTCTGTTCTTTGCGCTCGGTCTTCGTTTTAAACAACATTATCTGCTGTATGTTCCGGTAGGGGAAAAAAGGAAGGCTTACGGTGTCGCTTGGCTGTAATGCTGACTGAACAAGTAAATCGGTCATGTCAGCTTTGATTGTTCAATGAGCGCAATCAACGTGGTAAAATGTCGAACAATGAACATGCGTTACACCTGGCCTGAAAACTCTCCGCAGGCGGGCATGGTGGGTGAGGTCAGTGTCTGATGGTGCGCTCGTGCTGTGACGCAAGCTGTGCGTTGCATGACCGTGCGGTGACTCGGTGCAGCAGTTCCGTGATGAGGCTCGTCGGCGGTGGTCTGCGTCGCTGTTTGCGGCTGACTCAAGAGCTGCCATTGTGGAAATCGACGTTGCCATCCGATGTTGTTGAACCTGTTTGGTCGCTCGGTGCTCTCACGCTGTTGTGCGTCTGAAACAGCTGCTCGGGGACGTTGAGGTTGAGATTGGCCCGGCGGCGACCAGTTTCACCGGAAGCATCCCAGATGCAGCCGCCAGTGACCAGGGTACCGTGGATAGAGGCGGTGGCTCTCCTGTTGGAGAAGGTGTGGTTGGTCAACAAGGCAGCGTGAGGTGAAATCGGAGGCAACGCCTCTCACTTCACTACTGTGATGATGAATGTGCCAGTTTTGAACAAGTACTGCAGTTATCATCTGTAACAGACCCTTTAACCATAATATGAAAAATAATATTGACCAACAACTTTGATATGTTGGAAAACAGTGGCTGAAACAATGGAGTCGTCGGTGGCGGGGCATGTGGGTGGAGGCGCTGCAGTGAGGCGGCGGGTATGTGGCGGGCTGCGCCGAGGTGCACCATTACCTGATGGCTGTTTCATGAAGATTGAATCTGTGCTCGCCCGCTCGCAGCTGTAATCTGTGCCACTGTCGACAGAACAAAGTCCGCTGCTGAGGTCATCTTGAAATCAGCTGTTTCGGTGAGCCTTAACTTCTGGGCAAATCACAAATACCAATGATTCTGCGGAAAAAGCATGTGCTATGTATGATGTTTTGTACATGACCTGATCACAATATATATAACGGTTTGTTAGGACAGACTTCAGCTGTGCTACGTGGGTTGACAAATGACACTGAAAGTGGTATGTATTGGTTGCTGTACGCCAACGGCCTTTTGCTGTGAATGGATGAGATCGGGAGAACTCGTACGCGAAATGAGCAGGTCGGTCGATATCACTATCGTACCATTTTAATGGAAAAAGAAACAGTTATGAATATGCATTGTCGGCTGCTGAATATTATATTGACGGGATTCTGTTGGTTTATTGATGAACAGTCGTGGGCATGACTAAGCGTTGAATGATATGGACGCGATTGAAATGAGTTCTTCGAGGCTTATAATATGGCGTGTTTCTGAGGACCTGAAATGCGCAGATAGACAGGTGTCAGGCATTCACCGCTGGCGGTTTTTCACCTCAGCTGGCGGTACGTCGCTCACTGCGTTGATGCGTGCCACCTGACGAACAGTACTCAAGTTACTGACAGCGGCATTGTTATGGTGAGAAAGGCGAATGGTGGACGATCTTCGGCGGTAACCAGATGTATGAGCACCGCCGAACCCTCTGGCGTCGGCACTGCCGAATAACTTTTAACCAGTGGCCGTCTCCACTATCGTGGCGTCGGTCCGACCGGCTGGTATTGACGTGTTGATCCGGGCCGTACTGTGTGTCATTTGTGCGTGTGTATTGTCGTGCTGCAACTCTCCCTCGAACCATCATTATCTGATCGATTTTCCTGACGATTATACGTCTCACTGCAGCGGAGGAAGAAAATGTGTGGTTTGGCGGTTGGCAAAGATGAAAATCGAGCATGAACCGGCTTCTTCGCAACCGTCGTGAAACTCACGGGCGTTCTTTTGTCGATGAATGATTACTCTGTGCCTGTGCTAATCGATGACGAGGCGGGATGAACAACCGCAATGACAACGAAGCTCCAGGCCGCGACCGCGAACTGTGCAACAAATCGTGAAGACTTTGAGTGGCAGCGGAGATGTTGAAATGTTTTTGGTTACGAGCAGGTATGTGTACAAGAAAAGAAACTGTTCTGCGGCGAACGGTACATGCTGTTCACGGCCGGTGACCTGTATTCTACGCCGCTTCTGTGCGGTGGTCTGTTCACTGCACCGGTGTGTCTGACATCTCCACCCACTGTGTTTACGGGAGAATGCGTTCGCTGTCGCATCTGCGCTGTCGATCACATCAGGGGATGAAACGACGGTAAAAAGGCGGCGTTTAGCAACGTACTCGTGATGCAACGACGATGATGTCATGTTGTGATCGTCAAGGTTGAGCTCACTTATGTTGGACCCACATGTTGCGATGATTGCGCCTCGTGAAGATACGTTTGAATGAAATTGACAATCTGTTCCGGGGAACGACGAATGTTTAAACCAGTTGATTCAAGAAATACTGAGATGATGGTGTCGGGCGGGAAGTGGGCGGATGCTGAACACCGTTATGTGTTTCGTGATGCCGCTGTGTTTGGCTGTTGGCGTGGTAACGAAATTGACTACGACGCAGCGTTGCGCTGATGGGCCCGCAGTATGCGACGGAAACGGCTGCTGAGCGGGTTCAATGATTGCTTTCGCGCAAAGAAACCAGCGGGGAAGTGAAAGCAACGTTCGATATAATGACCCGTTTGGGGAATGAACGTGTCGTTGGTCAGCTATTAGCACGCAAAGATCAATGAACTCTTAATGTCAGTGTGGTCAAATTCGATGTCGGCTCAAAAAACATAGTCACATTAACAATATGTTCGTATTTTGTAACC
>BRZM01003992.1:13628-29998 GCA_033238685.1 Lates japonicus
CGTCACATCTCCTGCTCTGTCTTGCTTATATATTTTAATGACAGTGTGTCCTCGCCAGCCATCTGAGGTCTCTCTGTCTTAAATCCCTCTCCCTTAGGCTGAATAAAAGAGGCGAGGGAGTATTAGACTGGCAAGGGGTTCTGGATCTGAAACTCTTTTGGAGACTGGGGAGGGAATGCTCAAAGTACAATGCCCCTGCAGACATTCTAGCATTTTTTGTCTTCTGAGATCCTTTATACCTTTAATCCTGGCAGACAAAACTGATTACCATGAGGAATAGAAAATTCATGTCTTTGCATGAGTTCAACAGATTGATTGGTAGCACAACCTTGGTATAATTCGAATAACAAACTGTTTTGAACCCAAATGAAATGGAGAGTCCCACAGAGAAAGCAACAAAGCTTATTACCCTAATGTTGCACTAACCACTTTTAACCTCCTCAACTGCTCCCAAGGATTGTGAGACGAGAATCGATGGTACGTTGCGACACTTTTTATAAAGTGACTGAAACATGTTGATCCCATCGGTGGCTGATCTGTGGGTTGCAGCAACCAGTGAAAGTCACTGTGCTTATGCGTGCTGATTCGGGGACGAGGCACAGATGACCACTTTGCCATTGTTTGTGTGACAGGGCTTTACCTCGACTTTCCACATAGTTCTGTTATGCGTACACATGTCAACTGGAGGTCCATTCGTCGCTTTAAAATTTATCTGCAGTTTCAATATTGATCGCTTTTAAGCCCAGGCCCTTTCGGGTTGATTTGGTTAAACAGACCATATGCTGACCAGTGCCAAACAAGTTAACATTAAAAAAAGTGGCTAACTTTTGAATGCATCTGAATAATGAGTAACACTGGTATGCTGGCTGGTTTAACATACTGTCTGTACAGTTAACTTCATATATCTTTAACAAACGATGACACATCAGGCACCTCTTTCCTCACATAAAACAAAGTGCTTCTCTCCCATGGCTGCAGTGTTGTTTTGTCCATCCATAAAAAGCATGCATTTCTCAGCAGTGAACACTAGGGATTGTTTTCTGTATAATGTATGGAGTTATTGAGGGATTGTGTTTGTATTATGAATTGTTGAACCTCGGTCTGCAGAAAAGCTTCTTTCCTTAAGTGGAAAGTGACGTCGTTCTTGGACTCAGGAGACCAGGGGTCTTGTTGAGTGGGCACAGGGGTGGATACATTGAATTTACTGGACGATCCTGGTTTGTTACATCTGTGCTACAGATGTAAATGGAACTAGAGGATGAGGAAGAAGAAGATGAAAAAAGTTGGTTTCATGCAGCCTCCAGAAACACATCAACAAGCTGCAGACTGGAGGCCAGTTCTCCAGTCGAGCACAATAGACGACCGGTCAAACCAATTTTGACCTTTATTTCTCGGTGCACACAGTGACTTTTACAGTGATGACCAAAACTGCTATCATTCTCTGACTTGCAAAAATCTCAGTTAAGCTAAACTCTGATCTTGAAAGAAAGCGAAGATGAGAGGTGGTGGAGCAGAGGAACGAGAACAGTAACGGACTGAATGAGAACTTAGAAAGTAAACAAATCAGTGAGTCCTGCTGTTATACAATTTAAAAATAGCTCCTTTGACGAACTCCCCCATGATGAGGAGGTGGAAGAAAGAAAAACGAAGTAAAAAAACAGCAAAAATCTCCTGTCCGAACCTGATTTAAAATCTAACATCTCTGAAACAAACCCCTCTGCCACAGCAAGAAGGAAAAATGATTTTTACCATAATATCATTCTGCATTTTAAATAAACAACTTCAAAATAAACACTACAGCATGGTGAGAAACAGAGAAAATAGAGGTAATAAAGAAGAAAGCAGTGATGTCACTCCGTCATATAGATAATAAAACCAATCTTTATTTATACACCAGTTTTCAAAGAAATATGTGAACAGTTGTTAAGAAATAAGCTGTGAGGGCCGTCTGAATTAAAAAGCAAAATAGAAGATCCAAAAGAAACACTAGAAGCAGTGAACTTAAAGAATAGCATTATTTCTAAAAGGGTACATACTGATTTAATACAGTGTTATTAAAAGCATGAGCTGGGTAACAACTTCATGTTACTCTTGATCAACTCTATTACAAGGAAAAGCTTCAACACAGAAGACCCATCATCCTGCTAACGGTAATAATTATCTTTGCTGTGATTATAGTGGGCCGGACACATAAGGTCCCAATTTCATTGAAGCTTAAGTTCCAGTATGTTCAGTATTCAATTGTATTTGTGTTATATGGATTAAGGTTTCACTGTTAAACTTCAATTACACAAATTAACTTTGTGTTAAGAGTAGTGAAAGTTACAAGCAGTCACCAGTGGTGGGAGAGATTGCTCCGCAGGTCTACTGGCCTGTATCACTGTGTGAAAATACTGTCTAATAATAAAGTAAGTCTCAAGCAGCATTTCATCACATTGCCTGAATCAGAACATCAACTACTGTCTCTGGCTGGTATTTATCTTTGACACATTCGATTTGTGCTACCATCCTCAGAGGAGAGCAGCAGAGAGGAGGAGATAAACTTGAAACTCAGTACAGACCAAAGAATAAAAAGATTTTTCTATATTTTGTTACTGTACATTTAATCTGGTTAGTTCTGGTTTCACACTGCAATTTTGTGAGCGCGCAGAACAGCATGACACACTATTATATCAGCATCACTATGTGCTGCATCTCCTGATGTGTTGATTGATTTATAGACAGTGCATCTGAGGGAATTGACATGCTGTCAATTAAACTCACCCTTTTGAAAATAACTTGTAACTTGTGGCATTTTATGTGTTTTTCAAGTTGACTTTTGATTATGTCATCAGACCAAGTTACAGTAAATATTTATCTCCTCTCCCTGTGTGCTGTGGCTCATTTTACTTCTTTTCTGGTTATTATTCAACTATCTATTGATTACTGCGGGACAAGCCTGCCTCAACTTCCTGTAATTGGTTCCGAAAGTCCAAACAATCTAAAAACTATGACAAGTGGTATGGTTCAGTTTAATCTGGACTGAGACCATCTCTTTTAGTCCATATAAATTTTGGTCCTTTGGCCCAGACTATGGTCAAGGCCCTTTCACACCTGCTACTTTGGTTGGGAACAAGTAGAAAAGTCTGTTGATAACATATTCATGAATTCACTCACTTCTTCATCAATTAAGTACAGTGTATTCTACGTAAATGCTGCAAAATGTTAATTCAATGAATTTGAACAGATCTTCTCCCGTCCTTGTTACAATCCCTGATCTTTATGTTGAGTAACCGGGGATTGTGAGAGTGGAGCAGGGAGAACACTGTTGAAATCGGCCTGAATATGTAGACTCTTCATGGTCAAATACATTCAGGTGTGTCTTTGATATTGGGTACAAAGAGAGCTTGAATTTAACATAGCTTCCAGCAACTCTACGCCAAACACTGACACACTGGGGACTAAAAACAACATGGAGGCCTTAGATATGCATAACCACATGTGATTTAGTTGGAGAGAGAAAAGAGCCCGGAGGAAGTGTCGTGTGTCCACCAGTATGTATAACTTTAAAGAGGAGCAGTAAAGATGATTCCTCCACTCTGCATAATTCAATTGGCAACACTCTGGGGTTACATAAGACATGTGAGAGACTTTATATGGTGTGTGTTTAAGATAGTAAAAAGGTAAATTTTAACAAGGCTGATGTCACAGTGAGGAAACTGCAGGAATACGGAAGCTATGAGCAACATATCTTCTAGCTACCTCTTCTTATCTGTTATGTCTGTCACTAATGTTCTGTCCTCTAACTCTTTTCCTGACTGTGGTGAGTTGATCTCAGAAGACTGTCTACACCTGGCTCCTGTCAAGATGTTGCGTCTGAGACAGATTGTACTCACTGGGCATCGACATGCATCTGCAAAATCCATCTCCGTTACAAATTCTGATTAGTTCCTTGGTCACTTGATATGCAAATAGACATATTACATCACCTCCATTCTGTTTGCAGCAGCTGTGGGCAACTCCTGCTCCTTTTCCTTCTTCAGCTACAAAGCGCTGCCAGAGTAGAGATGAAAAGAACTGATGGATGCCCTTGTCTTATTTAGAATGGCGGCCTCAGCAATTTCACAAAAGCCAATGGTCCAAAACTAATGTCAATATGTATTGACTTTTAGTCTCGAGAGCATGAGTCAAGCTCAAAAATGCTAGATTTTACGAGATGTGTGTCAAATTTTCAAAGTGTCTGGTGTTGCCTTGGCAAAATAGAATCAGTGGAACATTCTTCCAGATACGTGCTCATCTTGTTATGTCCTCCACCTAAAGTTACAAACTGGCATACAAACTGATCACGTTTCAGTATGTTGACTAGCTTGTTGGCGAAACAAGCCACAACCCGCAGTAGTTAGAGCCTAAGCTGGTTCACTGGCCCTGCTGTCATTGCTCTGCCTCTGTTCCTCAGTATAGGTAATGACAGTGATGAAAATGTTGGTGGTGTTGTTACCGTAATAGGGCAAAGATAAAAAGCAATCAACAGCTTTGTCTGCCGCAGCGTCCTTGCCTAAAACACCCACATCTTCTCACATCTTTCACTTTAGTCCATGCATCTATCTGTCTGTCTGTCATCTAAAAACTCAGGAACGCATGAAAGTCTAATCTCTCCTGTTATGGATTAGCTGCTACATCTTTGACCTGAGACCTTAAGACACTATCAGCTGCTACAAGTCCTTTTTCTTCCGAAGCTAAACTATGTGGGTTTAATTGAGTTGGTCTGCTGTGTGTGAGGTCTAGTCTACATACTTAGACAAATGTAGAGCAGCTCAGCTGTCATTTTAAGCCTACTTAGGGCTGCATAGTCTCTTTATGGTTGAAAAAGAAACCCTTATGGGCTTATGAAACTATGTCAACCCCACTGGATAAACCCTAAATGCATGAAGGTCAAACTATAAACCTGGCTGTGTAGAAAGGGTTGTGCTTTGGGGATTAAAGAAAAAGATTTCTGTACATTTTGATGCCTTCCTAGTTGATTTTTATACATTTAAATAAGCTATTGTGCTTTATTTTACAATTAATTGTATAGTACAGCATCATCTTGATGTATGTGAGGGAGCAGGGGAACAGAGGAGAAGTTCTGATTAGGATTTCGCTTCCTTCTTCCCTGTCTCCTCTGATAGAAAATCACTGTGGCTGCCTGTGTATTAGCTTTATCCTTCCATCTTATGCGTTGTAAAGTTTGTGTTTCGTGTGTTTGTGCGTATGTGTGGAGTGTGTGACTTGCTGGAGGTAATGTGTTGTACAGTAATTTGACAGTGTGACACAGTTAGAATGGTGCTGCAACAGAACAGAGCAACACACATCACTGCTGTGGACAGATAATCTGGTTAGGCTGAGGACACACTACACCACTGAACAGACTGAGGAGAGATTTAAGATGTACACACCAGATGACTGATAACATTTTGTTCACAGTGCTTTGTAGAGCACAGGCTTGATTGTCAGTTGAATTTAGGAAGCCCACATCGAGCTCAGTGAACGAACTTGTTCGTAAGTTAGGTTTGTGGAAGGAACATTGGATCACAGGTTGGAGTTAAGGAGCATGCACAAAGTTTTAAGGTTATGCAATCCATCCATCTCGGGGCCTTTCTGTGTGGAATGCATGGATGTGAATGTATATTCTACATGTGTTGAACCACTGATAGACTTGTGGCCTGTGTCAAGAAGAAGCACATGACAATGAGCTTTTGAAATCCTGGTACAGGCCAAAAGAAAAGAAAAAGTAATCTAGAGGGGGCGATAGTAGTGATGTATCACAATATCACAGAGCCCATAATAATGTTTACAAATTACTTGTTACTTTGTCTGTAGTTCCAAACCTCAAGGATATTTAATTTACAATATTGATATAATATCTATCTTGCATTTGAGTAGCTGCAACAAGAGAATGTTTGATATTTTTTTCTTGATAAATAACTGATACCAATGATAAAATTTCTGTCCATACACTAATCCATTCATACATCCCTTAATCATTTCAGCAGCTCTCACTTATTTGCAGGTCCAGATTTGCCCCAAATGATAAGTGGGTATAGAGAATGGAGGGTTGGATGGATGGATTTACTGAATGCATGTTAAGTCTATGAATAATTGGTGAGTTATGAAAAATGAAACAAGTAAAAGCACAAATTGAGTTCTTTTAGAATTGTATCAAATTCTAGACCCTGGATTAAGGGTAACTCAAATGCTAGGGTTCAAAACATGCACCTGCAGACACAGGCAGAACATTCAGACTTCTGCAATTAACTTTCTTTTATTCAAAAGATAAGGTACAACCCAATCCTAATGTTAATCTTAACTTTAAACCCACCCTTAACTGACTCTGTGGGAAAAAAAAGTAATTTTTGGGGTACAAGAACAAATAGGCATGCATGGCCAGCATGCAAAAACGCACACACACACAGTGATCAAAATAAACAGTCGGTAGATGCAGAACGGCTTTGTGGAAAGGCAGACCTGGTGTGACGAGTGAGATGAAAACAAAGAGAGGAAGAGAGACAAACAGAGAGAATGAAAAAATAGAAGAGATAGCAACTGAGAGAGAGAGACTGAGGAAGAGAGTGTTGTTTATATAGCATATTAGATGTGCCTCCCTATACTGGGCCAAGCACAGCAACTGCGTAATACACACATACACACACACACGCACACTCCCTCTGAGTAACAACCAAATGGAGAGAGACAGAGTGAATTGAGGCCACAAGTTTGGAGAGTGCCTGTGTTTTTCTGTATGCAAGGCTACAGAGACAGTGTCTCTTTGCTGTACAAACAGTGGGCAAAGACTTATTTTGGCACATACATGCATTGAATACCCTACTTCACATTTCTAAAAAATAAAAAACGAATGAAAAATCTGAAGCTAAAGATAAACCAATACCAGCAGAAGTACTGTAATCAAAACCTGAATTTAACAAGAAACCTCAATCAATTGAATTGTCTGTGTATTTTTATATAGACATCTATGTGGAGAGTTTCACATAAGGGAAATCTTAAAACATAGGTTGGGTTTTCCATGTAAAGTGGATTTTGCCCCCTGCCTCCTGCAGTATGGTTGCAATAGGAAGGATCACTTCATGATCAGCATGGAGGGCAGGAATGATTACAGGGAACAATAACCCTTTTAGTTTTAATATATGCCATGTGAATATTTTAATAAGGCAGACATTAAACATCCTCATAAAAGGCCTATTATTTTTTAAAACATCAACATTTTGTGCCAATATCTATTGATTTCAGTAGGGCAAAAATGAATTATTAAACAACTTTCCATCTTGGCAGTGCTAACTTTAAAGGGAAATTAGGAGATCTAAAACAGAGGAAGCTAACATAGCTTTTATGCTTTTATGTGTTATTTTCTTTTATTTAACCCCCCAAACAGCTCCACAAAAGTTATGAGACATGAGTCTGGTACACGTATGTTTTTTTGAAAAAAACTCTGAATGTATTATTTCTGTAGTGATATAGCCTATATCTAGCCTATTATCTTACTAGCTGTTGGTTAGGAACCTAGTTAGCTATTGTGACTGACTGTCACTGGCCTCACCAGCTGGCTACTGTATCAGTGGTTATCTCACGTGTGAAATAGCTTGGCAACCAGCCTTGCAAGTCGTCGCTATGCCTTACAGTAAGGCTAATTGAAGAACCCCATTCATTTTCAATGAGACACAAGGGAATCGCTTTGCAAGGCATTGTGGGACTCTGGGTGATGCAAACTTCTTTGCATAAAGTTGAAACTTTTTGAATTTAAAAAAGGGGGTAAAAATTAGGGTAAAATTTGGCTGGAAACTTTTCTCGTGATTTGCCGTAAAAAGATAAAGTGACAGTGGCTTGAATGTCTAAGGAGGAAAGAGACAGAGGTTGAAAAATAAAACATGTTGGCAGGACTGTGTTTCACCATGAAAGATGGATGGAATCCATTCCTCACTTGCCCAATGGAGATGAACCCATAGCTTAATACAACTTTGATTTTCAGTAAAATGGCCCTTTAATCCCCTCGCATGCCCTACCCCTTTTGCATTAAAAACCTCTCCATGCTACTACAGGGCAATCTATCTATCACAGTAAGAGATGGATTGTCTGATGGGTGTGTGTGTGTGTTGGGTGGGTGGAGGAATTGGGAGGTCTACACAGGAGATGGGATGCAATTTATGGCCCACAAATGTTGATTAGTTTTGTTTTGATGTGTTTGCCAGAGTTTGTTTTCAACTGCCATGGCCATAAAGCAGATCGAATAGAATGAAATTGATGTGTTGAAGACGGAGATGCAAAGAGGGAGGGAGAGAGAGACACAGAGATATTATCTAATCTTCTCGTAGTCTGAAGAATGGATGCCTTCATTGATGTTGTTTTCATCTATACACACAAATTCGTCATCTTCCTACTCTGCTTGTGTGACCCTCTATCTTTCTCTCTCCCCCTCCCTCTGGTTCTCTTTCTGTCTCTAAATGCAGTGCAACTCAAATCAAGGACAGCAGTTTTGCATTACTGTACGGTCACCTGAGAGGTGCTTATACAAGGAAATTATTAGGAATCAGATGTTATATATTAAATACGATTACTGTACTAAGTCTTGTGAGTCATTATAACAAGATGAACTCTGGAGATGGGTGATATTTGGCTAGATGAATGAATCAATGGGTAGATGGAGAGATGGATGGATGGAAAGATAGATGGATGAATGGGTGGATGGATGGTATGTTCCAGGCTGGATGATGGATACATGGTTAAATGGGTGATAGATTGGAGATGTGCATATATGACTGACTGGTTGGATAGATGAAGGAATGAAGTGCAAATGGGTGGCTGGCTAATTGATTGATTATGTTTGGCCAATGAATTGATGGGTCCATTCTGGAATTTTGGATAGATTGATAGCTATATGATTGTATCAATAGGTGGATGAATGGATGGACTGATGAATGGAAGAATGCTATATAAAAACATGACTGTATAAGTGATATTTGTGGGTGGTCTGATGGATGCTAGTTGGGTGACTGGATGGATGATATATGGATGGATAATTAAATGGATAAATGCATCCCTTTTGAAGATGACAATCAAAAGCCATAGACTAAGAATATACTGTATAGCAGAGTGCTGTACTGGGTTGGGTACTTTTGAGTATAATTAATCAAATGAATACATCTTCACTGTAGAAATAAAATGTTGTACAGACATTGCTCTTTGATGATATGAACTAGTTACCCAATTACCCACAGTCAATTGGATTGAGATTGGAGCCCATCGAACCAAGACTAAGACATGGAGAATTGAATCCGACCACTTACTAATACAGGAGCTGACAGACACAGATTATGGATCACAGACTCTCATAGTCATTTTTACACTCTATTTAAGTGGTATGAATTTTAGTGAGTTACAGTAAGCCCTCCCAAACAACTCCACTATGAACCTCCTGCTAGACAAGAAAATACGAGCAGTCTGGTCAGCTGCTCCAAATTCTCAGCATCCAGATGAATTGACCCTGTGAATATAAAGCATATGAAATGCTCCTACTAATGTGTTTTGTGTTCAGCTTGGGACCCCTGAATCATCACCTTGCGCGTTGCCATGTGGAGCTCAACCAGCAGCTCAGGTTTTATGGAGTATTTATGGAGCTGAACGGTTCCGGTTTAGGAGAGTCATGCCATTTGTGAGCCAATTAAATCCAGACAATTCCACTTTTACACCAGGGTGTCTACAGGTGCAAAATGCCAGAAAAGTCAGGCTGCTGTGTCAATTAAAGACCTTGAAAACAATCAAAATCGAATTCTAGGTGTTATTTATTTATTTAGGTGTATAGCGGATGTAAGTGCTGGAATTATAGAACTCATCCGCTTACATTTTAGCACTGAATCTACTTCTCATGAAGTGACAGGTCTATCTTCCCTCATTGAATTCAGAGCTATACTTAACAGGTATCACAACATTTGAATCTGTTAAAGAAACGGCTGTCAGATCATTTGTCTGTATGTACAATTGAATTATAAGAAGCAATTCCAGCCTTGCAAAAGATAGAAAGGAACAAGAGAAATCATGTAGTAATTAGCTTTGCCTCTCAGCACTGGCTTGTTTTTAATTTGGCAGTTCTTTATGTAGGCAGGATGCTTGACGTTTTCCTAACACTGTAGCAGTTAAACTGATGGGATATACATGTATATCCTTTGTGTAGCTGCAAAGCTAAGGTTTACAGCATATTTTGCTGTATGCAAAAAAATTTGAAAAATATCTTAAGCAGCTGGTTTGAAGAAAGGAAAATGCATCTATCTTTGACAGAGAGATATTAGTGAGTTAGGTGTAGGGAATAGTCCAGGACAGTAAGCAGGATTTGAGTCATTTGCAACAATGATCCCCATTAAACTGCCAAATTACACTGTTGGCAGTTACCTAGTCAGTGTGCCTTGTAAACTGGTGTCTGTACACTTGGCCAACAATGGTTTGCTAAAAAGAGTATATGCTACGTTATACTTTTTAAAAAAGTTAGCAAGAAATGTTACCTTAAATCTTTACATCACATTTGCACTCTTCAAAATGCCAAGCAACACAAACTGTAAGTTTGTCAAGACTAAACAACCCACACTAGCATTTTCAGCTAATTTAGTTTCTAACCAGCTGCAGCTCCTCCAGGTTCCTGAAGCCATGTGATGTGCTATAGAAGTGGTAAAGAAAATACAGTACCAAATCCAGAAGGATGACACTGACCCAGGAACCGAGGTAAACAATCTCAGTGAAAAATGGATCCTCCTATGGGACTGGCTTTAAAAATACCCGAAATATCACTGCCCATGTTTACTTTTGTTTGTGTGGCAGAAGACATCATTAAGGAGTATTTCTGATTCAGGATTAGAAAAAGTAATATTGGTCAATTTTGTGACATACTGTAATGAAATTAAAAACTTTACAAATCTTGAAATCCCTCAGTTGCAGTGTCATAACCTGTTTCTGTCTTTTCTCTCACAACTCTTATTTCCTTATGGTAGCCTCCTATATGGCCTGTTAAGTGTGAAATTAAAGGTTATTTTCATAAAACCAGAGCACAGGATTTGGAGATGGTACTCAGGATTAGAAACCTCAACTTCCTGCATTTGCTCTAAATGTTATATCTGTGAGTTTCTTTGACACAAGTTTCTTGAGCAGCTTTGACCTGAATCAGCCCTCAATTTCATAGAGAGAGAGTGAGAGCAGAGTGTTATGTGCAGTGTTGTACATTTTACAAGGACATTTAACATAAATTGAAACATACATCCACTATAAACAAACACAATACATGAATTATAACACTGGCTGGAAAGAACTTTTGTTTGACATTTTACATTCACTGTCAACAGTGTTCCTGAGTGTGATGCTTACCGCAGCAGATCAGACTGAAGAAAAAGTGGCAAATTTTCCTGACCGTAGCATACTGTGTGTGTTTTTGCCTTGCCTTGATTTTCCTGCCTTTCTCTCGTCTCAGCGTTCCTTTGTCCTCCTCCATCTTCTTATCTCTTCCCTCGACAGCCCAGATACCTGTTAAACACACACACAAAGTAAGACATCAGCAGTGGTGATTGAAGCCCACATAGTGGCCGTCTTGCTGCCTGTTCGCATTTGTTTGAGACCACTGCTGATTAGTACTTCAGAGGTTTTGATGTCAGCGAGGATTCGGATGATTTATCTCTAACTCCCCTGAAAATCTGCTTCAAACACACCTGAGGTGATGCAAGATATTTATACACACCGACAAGTGCACCCACATGCACAGATATGCACAAACATGAACACATGTACAACCCACACAAGGCAGAACAATTACAAATACATTATGTAATTATGTTGTTAGAATAACTCCTGAACTCTGTAAAGCCCATGCAACTGTACTGACAGCTTGCAAAAATTCACCCACATGTTGTAAACATAATTGTTTTCACATTACAGCAGGTTAGGAGTTAGTTCATATTTTTTTATATAGAGAAAAGGACGAGTGAGGTCTGATCAAATGAGTGTGTCAGAGATTTCCAGGTCAGCATAACAAATATGATTGAAGTAGTATTTTGGTTACAGAATCATTAAACATTTCCATACCCAGAGATAAAATAACAAATATGCAAAAAATAAACATTGATTTCTTTCAAGTTTGGTTGAGATCCTGCATGGAGAAGTGAGGGGCAACATGGACTGTGGGGTCTACAGAGAATGAGAGACAAGTAAACTTTGTAAAACAAAGGTAACTGCAGTTTAAGTAAAAGCCAGACAGTCCATGGTTTGAAACATCTGCTGACACACTGCCAACTTAACATCTATTGTAGCCTATATGTTATAATCAGCCTGTTATTGTGGTGTGTATGTGAGAGGAAAATGGGATGAAAATAGCCGGGACAGTTTCATTTCCAGTCAACTTAACAGGTTAACATCAGTCTTTAGTGAAAACGGTTCCATTTGATTTGTGAAGGTCTTTGATTTAATGCTGAAGAGCATTTGCAGGTATCTTTGATTTTATCTGCTAACTGTCAACACCAACTGAAGCGAACTGGAACGAGCGTGGTTTAGACTGCTCTGGTCAGGCCTACGACAAATCATGTTCATAATCAGTTCAACAGTCATAATGTGTGTCCCCACCTCAGCCATACCCAATACACTTTTGGTTGTCTGAACTCAGCCATAAATTTACTGTAGATAAAAAAATTAAAAAGCACAAGTGGAATATGGATGATCATACCCGTGCGACAAAATGGTTTGTCAGTGCTTCTAAAAGGGACCAGGAGAGCAGCAATCAGTAGCACTCCACCACTCTACGCTACATTAAGTATTTTTTGTTGCATTTCACAATTTACTCTCCTTAAGATTGAAAAAGAAACACAAATTGCTTACTTTACCTGATATGAAAGAAGAAAAAGAGGAGATAAAAGAGGGAACTGGAAAGCAGAGATGAAAGGACCTTGAAAATGTTAATAGATTGCTGGGAGACTTGCACTTTTGATACGCATATGTTTTGTACTTCAAAACAAAGGTTAACAAAGAGCGATACCGCAATTACAAAAATGAGATTGGAAGATTGAATAGTCAAATGTTTTCTGCCTTTTCATAAACTACCCTGATGTTTCATCTTTAATGATGATTTGGTTGATAACGCTGAGACTTTACTGTATGCCTGTCTCAACTTTGGTTCTAACTCATTTTTGGTCCTGCTGTTCTGAATTTAGTGTTTTTATTTACATTCAGTACTGTTCTTACGGTTTGGTCTGCCACTGGTTAATGACTATCAAACAGAACACTCTTTAGTTGACGACTGAAATAATAAATGACTTCCTTTGGCCAGCGCGAATTTGAAGCAACCCTATGAACACAGAGGGACATCCAATATGCAATTAGTCGTGCGACAGTTGATTGATTCAGTGGGGAAGGTGCATTAGGGTGCAGGGGTAGCTGAGACCATCTGTGTAAATCATTTACCCAAAACAATATTAGCAGGTGATATTTAACTTTTGACTCAACATATATTTACTAGCTTCCTTCAGTTGGGTGAGATGGCTTGGTCTGTAATTATTATTGCCTGAAGCCTCTCTGCTTCAGGCCAAACACAACTTTCAATGAGGATGACTCATATATCATGTTTAAAGTGGTTTGATTGTGGTGGTTTCTTTGGGGAAAATTAGTGATACATTTGAACTCAAGTGGCACAAAGTACTGCCCTTAAATAGTCTCTGTCCTCTTTAAGGGTGTTAAAAGCAGAGACAGGTCCTTTGAAATTAGAGGTAAAGTTACAGACTCCAAATCTAATTTGTTTTTGACTTCCAACTTGACACAAGTACTACTGTGCATATTCTTGTAATATCTTTAAAGCAGTGTCATAAGATTTTTGCCTGCCAGGGGGCAACACATACTATGGCAATACTGACATATTATCTCCTCATGAATCTGACAAGTGGTGTGGAGTGTTAGCAAGGATTTAATTTACACGAACGCAGTGTATTAGCATTCAGTTTGAATTATCACATAAAAACAATCCAACTCAAATATTCACTCTTCTTTCAGCTCTGTTTTGATCTCTTCTGGCACTTTGGGTCTACCAGAGATTTATAGTGAAAATAGCTGCTTGCTGCTTGAATAAATTGTGCAGGCATGGTGGGCAAAAGAGCCATGTTGGGGACTGTGAAATGACAAGCCCAGGCTGCAGATTGGATTGCTAAACTCTCAGAGTTTATGGTGTCACATACACATAATAATTTGAACACATTGTTTATATAAAAATATTGATGGTGTCGCTAAAAACAAAAACATCAACACTGGAGGTATCACTATACCTGTTTGTCTCTGCTGAGCAGGGGCATCTATGTATGCTTCGTATGCCGCATTTTATGACAATATTCTGGTTTGCTGATGGATTCATTGTGCATGCTAACAACATTTAAAACACTCTTATGTCTTGACTTTTTTATCTAGCCTCTAGCTGTGATGAGAACGAAACTCATCAGTAAGGTTAAGAAACCAAATCAGAATCAAAGGTACTGTGCTGCCTGGGTTTCTGAGCACAGCCCCTCAGCAGCCACTGACAAAATTCTTTATATTGGCTGTGAAAATATCATTAAAATTACACTAAACCTGACAGAGACGTGTTTGATGCATAGATAAAATGACTGTAAGGCGAAGATGAATGTTAAGACTGAAAAATGAACAGATGTTCCCTAGAGATGGTCTAACAAATGACGGAACAATAGATCACAATCACAAAGGCGGAATACTTTTCTTCTGTCTTTCTACTGGGAGAGGGCAGAGACAGTGAAGTCTCTTCCTGATGATCAAAATGGTTGCAGCTATGGAAATCAGATGAGGAAGCTTGTAGTACGTCTTTCCCACCTGAACTGAAAAGGCAGAGGCAGTGGGATTAAGTATGAGGGAGTAGCACAGGTGAAGCCTTCAGACATCTCTATAATCCTTAACCTGTGCTGGGCATAGAGGTAATTGTGGAGATAAAACAAGAGGGTGTAAACCAGATTTATGTTTACATGTGCCATTTTTAGAGGGTCAATTGTTCCCGCGCATGTTCCAAACAGATAATTTCGTTACATGAAATGCAGGCAAAAGAGAAAGTTGTTAAGTGAAGTGTTATTAAAATAAAAAGCTGCAGTAATAGGTAATTTTACAAGACGGGCCACTACAGTCCAGTTAACAGCCAGCCGATTAAGATAGCCAATAAACCATCTTGCAATAAACAGGCCATGGGTGTACCTCTGGTGATGGATAACATGTAGCTAAACAGGGTGCACACACAAAGTGGACCACAGTTACAATCAGCAGGTATTCAACGATGAATATATGTGTCAACTGGGAGGAATAATCAGCATTGTGATTTCAGTCAAAACAAGTTGCCATATTGACATTGCTGACTTCCTGTGGACATTTTCAGTCGAAATGATACAATCTGTTGAAACCAGTGAAATTAGTACCTTCCACTTATCCTTGCATTTTCAAAGATTTTTACAGATCACGTTAATGAACACTTGTTGGCTCTAGTTAGCCTAGCATGACATGGTGAGAAAGCACAGCTATGGGCAGTACTATAGAATAAGTTAGCTGAAATTTAGAACACAGAGGTGGAAAAAAAAAAAGAAAGGATTAATAACTTAGCAATGAAGTAAAATTAATATTGTGACAAAACCGTAAAAATAATGTTTGTCAAAATTGTAGCACCAACCTGTAAAAAGTAAAAAATAACATCAGCATTAAAAGTAAAGTGATCTTAGTGTTAAAAAAAGGAAGCTAAAACTAACAAAATATAAACAAAACTTTAACACTAGAAAGTAAAATATTATTAGCATGTGCAATTTCCTCTGTACACACATTGAGCAAAAGAAACCTGCTCAGTCTGGATAATGTTAGCATAAAAATAATAATAATGACGAAATACCAGTATTCCTTCTTTATCAAGCGTGAGGTCAGGCTAAATCTAAATACCCACATTGTTCTTAGAGTCTAATAAACTGCAGCCATAGTGATGGAACAAATGTGGCTGTCCCACCCTAAACAGGTGTTTCTTCTTTTTGCTTGGTTTAAAATTTGTAGCACCACTTATTGATGCCTGAGCTCTTCCCGCCATTCTGTGGTTTGTTCCGCCACACACACCACCATGGATCTCACAGCAACCCATCTGTGTATACTTTTGAAATAGTCACTGTTAGTATTGAGCTGACATACTCTGTCAGATTTTCGCGTATGTTTAAATGTGGCTTGAGACACATATCTGGACTTCAGTGTGTGCAACATTGACACTTTCAAGCAAATGAGGCCGCCACATCGCCAATGATTGGCAAAAACAGTCATGACACCATCATCGCCTCTAGAAAATGTGTGCAGAAAAAAGCCTCTTT
>BRZM01003992.1:35569-52240 GCA_033238685.1 Lates japonicus
CATAGAGGTTGATGTAATGCCGTACTTTCCACGTTTGTGCTGCAGGAACAGGGTGGTTAAATTTACACAAATTAATGAAAAAAATCCTGGTTTTACAAAGAGATCAAGTGAAATGTGTTGAGCTGTTTGATGCTAGTTTCCATCTGGAGAGAACAGATGAAAGGAAACATCTTGCATGGTAATGAGGGTGTTATTTGTTATTAATCATTGTCACATGACATAGTAACCATTTATAACTCATTCTGTCTTTAGTCATGCTAGCAGCTGACACCAGGCAATAAGAAAAGTTCATCTGTTGGTCCACCACTGATCCACTAAATATCTCAGCAAACTATTAAATGGATTGGCATGAAATTTGTACAAGAGGATCAACAGTGCTCTAAACACTTAAGTGATCCCCCGCTTCCCCAGTGCTACCACGACGTCAACATTTTTGTTTTGAAGTTAAATTCCCAACAGCTAGGGGGGCGCATTGTTGGAGGTGTCAGCAATGTCACCCTCACAAAAGAAGGTTCTGGGGTTCGAACCCTGGTCTGCCCAGGGCTTTTCTGTGGTCGATTATCCTCACGGTGTGCTGCATGGGCCTTTAAGGATAATAGTATAGATAATGCATGGGTTCTCAACAATCAGCCATGTTTCCACTGTGAATGTCTGTAATCACAAACATCCACAGCTTAGCTTACAAAGAGACTAAGAAAGCGGGTCTTTATTACGAGGTGAATAATGATATGGCTGTGGTCATACCACCACGACCACAGGGATTAATGCTTTGTGTTTTCTGCTGTACTCATGGGCAAAAGGGCGAGTAATCATTATTTTACACTAACAATGTGTCAAATGTGTAACAATGATAGTATGAGGTTGCTCACGGTGATTTAACCCTCAGCTTCCTCTGCCTTATAGAAGCTTATAGTAAGTTTGAGCTCTAAAACCCACCTACACCCGCCAGACCCCTTTATCAGTAGTTGTCGATTATGTTATCATATAACCGTTTGAAGACAATCTGAATTACAAACAATGTTTACTTCTGTTCAACATCCTTCAAATATTCATCCCCTGAAGTCCAATGTGGATTCGACTGAAAGCTAATGTGATGACAGAAGCCAAAGGAATGCAAAATAGGGATCACTGTTCACAAAAAATAAAGACTAAAGAAAGTTTTCCACTGAGACTTGCTCTCGTGACTGCAGCTTATGAAAGAACAGAATCTGAATTCACAGACAAAGATATGCAAAATACAGAAAATCACCAATGAATATGGAAATACTTTATATTCATTGTTTTGTGTGTGTATGTACGTGTGTTTCGTTAGTTAGTGTGTATACATGTTTTTATATCTATTTGGACCTTACAGTATGTGGGGACCAAGCTTCAGTCGTAGCGAGGCAAAATATCATCACTGAGGTGCTGTTTAATGTTTGGGGTATTTCCAATGAATGGACGCCATGAAGGTCCTAATGCGCGGTGTGTGTGTGTGTAACTTTTGTTTGAGAATACTTATTTTCCTGTTTGTTGTTACATTAGTTAATGCAGGCAAAAGGGCTGTTGAAAACATGCGATCAGATTGTATCATGGAGGATGATACTATGTCAATATGTACTTTCATATTCTACTCAGCTTGGTGGATATTAGGTGGTGATTAGTGTTGTTAAAGTGCAGCTTGATTGTATCTTCAATTCCACCCACTTTCCAGTAATTAGAGTGAGCTAAACAATAACAACATGAGAACAGCACGCCTTTAATCACAGTAGAGTAGAGAGGGAGTTCAGATCACACACCTGAAACTTCTAGTATTAAATTATTACGTAATTAAATTGTTGAACATACCTGACTGAACTTGCAAGAATCAATATTCAATTTGTTTCAGAAAGTATAGTGCAACTCACTGGCAATGGCCAGTGAACACAGGACATTCCAAACCAAGGCTTTTTGGTTGTTCCCCATTTGACCACTCTCTACTTTTCTTCTTTGTGATTAGGCTACCAGGCTTATAAGAATACTGTGTCCTTTGTCCAATGTAATGAAACTGTTGCACCATTAAGAAATTACTTAGTCAAAAGACTTTATTAATCTTTTAAATTGCTTGTTAGAAATATCATGTTGTAACACAGGCAAGTGTTTTATCTGTTAGCAAGACTGTTAGGCTATTTAACAGTACATTTTCATACAAACTCATCGTTTATGGTAACCTTATTGAACTTTTGTGATAATATTTCATTTAATTTCTTTTTACTACTTAAACATATTATAAGTGTAGTTAAACTTAAAGATCTCATATTAATCGGCAAGTCAATTTTATTTATATGGCACCAAAGTATAGTGAAGTTATTCCAGGAACTTTTCTATATAGAGCAGGTGAGATCGTACTTATAATATTTATGCAGACCCAACACCACCACCATGATCAAGGTAAGCGACAGCAGCAAGGAAAAAATTTTCAGAGGCAGAAACCCCGAGCAGAACTAAACTCAGGTGGTGGCCAAGTGAGCCTCAACCGAAGATAGCACATGTTGATAATAAGATACAAGGATAGAAGACTAATACATTTTAAATATAACAGGGTGTTGAGCAGGATTCTAGGGCAGCAGGAGGCTTGCCACCAGGATCGACCTTACAGTCCCGGAGGCAGGAGAAATACCTGCAGAAAGCGACAAGAGAAGAAGAGGAGATGAAAATCACAAAACTACGGAGAGAATGGTGAAAAAAGTAAGGAGAGGAGAGAGGCAAACAGTTGACACTCATGTTTGAGGGCAAACAAAGTACTGTTTTGCTACAATGTTTTATTATAACACTTGCATGCCAGGTAACTGCAAGCACGGCTTAATATTACAGGTCCTACAGTTCTGGGAGGCAAACACTCTAGAGAAGTTATTTTGTCAGAAATTCAATACACGGCAAGGTAATCTGTTGACAGTACAGCTTGCACTAAATGTTAATATATGCACAGACAGGCAAATTGAATCATGTGAATTCAGCTAACCCTGTCACTAGTGATGAAATTACTATATAGAAATGTAATATATAATGGAAATAAATTGAATGGCAGTTATTTTATTTTTAAATGCCATCCATGAATAATATCAGAAATGGAGTTTGAATTACTTTGAAAATATTATGAGTTAAAATTTAATTTAGTGAAGCATAAATTCCAAATATTGAAAAACTTACATTACTTTTATATTTTATAACTTTAGTCTAAGTTTGTTTATAACATGAGTGGAAATTTGCTTAGACAGAATAATAAAAATCAGTATCTACAGATAGACATGTTACCTGGCGTAACACCACATCACAGACACTATGTTCTGCTGAAGGGCATCTGTGTATGCATGCTAAGTTGATATCAGAAAGAAGGTGGGCGGATGTCATTAACTTAGGCAACATTATTGGCTGTTTTGAAAACAGATTAAAGGACGGCTCAGCCATCTATCAGGGCTTTTTATTGCTTTGCTGGTGTAATGATGGCTTTAAAGTGTTTTCTGATGTTTCATGTCGGTGGAGTGATGTAACACATGTAAGGGCAGAAAGGTACTAAACACTGCTGCATAGAGGTTCATGTCCCACTGAGGCGCTTTGCATCACCAGGGTGTGCTATGTTTTGGTTGGCTGAGTATTGAGTATATGCCACTAGCAACTAACTAACTAACTGAAAGGCATTAGACAAGAAACACCATAGCAGTAGTATATTGATACTGGACGAAAGAGGATATTCCTAGAAAATGAAGAATGTTAAATATTTCATGATCCTACATGGAAAGTCTCGATGATGCAACCTGAGCAAGCTAGCTGAATTTATGCATACTGCTCTAATGGAAGCCTATTGTCCTTGACAGGAGATGCATTTTAAATTTATATGTGTAAAATATCTATATCTATATCTTCTATATATATATATATATATATATATATGTAAAGTGTCTAATTATGACCTTACGCAACATAGTGAGAGACAAACCAGGAAGATAATAACCAAAGTTGAGGGCAAAATATTTGAAACAATGTCCTTGTCCAAGGTCTGAAACTGCATTGAGGCTAAGGTGATCAACTTGAATTAGCTCTTCAAACTTGGACTTATCACTGTGTTTACTATGGGATATATCATAAGATTAAGGTTATTTAGATTGTTAATTCTCTGTAATCCAACATTGGATCATATATCAGGAGAGCAAGATCTGCTATGGATTAGATTGTTTACAAACAATGAACGTAATTCTAATCCCAAAGCCAAAGGCTTTTTGCTGTTGAGATATATGTATCTTTCACGATCTCCAGCACTTACTATGATGCACTTGACACCATAAATGATAACCATCATATAAGACATGATTTGTGTTTTTAATTAATTAAACTCTGATGTAATCAGATCTGGTGGTCCCACCACTCACTCCCCTCACCGTAGAGATTAGTGAACGATAGCACAATCCACAGATTCGATGGATAAAACAGTCATAGCTTTCTTTTCATCAGCTTTCACAGCTTTTACTTAAAATGAGATTTGCACCTGAGGCACTTGTGTGACAGCTGTTACGGAAGATGAGCAGCATAACCGAAAACAGTAAACACTCCACCATGGATGCCTGTTGAGGGCTCAACCTAAGTATCTGCCCTTCAGTTTGCTTCTTGATGTGCCAGTGCAGACAGTGTGGGTGTTTTGTTTTGTTATTACAAATGATATGTAAAATCATGCAGATAAACATGTTGGTAGTAGACTCTTGATTCATTTGGTAGTAATAGAATTTGCTCAAATAGATATATATGCATCTCAACAACAGTAACTCTTTTCATGTAAGTAGTTTGAAATTCAGCATATTTGTTTACCTGCAGAGCAGTTTATCTGATTACATGTAGTTCTGTATGTTGACAACAAATGGCTAATAGCTGGTGTTGTCTCAAGCCCTGTTTCTCAATATCAGTCGCAGATGGCTTCTCAGTTTTATGCAGGCTTGCTATTCCTTCTTGTGTAAAATACTGGCTGGTGGTCTTAACAGGCACTGTTTACAGTGGGTCAAGTCTGAAATTCTCGAGATGCTGTCCCTGCTCTGATATGCACATGACACTTTTGTTATATGGGGATTTTTCATCACTGCAAGATTTTTGTGACTGTGTATGAAAGGAGTGAATTTTTAGAAATTGTGATTCTTTTGTTGAAATATTGTTTGATTTGCCTCAGTAGATAAAGATTCATTCTCACTGTCAACAAAACCTATGAAAAGAATTAAAACTCGAATTTAGCGAGGTATTAGTGTAGCTCTTAATATTTGCTTAAGCTGTCTGTGGCAGTGACATAATAGAAAGTGAAGTGATTAGCCTTCAAAGAAGAAATAGTGTAAAGGATTACAATTTACATTACAGTTATCATGGTTTGTTTGCTGCTCATACTGGGAGTTTGATGGAGAGTTGTGATCAGTTTGGTCTCATGTTCACCCTCGGTGTGGGCAAAAGGTGGTGGCCCCAGGTACATGTTCAGAGGCAACTTATTTTAGACATGGTGTAACCACACTTGGCGCGTGGCCTGAGAGCTGTGTGCAGTCACTCAAGACCATGGTAGCCACCCAGATTGTAGGCTGCATACTTGTTGAACAACAATGTCTGGTTTTCTGTTCAACACATCAATTATTGGACTCCTATAGTGTTGTTACTTCAAACTGGAGCAACAATTGCTTTTGTTAGACTATTTGCAGCTGTGGGATTGACACATTTGGTCTGGCAAGTATTTTCAAATAATAGTGCGTATGTGGAATCAACGACATAAACTTCAGTGTGCCACTGTAGATCGGCACGAAGGAACATCATCATGTCATGCACTACAACATTGTTGTCATTTTGCAGACTTTTTTGGACAACAGTAATTTGTGGCATGAGATTGGTTAATAGTAGCCAGTTTGAATTATCAACAGACTACCACAGGAATATTTTTGCACTCCCTGTTAAGGCCAGCAGCTGTTGTTGTCACATTTAGTCCAATCCACATGAACGACAGCAGTGTTTTTGACCTGGCCATACTAACATTTTATTAAATGTATCATCCAGATTGTGTCAGAGACACACGTGAGATCTGAGAGCCTCTGCAGTTTTTACATAGATATTTTTCCCTGTTATATCTCCACAGAGAGCTGTTTAAATCACAGAAATCTCCCCACTGTCTTATGCTCTATTAACAGTATCTGTAGTGATTACTGAGGCTCCCAGTGGCTAGCTTGCTGATTTCACTTTGGAACACCCCCTCGCCCGGCCTAGTGGGTGCGGAAGTAAAATCAGATTTGATAAAATAAAACTGATTTCTCCTGCTGCGCCCTACATGAAAGATGTTTTTTGCTCAGTAAATTTCGTCTGTCAGCTCTAGAAGACAGGATGTTAATGTGGATGTGGTACAATTCTCAACAGTTTCACTGGATTCCAACAGTGCAACAGAACAGCCAGAAAAAGCATTTTCTTAAACCACCCTGCAGCAGAATTCACTTCCATGTTTTCAACACCAATATTTTTGCCAAATGAAGCAACACACAGCAGTTTGTTAAAGAAAGTCAATACTGACAAGCACTTTTACAGGCTTATTACACACAAAACAGCTCAACGTATAAAGAAAAAAACAAGCAAAGTAACAGCTTATGCACAGTTCATGTGGGCATTTTGATTCTCTTACTATGTATTGCATTGAAACATAGCCACCACTGGAATTTATGGTACTGTTTGCCCCATGTTGACCACAGTTGTCCTGCCACAAGCAACAAACTTTGCCACACTTTTCAAGCTTACTGGGGTGGAATATTCCTTTTAGGTTTATGGGACTTCGGTCACTATAAATTTTTGTTGTCGATTTGTTTCCTCTTTCAATCATTTCTAGTGCTACTCATTTAAACTTAAATCCTACGTGAACAAATGCTACCTTTTTAGAGAGGGGCTATTTCTAAGTTTTCTTCTGCCCAACGTGATTTCTTTTTGCCGATAGGCAGTGATGGTCACTTGACAAGAGCTTCAGCCATCATTGGGCGGAGGGCATCACACTCCTCTGAGCAGGTCCAGCATCAGGCTGCCCGACACTGCGAGTCTCTTTGGAAAATTACAAGACGGGCTAGCTGGGCTGGGGCTAGCTGGTTAGTATGCTAACTTAAGCAGAAGAAAAGAAGTGATAAAATCCTCTGTTTCCACTGCTCTTGGTCAGGAAAGGAGTAAAGGTTGATGCTGAACTCATTTCCTGTAGGCTGGTAACAGCTGTTAATGCTAATGTTGGCTATGAAGTGATTGATAAACTAACAAGTAGCTCCTTTAATGGACAAGATATTCGTTCAGTGATCATATTCTTTGTTGGAACCTCACAAGTCAACTAAAATCTAGCACACACACACACACACACACACACAGTGTTACACACTGGGGTATTCCATTCTGTGGATGACAATTAACTAACAATACAGTGCTGTCCCAAAGCTCCAATTATTCCTAAAACAATATTTCTCCCTGACAAGGGCCACAAATTGGAACTTCAAATACACACACACTGAGTGGGGTGTGTGAGTTTGTGCATGTGCATATGTCTCTGTGTAAACTGGTCAGTACCACAAACTGTGCAAAGCTTGGGTCATCAGTCTTCAAGGGGATTAAGGCTGTTGTCCCAGTTATAACCTGCTACCACACACACATACACAGGACATGCATACGAGGATGCAGGACACACACGTACACGTACACACGCGCATAGATGCACACACAAACAGACACGCAATACACACTCAGGCGCAGAGATGGCCACATTCACTGCAATCCCTCATTCACTTTCACACAAACAAATTACGAAGTGATGCGCACACACACAAACACAAATCAAAGGAAGAGCTACTGTCACAATATCCACAATACCACAACATCAACTATTCTCTCCTTCTCCTCTCTCTTTCACACACACACACATACACATACACATACACATACATACACACACACACACACACACACACACAGTAGTGACAACCTTGGTCCTGGTCAGCATCGCTTCCCTAGCCTGGGGCTCTGTGAAATTATCCAAGCCTGAAACACTGGAATATACACATACGCGTGCTGATGTGTGTGTCTGTTTATTTATGTGTGTTTCCTGGTAGGTGACATGCACAGTTTGTTTGCAGGATTAATGCTCTGTCTCTTTAGACTACTACTCCTTTGCTCAGCCTGAGAGGGTTCACTGTGTGTGTCTGTGTGTGGGTGTGTATATGTATGTGTGTACGCAAATATATATGTGTATATGTATTTTCAAGGACATTTTACACAAGACGTATAAGTAAACACCAGTTTCACATCTACTCAATGTCAAATATCAGATACAAAATAAATCAATGTATTAATATCCTGTTCTGACATTTTGGTCCTGAGCCATTAAAGAGAGATGTTCCTCTGGTGTCTGATTGTACCATATACCGGCTAGTATTAGACTAATTGAATTTGAACAGACATGGATTGAGACAGAAGCTTTACAGTGTGTCAGAGCATAGTGCTAATATGAGCAAGAAAAAGCATCGAGTATATGAAAGCAGGATTTCTGGATTTTTTGGGAAACAGGCTTATTTGCTTGCTTGCTGTAAGTTTAGCACGAAGATTGTTACCTCTTTTATATCTGTCTGTTAGATGTTAAGCAGGTCAGCTTAAATACTGGAAATATAATAGGATGACCACATTTTGTTTTTGTACAGATTGAACAAACAAGATATAACGTGTCAATTAGTGAGCTATAGAGCTGCAGGTAGAGACAAGTTTAGTTGTGCTTACAACTTCTTGTTTCAAGTGTTGCCTCTGAATTCACAGGCCATTTATATTTTCACTGAACTCCTGTGCTGCAGGCTATGTATCAGTAAAACCAGTGAGTCCATAGTTCACCAGAGCAGTTAAAACTTTCAGTGCTGAGGCTGACCACTGACTCTCTGCATGCTTCCCTGCCCTGGAGGTTGTTTAAGGCTCTTAGTGGAGAGAAAATGTCACTCAGTAATTATGTTTCTATCCCATAGTCAAACTTCAAGAAAAGTTTTGAAATGTCACTGTGATCAAAATAGGAATTTTGGTATAAATCAGTTTAGTTCCAGAAAACAGGTCCAACATCCAGTAACTGTGTATCACAATTTCATCAGCTGTTCCCAAAAAAGTTCAAACTGGGCTGGCTGGACACTTCTTGTAGAGGAGAAAAGTCCTAAAACTGTTTTTAGTATGCATAATATATTATTATAAAAAACTGTTATATAATCCATACTCCATGTCCTCCATCATTGAGAAGGTACAAAGTGTATTTATCACATTCTGAGTTGACCAGGTAGAGTGGTATTGTTACCTGTCATGTATCCACATGTAAGTATCTATCTTGCCAGCTGTAAAATGGCATTAGTTAGTAGCTTTATTACAGGATTGGCAGGAATGATGGCTGGAAACACTACCATTATCATGGATCCATTCTGCTGGGTTTCTTGCTCCTTTTAGAAATGAGCCCCAAAATCATTTATGTCCCAATAGGAGATCCAACCTCAATACGGCTGCTTAGCATCTTTTTCCATAAAACATAGTTATTTGGCAGCAATTTATGCTGACTCATCACCACCATGGGCCTCCTTCGGATCTGAAATATTCATGGTCCTTCAGATACATTTTCACATCCACTCGACGCCTGTGGCAATGGTGAAACTGTCCAGGGCTATGAAATATGCAAAGGATTCTGCTGTCTGTATGTTATTTCAGTGTATGGGTATGGTTGCATGTGCAGATATATAGATCAAGCGGGGGTGCACAGTTTTGCAGGAGTTGGGAAATCTTTGTCCTCACAGAGCTGGACATGTTTGCAAGCACCACACGTCCCCTAAGGTCAGATTTCTACTGAGCCGCAGGGCAGTAAATCTGTCATAATAAAATGAACCCATCCTATAAAATGTGTTTAATGGGGTGACAACCCAAAAACAGAGCAGAAATATACTTTATGATCTTTGCTGGCTTATGATCTTCTCTTTTCCTTAGTTGAAGCAAATTCAATCTTACCTCCATGTTTACCTGTTATGTTGGTAAACTCACTGTAACAGAAATTTCCACAGCAATATTTCCATCAGTGCAATAGAGTCACATCATACTCACCATTTTGTTGCTCTGTCTCTTTTTTAAAGGTCTGGTCATACCAGAATTGAAAAATGCAAAATTCGCTGGCAAAAAATCAATTAATTCCAATGTAACTGCCACAATTAGTTCAACTTTGACCCACAAATTTGTGCCATTGACCGATAACAAGCCATCTTGAAAGTGCTGACCTATAAGGGGACGGAGAGCCTAGGAGAGTCCCAAATGGAGGACAGTATTGTTGCTTATTAGCTATGTTACTCCGTCCTCTTTTATTTAACCTCTTATGAGTATAAATGTCACCACAACAGAGGTATGGGTTGCAGACGGTTACAAAACAGGAGTGGTTGGTACAAAGAAATCTTTTGCATACACCGTACAAGCTCAGTGTTGTGTTAGTAAACAAGCTAATATGTTTGCAAACCTCCCTCCAAATCATTGATTGACTTGCTAGTGTGTTAGCATTTAGCTTGCCTGCTATTGTAGTTCACCTACACATTTCACCGTACCACTTTCGGTTATTACTATGCCTTAAAGCTTAAGCCAAAATCTGACAAGAGTTAAGAGCTGAAACAGCTCATAAATGAACAAAGCTGGTCAGCAGAAAATGAACATTTTCATTCTTAGTTTAAGTGTCTTTAATGTGAAGATTTCACTTTTCTTATTCTCTGCACTTTTTTTATTTTTTCACATTTAACATTAATGAAATGACATGAAAACAAATTTCAGTTGTGTCCCTACAGTAGTTACACATTAGATTTTTCTTTTCTATTTTTTTAGTTATTCTTAAAGGTCAGCATGTTATTAAGCAAGCAGCTAAAATGTCATCATATGCCATGGTAAATTGTTCACACTTCCTGCTAATAAAGACTTCAGTTTCAAAACATAAGCCATCTTCAGTGTGTTCAGAATTTCAAAGACAGGAGAGAAGTTTTATACAGGAGTTAGAATACAAATGATCACTGGCTATTTTTAGTGCTCTGTATCCCAGCGCATGCTAAAGCACCCAAACGTGTGCACATTGCCACACACACACACACACACACACACACACACTGTAACACAAAGACACATGCACAGACAGCATAATCTGGCATGCCCTAACAATGAGAAATGACTACAAGGTCTGTGTGTGTGTGTGTGTGTGTGTGTGTGTGTGTGTGAAAGGAAGGCCAAGCGAGAACAAGAGCAAAGTAGAGAGAGGATGAAATCAAGCTGAAGAGAAAAGGACAGGAAGACCATACAAGATGCAAAACATGTCTCTAGTAATTTGAATAGCTAAGGACTGCACATATTAACTTTGAAATAGAAATGTCATCCTTTGCTGTTTGCTGTTTCAATGAAATGTTGTTTTAACATGGAATGAACTAAACAAAGTCACACATGCACTGTTTCAATCTTGATGGTGAATATCAATAACTTTGATTAGATACTGTTAATAAATGTCATTGTCTTACTGACTGATCAGAGCACCAGGTAGATCAACAAGGTCTCTTCAGGCACTGCCTTGATTCTTCTCCTACTCTACTGTACAGAGAGGAGGATAACAAATGAAAATGCTGCATGATTACTGAAGACAATATGCACTGTGAAAAAAGAAGAGCTTTTATTCTGGAGATAGTATTAATTTACAATTAATAAAATTACTTCTAGTGTCCTGCGGAGGTTCTGGGGCCCTGTAAGTACATCTGCTTGCCGCTTAAGTCATCAACCTTATCAGCATAGCAAAGGGAACTATAAATGTCAGTAAGAGTCTGTGAAAAGCCTTGCCACCCAGATGTACCTATACTTTATCTAAAGACAGAACTCTGGTCAGAGAAACAAATGTGCACACAAAGAGGATTACAGGGGATTACAATTGCAGCAGTATTTAAAATCATTGAGATTGATCATTTTCAACATAATACAATTTCATCTGTTGTACTTATATGAAACTCTGTGGATTTGTTCAGTCTTAAGGACATTGTGTGCAAATACTGAATCTGTGCTACTTTGTCCCAGAACTGGATTCAGTCATAATCTATATGGCATTAGGCTGTGTTAATGTTAACCTTTTTACATACATATTGTGTGTGTGTGTGTGTGCACATGCATGTGTGTCTGACAGAGAGAATATCCACGTATGCATACAGCCAGAGACATTACAAAGACCTTGATATGGCATGTGTGTGCGTCTGTGCAGCTTCTATTCCCAGTTATTTGATATCTAATCACCATTTCCACTATGAGTCTCAAAAGGGATTGTTCTGTCTGTGTGTGTGTGTGTGTGTGTGTGTGTGTGTGTGTGTGTGTGTGTGTGTGTGTGTGTGTGTATGGAAGTGGGTTGGGGAACAGTCAGAGTGAAGCTGATGTAATTTCAGTTTGAAATCCCGTCATGAATTCTTATGGTCTTGTCTGTCTATTATTATAAGCTTTGTGTGTGTGTGTGTGTGTGTATGTGTTCATACAATGTGAGTGTGAGAAGATAGACAAAGTAGACAGATGAGGATTTCTGTTCACTGTGTGAAGGCGAATTATACAGCACAAACATCTAAAGACATGGGGTATGTTGCAGGTGGCTCAGTTTGTGCCTTTACGTGTACGTGAGTGAACACAGACATGAAGTCTATCCCTGCTACCATTATTTTCTTTCACTTCATCCTTTTTCACAAGCCTTTTATGTAAATCGTAAGAGCTCTTGCGATGCTGGGAGAGCATCTGTTTACAACCATCAAAAACACACGGAAGCAATAAATAAGGTTGCTATGAATGAATGGCATTTGCAACAGTGCTTTTCATAATGAGCAAGCATTGTCTGTCCCCCTCCTGCCCTTCAGCGTGTTCTCTCCTCTACTCTTTGCTGCCTCTTGATAGACACAAATCAAAGGTGGAGCATGCAGGGGAAAACATGCTGGATACACACTCAACTCCCACTTACAGACTTTCATACAAATCTGTGATTTGCATTGTCAGTGGATCAGGTTTTGTGAGCCTGCAATGAAACAGGTACATTAAAATTTATGGCACAAATTATGGCTAATTTATGGATTATATTTATCCTTTCGGTTTCGCATATTATAGAAATTTGGAATAAATTTGCCTAGTGGATTTTGGAGCAATGTCTATAGAAAAAGTCTGTAATCCAAGAGATACTGCCCCTCCCTCATTACCTACCAAGAAATGTGCCTGTGCAAGACCCTATATTCCCACACCGCTTTAGTAGAGCTGGTCTGTGGCAATGGTTTCTGCAACCCGAGCTGGGCCGGATGTGAGCCTGTCTAACATGTCCTGTTACATAGATTGACATCTGCTGCTTGTAATCATCTTGCATCTACATCAGTGTTATAATGTAGAGTGTGAAGGACTGACAGAGCTGGAAACACTCTGACAAACATCAACCTCAGACATCAGCTCTCCTGTTTCGTGCCTGGACCAGTTGGTCATGTTGCTCTTACAAAAGTCATAGTGACCGGTCCGAATATCATGTGTGTTATAAGAACAAGATATCATAGTCGTCAGAGTGTGGCTGTTCAAAATGTGAGCTAATATATTATTTCTCTGTACAAAACACAGTATGAGTTTGGTTAAACAGTTTTCTATAACATGAGCTTATTATTAATGAAATACAGTATATATTACATATTACATGGACTGCACTTACATAGTGCTTTTCTTCACACTACAGCTCACATTCATCCCTTCACCCATTCTGTTGCTTTTCTGTATTTATGTCAATACAAAAAAGCTATAATACTGGCCAATATATCAGCCTGGTCAGTTATAGGTCTTGCTAACATACATTCCTGCCAGCTTCAGATGGAAAATAATAGCAAATGTGTCATGCATGTAAGCTATAAAACATGCATACACATATACATGATTTATAAGAAGGAATGTATTCAACAAGGTATGTAAACATAATAGTGTTCGTTTACAAGAAAAACTACAGATATCCTTAAAGTTCATTTTGCTGCACAGTCTGTAAAAGTTTCTGAGTCTGCTCTACCTACAAGTCTAATGTAACTATGATTGTTTAGTACACGATAACAAAATCACATCACCAGTGTGCACAATGCAGCAATATATAACCCAGTCTCAGCACTAACTTCTCAGACTGCGACACTGCTGGACAGATCACATGAATAGGAAAGCAGTTGTCCAAAATTAACCCTCAGCTAATGTGCCAAGACAACATAATGAAGGCCACCGTGAAATAAATGATGCTTTTCCTTCCTGCCAGTGTCCATTAACTCAGTGCTGACTTGAACAGAGCACTGTGAGCTGTCCACCCTCATGTCATGTTAATTATCACCTGGATGAAACACCACGACTCACACTTTGCCACTGCACACCCCCACCTCCACCCCCACACACACAATCTTTTAAGCAGATATGGATTTTATTAAATGTTGTAATGATATTGCATTTAATTATCTCTAACAATTAAATTACCGTCCATTGTACATTAGAGACTGTTACAGGTGTCTGTTGGTCAGGATAACAATGCCAAGGGCAGAAGAAACATAAACTGTTCATTTAGGTCATTCAGCATTGTTAAAGATGATGCAAGTTTGAGGCAACTTTAATTAATTCATTTAATTGAGTGTTAGAATGGAAAATTAGACTTAAGCAATTCCTTTTAAGTGATCAAGCTATGACAAATTCATGCCAATTATTGATTTTCTAGAAAACATAAGTCACTTATTTAACTGATGTTAACTGTAATATTTTCAGTTCTGCAACAAAAGTTAATGGGTCCTGAAGTTAATAATAGCGCTATTTGTTTACAACTACCACTGACTGACTGGCCGTGATTGTTACCTCAACCCACTTGGGGCACCAAGTGGAAAAAATCTTCAAATGTCCTGTGATTTTTTTTGGTGGAACAAATTGGGTTAACTTGTGTCACACCAGACACGCAGCACGTACACAATACATTTTACAAAGTGCTTTTTATGTTTTTTTACACCACCTAACAAAATCCACCACAGTTCTAATTTTCCCCAACATTCCCTTAAACAGAATGAATCAGGACTTATTTGAATTTTGTGTCACAAAACGGAACATTTGTCACTTACCTGTCACATTTAGATTGTAGTAATAGGTTTCCACTGCGTCTGTATTTATGTACCATTAGTTTTGTATTTGGGAAACATTTCAGTCATCCCCTGTTGTTTGGAATCGATGCACAAATGTGGTGTTTGTGTGAACTTAAAAGACATTTTCAAGCTCATTATGTTGTCAAATCATTGAAAAGTAGACGAAAAATTCAGGAATATGTCTCATGGAAATGAACAAATATCGCTTATTATTCCAAAACATGAGCAAGGCGCTTTTATTTCCAGAGGCTGACAATAGAAAAATTAGCATTGTATCTGAAGATCCCAGTCATTACTGTCAACCCTCTGACCTGTCTTGGCTAAGTTAAGAATTTTGGAGTCACACTTTTTCCTCAGACAGAGCATGCTTAAAACTCGATTCATCCATTAATGTTTCCAACAGGTTCACACAGGATGCCTCCTTTTAGATCATTCCTTAATGTGTAACTGATACAGCTTTTATGTGTGCTGATGAATACCAAACCCAGGAACTCCTCTATGAATATTCCTCTGTCAGCTGACGCTACCCAGTTCATCTCTGCTATAGGTGAGTGTTTTATACAGATAAGCCTTGGTGGCTTCTACTGCAAGATGAAAGGAAATGAGGTGAGAGGCCATCACAGCCCGGGACCCGCTGTCCACCAAAAGGCTGTGGGAAATTGATGAAATTAGAGTCGTGAGTTGAAGAGCAGTATGCTATCTCTTTCTATGGGGTTCGACGGAAGTAAAATGAAGCAATAATGATGGAGGAAGGACCATGAAAAAGGATAGGAAAACATGTTGAGGACACTATGTTACGTGGTTACAGCAGCGCCCAAATAGTATTGTAGGCTGTTTGGATGGCCCAGGCTCAGATTCTGTGCACCTCCAGTGTTATTCACACTGCCGCAGCATTGTTTTTAAGTGATTCGCGGTCGGAAGTTGTTGTTGTTGTTGCTTACCTGATGCTGCGAGGAAGAGCAAACATTAAAATCTCATTGCAATATCACAAGGTAGAGGATGTGTGAGGATTGCAGTTTACAGAGCCACCATGCAGAACATAACCTAAACTCCCAGACTCATACTGGATTTACTTAATGAAGAGTAGAATCAGATTTCAAAACATCTGTATGCTGTTTTATCAACCTGGAAACTCCAAAATCCAACCGTGAGGAATCAGTGAGGAATGTGAAATTAGGTTCTCATAAGACAATTTGTCTTTTGTTTGTATGTGCAGTGGTGACATCAACACCCACAGGATTTCTGGTGCGTGCAGATTCTCAAATTATAAATTTATCTCTAATCGAGGGCTGTGTAATTATGAGAAAGAATGTTCATTATATATGATCTTAAATTTAGTTTAGTATGTTTGGACTGCTTGATAAACCTTCCACTTCAACAACTAACCAGCGTCCTTACTTAGCAACCGCAGCTAGGCAAGTAACCTGTCAAGCTTCCAGATTTCTCCACTTCAAAACCAAAACAAAAGTGCAAAAGTGTGCGAATGGGCGTTGGGTTTGTTCGCACCATTCTACGC
>BRZM01003992.1:59670-76381 GCA_033238685.1 Lates japonicus
AACATGCAGACATCAGCCGCAAGCAGTCCAGAGTTCAGGTGCAGCTTCAGACGCATCTGCATCAGCTGGCGCAGGTGTGTGGCAACAGAGCTTCCCTGTAATCAGACAGTCACCCCTGCCCAAGACGCCGCCAACAAACCAAAAGCCTCATTTGTTATGGTTTCAGCGAAACCGATGCCTAAATGACGCCTCATTTGCCGACAAACGAATCTGGGAACATACTGGCGTGAGCAGCCGAGAGAGAGGCAGGTCGTAGCCACCGTACGACATCTGCGCTTTCAGTGTTGTTGTTGTTACCGCGACTTTAGGGAGTCTCGTTTCCATAACGACACACACACACACACACGTTCGCTCGCTCGAAGTCAGAACAACATTCCCGGAAAAGGTCTGAGAAACAAGCGTCGCTATCACCGTTCGCCTCTCTGGCCTCAGCCCGGTCAAACATTCTAGAATGCCGAGATAACATCGTTCAGTCGTCACCGAGTCATGTCAATCAAAGTCACAAAGAGATTGCCGTACAGTTCAGCAGACATCAGTCACCTGAACCTGACTGTTCGACCGTTACTCCACCAACAGAAGATACGAACCCCCTGAGGAAACACACCGCTCACCTGGGGAACGGCCTGCCGTTCCTGTTCGATTCATTTTCGTGAGCCACGCTCGTTCTGCTGAAGAAACAGACTCACGTCATAGCAGCCAACCCTCGAATATGCGGAAAAACGGATTTCACATTATTTGCGTCTCATCAGATCTCATCAACGACGGAAGTTCATGGAAGAGGTTCAACGCAGCCACATCCTCGAGATATACAGTGTCGAACCAACCCGAACGGCAAACATTGCCTGTTTCTTCGTCTTCACCGCCTGCACCTTCATTTAGTTTCTTTCATTTCTCCTCTCAGCAACTTTATTAAAGCGTGAGTTCATCACGATCGATATCAACTGGTGACCTGAAGGAATCTGCGCAGAGGGAGAACCCTGAACATCATTTCACCGGACGTTGCCTCGGTCCGTCAAAGTCTGCATCGTCGATAATCAGTCTCGCAGCTCTTCCATCCTTCAAACGTTTGTCGTCTGATTTTTGTTGACTGTCTTCACTGTCAAACAGGTAGAGAGTATCTGCTGTTCGATTGAAGACCGCGGCCTGTTCACCGTACCTGGCCTGGGCAGTCGCGGTCAGCAGAGGACCCGAAAATTGAACTGCGGTGACTGATCATGCGCCGGCGAGGCCGCCAGAGCCGGCGTTCACCGGCCTGCAAAAATCGACAACTACTTGTCAACGAGTAGCGAAGACGACCGCAGCGGTCGAGTGAGGACCAGGCGCCACCACGTACACTGCGGCTCGGTTGCTCTCACAGCTGGGAGCAGCGGTTTCAACGGGAGGTTTCGCGGCGCATGAACAGGCTCACTGTTCACCTGACCCGCCTGAAGCCGTTCGCGAGTTTGTCAGCCCCGGCCCCCGAGAACGGCCGCCTTCACAAACAACACCATAAACAGCGGGGATCATGCCTCACAGTCCGCGCCATCTGCACCCAGCTCAGGTCCAGAGACGATTTCGACGAGCAAACGTCTGCGCCGCACAGCAGCGCACCGCCGCAAGGTGTCATGACGTTGGCACCGTCACTCATCGCCCAGCCCTCGCCGCCCTTCCGCCGCAGTTTCGTACGCACCTGAACTGTAGCTAGGGGTTAGTAGGAAGAAGAGCCAGTCATCAGTCGAGATCGCGAGTCTCTTCACGTCATTGCTGCCTGCAGCATGTCATATTTCACTGCACAGTGGCTTGGCACACCCCGACTTCCCGGGCACCGTTTACCCACCCAGCCCCGCTCGCGAGCCATCACATTGCTTCACCCTTTACACCATCTATCAGTCAACCGTATACGTTACGACCAGCATGAAGCACACCAGTTGCAACATTGACTGTCTCCAAACATCTGTTCTGGAAGCACGATTTAGACAACGAAACGTGAACTGAAGACCTGCGGGCCGACGCTGCTGCGAAACGGAGCCAAGTGCTGTAGAGCCGGGAGAGGCACTGGGGCCTGTAAGATCAGTGGGCCTTGTTCAGGCCAATATTAACGAGTACTGAAGAGCCAGTCGAAATTGAGAGAGTAATCGTTAGTCAAGTAGCGTCAGGCAGAGCCGTTCCCCATATCCTGAAGCCCCCAGGCTGAGTTCAACATATCTCAGGTTGCACCACCGATTTCGAATTAAACTGAAGGCATCCCGATCAGCTCTTCGAAAGTTTCTTTGAGGCTCCCGGCACAGGCAACGAATCGAAAATCTGCTCATTCCCCTCTGTCCTAAAATGACGTGAGGTGAGACAGAGCGAAAGCATCGGGGAACAACTGCCTGTTCCTCCCGATCGACCGCAGGCCTCCGGAGGTTCCCCGTGAGAAGCAGTGAGCGGCGCGGAGGAAAGACAGAGATACGAGCCGATCGATTAACAGCGGAGTTTGCTGCCACCAGGCACCGAGTGACACGCAACCATCATGCCTGAGTTGGCGACCAAACGAAAGCTCTTTCCGAGATTGCCTCGCCGGATCATCTCATAACCGGACAGCCGTCCGAGTCTGCACCAAAATAAACCAGACAATCATCTTCGTTCTCGTCCGGCAAACATGTCTCACAGAAACAAGAACAATCCAGTGACATATGCCCCACAAACAGCATCCTCCGTTAAGAGAGCTCCTGTCGAGGCCTCCAGTGTCAACTCCCTCCATGACGTCGTTTCCCCACCCCAATTAGCTATTATCGGCGCTCGCGGTCGATGGTTTGCAACAAATATGTTTCGACTACACACGCTGGCGTGCGTGTTGAGGTGGTCGCGCTGGCATCAGGCAATTACGACGATCTCGTAACACAGAATGCTTTACCAGTCGCGCCACGTGTTGCTTTGCTGCCTTTTGCGGCCATCATGTTGAAGCGCGTTTCCGGTTACTCGGCCTGCGGTTTTGTAAGCACAGCGTCAAGAACAAGACACATCGCAGATGTGACAGCAGCACAACATAACGTCGAGCGGGACAAACAGCGAATGGGTTCCGAAGACGAAAGGAATCATCTGAAGACAGTAATCACGAAGCCGCCAGGACATCACCGTCAGCAGTGATTCTTCACAGGTAAAACATTGATGCACCCGAGCACCGACACTTCATCCTCCAACCACCCGGCTTTTGCGCCTCTTTAATCGACACGCATCACCAGTTATTATAGAACATCCAATCATCTCCCTTCAACATTGTTCAACTGCACAGCCAGTGCAATATTAGGTTCTGTTTCACCAGAAACAATCCATCCTCCGCACCGATGCAGCCACCAGGACCTTTTCGCGCCCGCACACTTCATTCATCGTTACATATCAGTCGTAACCAGCGCATTATTTCGCGAAGCCGAACATTTCTCTGCTTCGAACAGATGCAGCCATAACACGTTGTCATAACAACAAGCCGCATGAATACAACTGAGGCACAGCCCGAGACCGTCGCCCGTTCAGTTATCAGGTCAATCCGGGGCCCGTCAGAAATCAGAACAGTCACACCACAGTTACGTCCCAGTTCCACGAATTGTTCGAGTACCGGAAAGCGACTGAACAGTGAGTTGGTCATAACTGCGCTCAAAGTCCGGAAAGCCCATGTCACGCCCGTCCACAGTACATCAACCAGCTGCACACCGCGTCTCCTGAGGACACATTTTACGTCTTCGGCATAAACTTAGTTCAGGCGCGACAGTGAGAAGCAGTGATCAGACAGCATTGAACAGCCGAGCAATCAGACGGGAGCCGCCGTCGCGCCCTCCATCTCGTTACCGGCCTTCAACAAACACCATCCATTGTACGGACGTTCGCTCACCAACCTCCACTTATCAGTCTGCAGACAGCCTGTTGAGCACAGCACACAGCCGTTATCTTTCAAGACACGCACACAGCCGATCTTCAACCGCAAGTTTTCCACAAACACCAAACATTTAACGTCTTTAGACCTCGTTAACGAGTCAGGGTCCAAAGAACACGGTTCTTCGTCCAATAACTGGCAAAATATGTTTTGAACACCGTCAGCAGTGATGACAACAACCGCCAGCGACGCCCGTTTCCGTCGTTCGACGGGAAAGCTCATCGCGGCGAGTCACGAGAAAAAATCCATCGTCAGAACAGAGAAAATATCAACATTTCAACCCATTACACAGACAACAGAAAGATCCCATGAGAACGGTCAGCCATCGCGGCCAGAGAGCCGAGGCGAGCCACCGCCTCCAGTCGCCGCGTCATTCCAGCTCACCAGCGTCGAGTACGCCAGATCTCACGCATTTTAGTCGTTCATCCGTCAGCATCATCCTCTGGTGCTCTGGGTTTTAACAGTATCAGATTCTCTCCTTCTCTCGTTCGTCTGTGCTCAGGTGTCTGTCGTCCGTTCTCTCTCGTCCGTACAGACTTCAGTGACAAGGAGCGAGCGGGCTCAGACAGACGTTGGTGAGACCAGCCCCCGTGCAGCCTTATATCGATGTACGAGATATCAACATCATCTCCATTCTCTTCATTTCTGTTGGGAGCCGCGTGCGATTAATGACCTGCTCACAAAACCCTTTCCTCTTCACCCCACGGTCACCGACCGAGGCTGCTGCCGCGAGACGCCCGCTGGCCGTGGCGACACGACGAAATATCATGACGAATCCGGTCAGGATTGCGCGCAGCTGCCTCAATCTTCTCCGTGCGAACCGCGGCCAGCGCGTCACATTGCAAAATCGACGTTCAAACATGCGAGCAATGGACACTGTCTCACTGCAGTGCAGAATCACTGAGCTGTGTCCGTGGAATGTCCACAGTCCATTAACAGATTGTGATCACAGCGAGGGTTTCCCTGCCCCATCATCTTCTGCACCTCGAACATTGAACGAAATTTATTTCACTGTAATTGCGACCAGAGATTATCATCCGCAGACCAGTTAGACACCACTGAAAACAAAGAGAACATATAGTTTTGGCGTATTCTGGGATGCTACATAACCTTCCAATTTTTATTTTTATCTTCTAAAGACAAAATATGAACTTAATCCAAATCCTTAATGCCTGTTAAGAGCAGGGCCCCGCCCCGTCATTTCAGCGAACACTTTGAAACACTCATTTCACCGAGAATTGCCACGAAAGACGGACCACTTCCGCCCGTGCACACCTGATGATATGGGTCTTCCGCTGCTTTCAGCTAGCCAGCCAACATAAGCTCGAACAGGCGGGCTGGCCTCAGCTCACCGCTCAACACATTGTCTCATTTGCTTCATCTGAAATCCAAACAGCTACAGGAGGGTCTGCCGGACACACAGCCTTCCGGAGCCGCATTGTGACCAGTCCTGTCTCCGTGAAGCCGCTGTTACCGTTACTGCGGCCTGTTATTTCAGACACGACAGTGGTGTCCCGGTTTCATCTGTTCGATTAGTGAACAAGCTCACTTCGTGCTGCACACTCAACCGCGGGGCCCATTGGCCCACACAGCAGTCATGAAGATGTCACAGAGTAACTGAATATATCCGCTGTTTTTACTTCAGTCTGTGAGGGAAAACAGCAAAACGTGAAAGGTTGTGTTCAACTCAACCTGAGTTTGAGCTACAGTGTCTCGTCTGCCTGGATGGAGGAGAGAGAGAGAGGACAGAGAGATGCGGAGTTCGGGAGATGAGGGGATAAGGCCCGCGTGGCGCCGCACCACCTCAGTGTCTGTTGCAAACACACCCTCCTCTCTGGTCACACATCACAGTGACGCCGGGACACCGTTCGTTTTCACACGGCTCCTCACCTCACCTCCAAGCCTCTCCTCCTCATCAACAGTTCAGTTGACGATCACCGACGCCGCCTGGCCACTTTGTCTCGCTGCCGCACCTGACGCAGACCAAAACACACGGGCTGCCTCCGTCACACTCCCATCCCCAAGGAGGGTCACTCAGATTAAAGAAGGATGATTTAGTTCATTTGTACTGACATCAGGTATTCATACCAGACAACAGTTTGAGGCGCTGAGGAACGCCGCTTCGTCACGTGTCTCCGCGCTGTTCAGGCGATTCTTCAGCCACGAACCGAAGCCCGACTGCAGCCGAGATGGTTTAATCAAACATGCGCATTAAACCTTCAACGTAAACACTGACTTCCGTGCATGATTTGGACCAAATAAGCCTGTCTTCATCAACACACCGCCACGCCGCAACACCGCCCGAAACGCCGCAGCGGGTCGCGAACGCCCGAGCCTTTATCAGCCACCTCCGAAGATGATCGCGGTGATTTATAGTCCCTCATCCGTCACCACCACGACCGCGGCATCTAACAAAAACGCGCCCAGTCACCGCAGAAACAGCCAGCCTTCCAGCGCACCACGGTGCCTCCCGGTCACCGAGCGCCCTCCGATCGAACACCGTGGTTCAATGTTTACGCCGCGCCCGGCCGACGTAAACACGAACCTCAGGAATGTGCTCCCGCCTCGTTCCTTCCTGTGCTCATCTGACCGTTCAGCTTGCCCACATCAGCCGACATCGGTTCGTAACCGCCCCTGCGCCATTACAGCCTCGCGTTTCAATACAATCATTTTCGATTTATCCACCAACTTCAGCTCAAGAAAAAGACCAGCATAATCCAGATTCAAAATTGCTTGCCGAGCTGCACTGTCTTCTTCCACCATCTCGCCAACAATGAAACAACAAAATACCTCACTGTTCATACACGAGTTAACCCACGCTCACGAATTTACACCGTTCGCTCCGAGTGAAACCTGAAAGAGGAATGAAATGTCACAGCAAAGCACCGCGTACCAGACAGCTCATCTTAAACCGTCAAAAAGCACAGCGTTACATGTAACATTGCGACAGCAGTCGTCACTTCAGCCAGAAGAACACCGCGCCACTGGCTGTCTCCAGCACTGGAGCAGCACCACGCCTGCTCTGCTCTTCCAGTTAAGATGCCACCAGCCAGCACCAGCTTTGCCAGTGCCCATCTCACGAACTCCAGCATTGCATACCTGTTCCTTCGCCCGTTAGCCTCCTGTTTTCCCGAGTCCGTCGAGATTCTTCCACCTCGTTCACGTGAACCTCCGTAACGGCAAGAGGAAGAGGTTAGCAGCCGTTACGTCCCCGCGGTGGGCTTCCTCCGCGCCGCATTTTCCCGACTATCGAGTGAGTGCGTCGTTGTGCTGGTTTAACACGTCATTTATTACGATATACACAGGGTTCAGAGTGAAATATGCTCATAACTAGCATGGTTGTCCCTCCCTCATGTATTTGTTTACAGCATTGAACTCAGCTAGCCCAGTGGAGTTGCTTGTGTCCCACTGAGATCAGACTGAGGCTGCACCACCTGAGAGTCAGAGTGGTGCAACCTCAGTCTGATCTGTTGGGACACAGAGCAGCTCCACTGGAGCAGCTGGGTTTCAAGTGCCTTGCTCAAGAACAAATAATACATGGTAATGAGGGAGGGACAACCATTGCTCTACTAGTTGCTCAAACTATCTTCCTTCCACTCACAGACCCTCTCTTGTATATCATGTCTAAATGACGTATTTAAAGCCCTTTGCTGACACTTGCTCACTCATTATTAGTCAGGAAAAGTACACAGTAGCATGAGGAGGAGAGCTTTACCACTAGCAGGGACGTAGGTGAAACGCTGATACTGGCTTCTTTTCCTCTTGCCGTTGCAGACGTAGAAGTTCACATGGACAGGAGTGGAAAGTCTTTGGTTCCGATATGGAGGGATTTCAACGAGGAGCGAATTCTGAAAAGCAAGAAATTTAATAACTTGACTGAAAGGAGCAAATGTATACAATGCCTGGGTTATTGTAGTGAATAAAACTTTCTTAAAGCTAGTGCTAGCTGGTTAGCATGCTAACTTCAGTAGAAGAACTAGAAGCAAAACATTGGTGCTGCTTTCCAGTGCTGGAGACAGCTCTGGTGTTCTTGCAATGTTTCTTCTAAGCTAGAAAGTAAACAGCTGCTAATGCTAATGTTACATATGGCACCTTTAACCTTTTTTTGTGGTTTAAGATGGAAAAAGTATCTAATTTTTTACTTATTGTTCTTTTGCTGTAACTGTTTTCATTTCCTCTTTCCAGGTTTCACTTCAGGTGACAATGAATTCTTAAATTCATGAAGCATAAATTCTTCATGCTATGAACTATTGTAAGTATTATTGAGTATTTTGTGTTGTTTCTGTCATTGTTTGGCAGGGATGGTTGGAAGAGACAGTGCAGCTCAGCAAAGCGGTTTTGAGATCTGGATTGTACTTAGTCTACTTTTCTTGAAGCCTGAAGTTGTGTGTGTAGGAGGGGGTGGATAAAATCAGAAAATCTGGTTGTAATCCCAAACGCGAGAGCCACAAAGAGACCATGAAGTAAGCTTATAGAGAACCCCGGTTGTTTGAACAGTGAATAACTCAGCTGATGTGAATAAACTGAACTTATGAGTGTCCAGATAGTTTATTTCCCGAGCAGAGCTTCCTGCTGTCTGAGGAGAGAACGAAGGCCAGGAGCGACCACGTTCCTGGGTTCAGCCTTGTGAACACATCAGCCCGACATGTGTGTGTTTCTGCGCACATGCGTGTGAATACGTCTGAGTGTGTCGGAGGCGCTGCTCAGTAGCCAGGGAGGAAGCCATCTGTCTACAATAGTGCGCTTTGGAGGAAGGCTGGCCCTGACATGTACAGGTGAAAGCTGACACACGTTTTATTAAATCACCACAGTCGTAAAGTCAAGTGAAGCCAGATGAGGCTTTTCGACTTCTCTCATCCACCGCGATCTGTCTATCCTTCAGAGAATTAGCTGATAAAAACTCTGGAAATCGTTCACCATTTGCGCTGCGTAAACTTTAATTGTGTCCAGGCTGAACAGGAAATATTTGCAGCATTTTGACGTGTGTGGCAGCTGTCCAACGTGTCAATTTATGTATATTGATGAAAAACAAGCTTAATTTTGAATCCAAAATCATGCACAAGTGAAATCACTCATTTGCATTTGAAAGGTTTATGTGCACATGTGTTGTGTTGTAAAACCATCTCAGCTCACAGTGGAGCTTCAGTTTGCGTAAAAAGCATGAAAATCACCTAAACTAGCACGGAGATGTTTTTACATGACAAGCTGAGCATGAAGGAGCATTTTTGAACTCCTCAAGCGAGTGCCTCAAGGCTATTTGTCTGAGTTTATATGAATACCCTGATGTATCTAATTGTAAATAATTCCTAAAATGAAAACTAAATCATCCCTTCTTGTCCCAAATTGACCTTCCTCTTGGGGGAAGGGTCAGGTCTGTGCAGGTGACGGAGGCGGTGAGGTATTCCGAGTGTGTGGTTTGGTCTGCATCGTGGTGCAGCAGCAGAGGTTAAAGCTGGCCAAGGCAGCGTCAGTGTTTAAAATGGGACCAATCCAGCAGACTGGGCTGTGTGGGGAGGGAGAGAGCTTGGAGGGGTGGGGGTGGGAGGGGGGCCCATTGTCTATTCAAGCAGACAGATGTGTCCCAGCAGTCACTGTATGAGTGTGTGACCAAGAGAGAGAGAGAGAAAGTGTGTTTTGCAACGGGAAGACACTGGGAGCAGGTGCAGCACCTCACATATAGACACCCCCTAATCCCCTCGTCTATCTCCCAGACTCCCACCACTACATCTCCCTCTTTCTGTCCCTCTCTCTCTCTCTCTCTCTCAGCTGTCCCAGGCCAAGACAGGACACACTGCCAAGCTCAAACTCCCACAGGTTGAAGGTTGAACTTTTGAAAACCTTTTCCACACGTTTCAAACACAACACTGCTGTTTTCCCTCCTGAGGACTTCCACCCCAGGCTGAGTAAAAAAAAAACAACAGTTATATTCCAGTTACTCTTCTGTGAGCATCTTCCTTATTTTGCCTGTGTAGACCAATGTGAGCGTATCCAATGTTCATATTCATTTTGTGGTAGGTATGCTTGGTTGAAATTAATACCTTTTTAGGAAATGAGCTTATTCGCTTTCATGCTGAGAGGTAGATGAGAAGCCAGGACACCACTGTCATGTCTGTAAATATGAAGCCACAGCCAACAGCCGGTTAGCTTAGCTTAGCTTCACACAGAGACTGGAACTGTCTAGTCTGGCTCTGTCCAGAGGTAACAATATCCAGCGAACCTCCTGTAAAACTGTTTGGTTTTTATGCAGATTAAACAAATGGGATATAATATGTTGAGCAGTGAGCTTTAAGTGGAGCCCGGCTAGCAGTTTCCACCTGTTTTCAGACTTTATGTTAAGCTAAGCTAAGCTAAGCTAAGCAGAGGCCGCATGTAGTTATGTTTTTATTGCACAGGTATGAGAGTGGTGTCAGTCTTTTCATGTAATTCTCAGTAAAAGAATAAGAGTATTTCCTAAAAGTATTCCTTTAAAGTAATGGCTTGGGGCGCAGTTTTTTTCTTCCTCTTACTAACAAACATTAAAGGAGATTTAGATTAAGTTCATATTTTATGCTATTCAGAGAAGAATGATGATTAAAATAAAAATTAGAAGGTTATTAAAGCACTGCTTTGTCCAAATTACACCAAAACATATGTTCTCTTTTATTTTCAGTGGTGTCTAGACATGCAGGTGGTTCCTTTTGGATATATTGTGCATGTTTTGAGATATTAATCTCTGAGATATCTGCCGCCACCTAATTACAGTAAAAGAATATGGGGTTTGTTTTGTGTTTAGTTTAGAAAATTCAGTGACAGAAACCTCTTTGTAGAATCCCTGTCCCTGTTAGTAGTTTCTGTATGGACTGTTCCCTCCACGGGACACAACTCCAATGATTCTGCACTGCAATGAGGCGAAGCAGCTCCATTTACTCTCACTGTATTTGAACATCAGTTTGCTTTAATGTGAGCACTGAAAATGTTTTGCCACTTAGTTCACTTTAGAAGATTGAGAACAGCTGCACTACCCTCGCTTTCATCCTGAAATTAGACCAGATTCGTCATGATAATAGTGTCGTATGTATCACTTACAGCCTTGGAGGCGTCTCTCTCAACCTTGGCCTCAGTCTCCCAGAGGTGGTGACCATCTAAAGAGTGAAAGAAAAGAAAGAGAAAAAGGGGTTTTGTAATGACAAATCAGAAAATAATCCACCTACTTGGCTCCCAACAGAAATGAAGAAATGGAATGAGTGTTGTTATTATTATCTGTTACATCAGTGATATATAAAACTGCTACAGAGAGCTGAGGGTATCACAAACGTCATACTGTCTGACCCACAGCTCATGAGCTCATATCCTCAGTCTGACAAACCTGAGACAGAGAGAGAGGGAACGAGACGACAAACCCACAGAGAGAGACACAGACGAAGACAGAGAAAGAGAGAGAGAGAGAAGAATCTGATGCAATCCTAAAAAACCCAGAGTCATACCAGAGAGATGAGCGACTCTGGTGGATGAGAGAAACCTTGACTTCATCGCTGTGTGGAATCCCAACATGCTCGAGCAGCTGGTGGGCTCGTTAATACACAACGACTGGAAACTGACAACTCGCCTCGGCTCTCTAACCCCTTATTTCTTGTGTTCTCATAGGAATCTTTCTGTTATCCCCATATAATGATTGTTAAATGGTATTGGTATTTTTCTCCTATTCTGGTAATGCGTTTTTTTCTCCTTAAACTCGCCACAATAAAGAGCTTTTCCCATCAGGCAGTAAAACTAGGCATCATATGAGCTGCTGGAAAACACAGACTTGCTAAAAAAGCGAGTTTGATTTGTCATCCTGCCCAACGAGGTGTGAGTAAAACTATATTTTTACCAATTTATTAGACACAGAAGGAAAGGAAACCATTGCAATTTCTTTTAGACCCCTGACTCATTAACAAGGTCCTAAAAAGACATTAAATGACTGTGAGAGTGACTTTACGTGGAAAGGAAACTTGCAGTTTGAAGAAGAAAGGTCAGCTGTGGCCAAATTGTCTTGAAGAAGATTAACTGAGATATGTGCTGTGTTGCTCAACAGGCTGTCTGCAGTTTGATAAGTGGAGGGTTTGAATTGAGCAGACAGTCCCGTGCAGATGGATGGGGTACTACTTGTTTGTGCAGAGAGAGGAGTTGTGAGGTGGCAGAGATGGAGGAGGTGCAGCTATAGGCACTGACAGCTTGTGTTACGTCTGAGGAGACACCTGGAAACCTGTTTACCTCTGTCTGCTCTGTCCTGATCTCACTTTCCCTTTCCTCTACTTCTCCTCCCTGTCTGGCACTTGTAGACTAGAGTTTTAGCTGCTGCTCTCCAGGAAGACGTAAAATCATGTGTATCACCTCAAACAGAGAGAGACGTCTCTGTGTTGTGCAGATATTGTGGATTGTCATGCAATAAAGAGACAAGTAAAGAAGGAAAGGCTGAGCATGACATGTTTTCAGACATTTTTTTGAATATGTACACAGACTTTTATGATTATCCTCTATTTGGTCACTTTTCCAGTGCACCTGCTCAGAATTAATTCATGGAACTGGGACATAGCTGTGGTCTTAATATTCTGATTTCTTGGCAAAGTTTTCTCCAGACGTTTGTGAGCCCTGATATGCTAGACTGAGCATTTGAAGCAGCACCTGGTGACTGAGGTCTCAGGCTGTGCCTCAGACTATTATTCATACACAGCTTGTTATTTATAATAACTTGTGTTATGGCTGCATCTGTTTTTCAAAGCAGAAAGTGTCCAACTTGTGCCCGGGTAATGCATAGTTTTACGACTGTCATTATATAACGATGAATGGAAGTGGTGGAAATGGCTGCAGAGAGTTGCAGAAAGGATCTAAACAAACACATCGGTTACTGAGAAGTTAGGATTGTTTCTGGTGGAAACAGAACCTAATGTTACTGCTTGCACTGTATGCAGTTAATTAAGTAATTTGAAGGGAGGATGGTGGATAATAATTTCCTATTTATATGCCTTCATTAATTACGTATCAGTTAAAAGAGGCACAAAGGTTCAGGTGAGAGACAAGAGGATGAAATGTGTCAATGCTCAGGTACATCAATGATGATTTATCACTACCTGTGAAAGAATCACTACTGTAATATTGTTGATATCTGTAGCAACTGTGGTCTGTCTTGTGAATGATTTCCCTTCATCTTATTCAGTTATTCACTGTTTGTCCCATCTCTCTGTTGTTATGTTGTACTGCTGTCACATCTGCCGCAGTCTGTGTCTTATTTCTTGACGCTGGTATGTTCTAAAACCAACAAACCGAATATCTCATAACCAAAACGCTGCAACTTTAACCATGACATTAAGAAATATTTACCCAAAAAAGAAAACCTTAAAAATAACACATGAAAGCACGGCTAGAAACAAAAGCATTCTGTGAGCACCACAGGATCAATCATGGTGCCTGGTGCACAGCAAGTTGCTGACATCTGGGATACATGTACACACACCAGCGTGTGGTACTATGAATCAAACATAACATTTGCAAACCATGTTGCGAGGAAACCCCCGTGTAAACAATAGAAATTAAAAGGAAAACAGCTTGTCATAGAGGAAGTTGTACAGGATGCTCAACAGAAAGGCTCTCTGCTGGAAGGATGTCTGTTTGTAAGGGGCACCATGTCCACTGGTTATTCTTATTTCTGTTCTGTAGAGACATGTTTACACCAGACAAACAGAAAATGATTATCCCAGTTTATTTTTTTAGTACGAACTCAGACGAAAACATCCAGTTATAGGGTGAAATTACGCTGAGAAAACATCCTCAGAAAGAAAGCTTTCATTTAATTCACTGAACTTTAACTCAAATAATGAGATTACGTCTTCCTCCGGAGCTGCACAGACTTTAAAAACACTTAAAAAACACTATTAAATGCAATCTTCTGGTATATCTCTATCTTTTTTCCCTCCTCTCCCACTCCGCCTCTCACTGCCTCTCTCCACTTTGGGAACCTCTCCAGAAGGGAAGCCTTCGCAGTCGACGTCAATCCACAGGAGGTAAACATGTTTTTCAGCCCCCCCCCGCCCCACCTCTGTTTCCCCTTGTCTGCTTTCGCTCTGTCTCACACTCACATCATTTTTCACATCAATACAGAGATAGAGAAATTAAACGGAGCAATTTGTTACCTATTGCCAGGAAACTTCTCAAAAGCTTTGAAAAGCTGAATGCGTGGGATGCCTTTGTTTAAAAAGAGTGTACCAGATAATTGATAACCACAGAATGTAATTGATAACCACAGAATGTTCCAGAGTTATAGGGCAACATCTGCACAACGCCTGCACCAACCCAATGAAAAACTGCAGTAGCAGTTACTCTCCAGTTCCCCTCCTACCAAATTTCAGCTAGCACAATATACTGGCCCACTGTGCTATCTAAGTTAAACAACCCAGCCTGAAAACCCCTCCCCCAAAAAACCCACCCCGACCATACAAACCCAATACCACTCTCCAGCTCTCACAACGCCCAAGCTCCATTCACCTTGGCAGCATCCCAGCCCTGCAGAAGTCTTACAATCCACATTTCGTTAGCAATGGTCTATACAAATCATTACTTTCTCAGAACAGACATAACACAGAACAGTCAATGACACAGCTGGTATAAGAATATGTTTAGGATCAAATATACAATACAGTTATTTGTCGTAAGTTGGGTTTATAAAGGAATCAAACAGCCCTTGTGCTCCTTAATTGGGGCTGGGTGAGTAAACTTGGTGCCCAGAGAAAACAGCGGGTATGCAGCCCAAGCCCTCATAACGATACAGTAAATATAAATACGTTTCACCAGGCCCATGTGTACATGGAAAGAGTCTCTTGTCCTCTGACTGATGACCGAAACTTCTTCCCTCTCATCATTCTGAAAACACGGATTTAAAGTTGCATGCAAGCCAGCGGTGAGGTAAGGGCGGCGTCAAGGGGAACTCTGAGCTGATAAATGGCAAGCAGTGAGCAAGGTGATACCAACATCCACTAACCACCTTACAGCTACTGTACGCCCCTGTCACTGTGTAAAGGCCATCTGACGCAAGGCATGCCCATCAAGAAATCAGTCTCTGGACTCTCTCAAACAGGCTCATATTTTTATGAATCATACACTGTAATTTGAGGAAATATAATCCTCATTGTTTGTGGCTGTAATTGATTTGTTTATGAAAACAGCCATTGTCTCTCAGAAGCAATATAAAGCCAACCACCGAACGGCTTCAAGTGGGAAGTCATTCAAGAATGAAACCAAGCCCACTGACCATGTACCACCCGCCAAAGAAAAGCACCTCCACTGAACAAAAACCACTGCTCCAAGCCAGCAAAGCCAACCTAGCCACCACAGTGTACATGTTAAAACAACCTAATTCCTCCACTGTTACTTCACAGTCATCTTGCTCTCATTGGCTTAAAGTAGGATGGTTATCGGTAATTTTGGTGGCACCTAGACCATCTGGCAGCCCTGCAGCATGGTAATCCTCTCACAGTTCAATTTTCAGGTCCTCTTACTCAGCGGCTGCTTGTGGCTAAGAACAATTAGACAGAATTGCCGGGTGTTTCAATCAGGACATGAAACCTTGGTCTCTACCTGTTTGAGTTCCAGCTCAATAAAGGCCAGAGAGACAGGGACAAGGAAGAAGACGGGTCACCAAAATACAGATATAACCATGGCTGAAGCGACAGAGGTTCATGGATCAGGAAACGAGACTGAGTTATCAATCTATGATACATCAGGCAGACCAGGCAGCCGTCCAGCAACAGACCAGATGCGGAATGAAGGAGTGCAAGAGGCAGAGGCAGACAAGAGAAATGAAAGGAAACCAAACAAATGAAAGTATGCATGACACTTCCAAGATCAATAACAAGCCTTCAGTTTCAGCCACTGTATAATCTCAGGGTCTTGAAACTTTACGTTATAAATTGTTGACCTCCATGAACTGCATGTGATACAGTTAAGCTCATTAAGTTTTAAAATGTCATAAAGATCAAAACTTTTTTCCACGCTATATTCAAGGAGTTGTTTGCACTTATAGGCAGGCACAAATTTTATCTGAGAACCTTCCAGCAGAACTTGAGCAGTAAACCACAAAATGGAGGTGAATAAAGACAGCAGGCCCCTAATTTCCCAAATGGAGGATTGTGACTTATCAGAGAGACAGACTCTGGGCAGGTAGGGGCAATGAAAGGAGGTGAGATTGAGTCAGGTTTAGATTATTGGCTGATGGTTCATGGCCCAAGGCCATAAGGTAACTTTATGACTGATTACGTAACCAGGAGGACAACTGAACTGATGTTATCTCGGGGCACCGAGGTGGTATACTGAGGCAAGGGAACAGGAGGGGGCGGGTAGGGGTATCGATAAAGCAACGCTGACATGCAGTTACTGTTTTCAGATGCTGTGGCCTGACTGAGAAGCAGGTGACAGTATGCATGTGTGTGTGTGTGCTGCTCTATGAAACAGGGATTTCAGTACGAGTCACGGGTAGCAACAACAACACTTTCAAAATAAGGAATGTGAAATCGTACAGGCAATAAAACCATACGGCCCTGCCTCTTCCTCTGTTTTTTCTCTCAAACACTCACACCAGTGTTTCTAGATTCTCATTTGTCATAGAGTGGAAAGTCACTATTTAGAGTATCGGACACTAAAACAGAAACCATAATAATGAAATTTTAGTTTGTTGGCAGACTAAGGCAGGTGACCTGTCCTGTCTATAACAAGGAAACTTGACACACACACACATGCATATGCTTGTGAGTACAGGGATGCATGCAAACACACAAACTTTGGGACTGTTGCAGCTGTTAATGCCCATACATG
>BRZM01003994.1:13998-50434 GCA_033238685.1 Lates japonicus
TAAAGACATTAAACTGGTTTGGCGGTTGTCATTGACTGGGAAGATCCTGTAAAACCACCGGTATGGTCCTTTAAGCAAACTCACAAACTCAGTTCATATTATGACTCAAAGTCATCAGTTGTGTCTTGATTGCTGATGGTATTTACATTTTGAGTCTGCGCAGAATGTAGACCACTGGAACACGACACAAAACAAAGACGACTCTTTTAGATATTTCACGCATTCCTCAAGCGCGGAACGATTGTTGTCTTTTAGAAGCCATGAGGGGCCTGTGCGTTCATTCTAACACTGTGTTTCTGGGTCCTCCCCCTCCTTGCATCACCATGTGTACGACTGGATGGACTGCTGATGGCTTTTTCTTGTGATGTTTTACTTCTTTTGACTTCCAACCTTTGTACTTCGGTGCTTTTCCTTCCTCTTCTTACAAGGTTCCACCCTCCCTTTTACCATCTCCTCCTCTCACTGTAGTCCTCCAAGATTAACTGGTAGCGGCGGCTGCTAACCTCCCATCCTCCTCCACCTCTTCCAGCTGTGGTTCTGGTGGAATTCTTCAGATATTCTGGTAACACTTTGCATCATGAGGAGAAATCCACCTTCAAGGTTTTGCTATGCAGTTAAATCCTCCACAATTGTAACACCTAAAAGACTCTTCTTAGTGCTAGAAATTACTTTTCTTTTCACTTATGTTTTCAAATGCCTTTGAAAAAGACTGGAAAATCTGCCTTAACATAAATCGTGGATTACAGAAACACAGGCTCGGACATTCCAAAGTACATTGGTGCTTGGTCGCTTCAAAAGATGGGGCATAAGAGGCCCATACTCCACTGTGCTGTGCAGATTTTGCTTCTTATCAAAATATCCGTATTTCAAATATCATCCTTTATTCCATTCTTGTTTTTTAGTGACGCCAGCATTTCTCAAAAAGACTAGGGGCGGAGTTAAATGTGATACAGCTAGACAGACTAAGGCCAGATAGAGTTGGAAGAAGTTAAAAACACCTTCTTCTTTAAAAATATATATTCTCAGCGTAGAAGAACAAAAGAAGAATAGCAGGTTGATATATGGACTAAGACAGTTGCAAAACTACCACAAGTGAAATCGCTGGATTGAGGTGATTTGTGGTACGAAAGGTTCAATCCAGACGACTCGCTGCGAAACTGGTATACCACAGAATATTCATTACTGTCAAAAAGCAGCAGCAATCAGCTAAACAGGAAACCTCTTTACAAGCAAGTGTCAAAGTGTTTTAAGGGTGGATTTGATTTTTCCTTTAAGGCAAGGCATCCACCCAGAAGTCAGGGTTGATGCGAATCTGTTCCGTTAGCATTTCAATAGCCCTCCACTGCTTACCACGCTGACTTCTGTGCAAAAATTACTGGTACGCAGTCTGGCGGCGTTGGCGCGGTACGATATAGTAGCATCACTAAGGAAGTCTGCCTTTCATACGGCGCCCATTAAACGCGACTTACATGCCTTGTTTCCGGTGCTGCGCACACACCTATCCATCGTTGTGTTCATAAATAACTGGCGGCTTTGAGCCAGTGGAGATGTCTGTTTTGGCGCCAGATGCCTCCAGTCCATCTCTTTGACTTATTTTCACATCAGTTCATGCCCGAGGACTTCCTGCAGGTTGTTGCCCACATCAGTCACTGTGGTGGATCTGTCCGTCCATCCATCCGACACACGCTTCTCCTTCATTTCATCCTGTCACGCATACGGCTACAGCTGCCATGTATTTTTAGGGAGAACTGAATTGTTGCTTTATGCAATAATGTCCCACATCCTTTAAAAGCAAAATCTAACGCCTGGAGATGGCTATTTATAAACCAGGCCAGTGGTGTGATGTCCAGTGTGATACGTTCACCCAGTCACACTCTGACGACATTCTGCTGAGAGAAATAAAAACTCACACACAGACACTTTCCCTCTTCTACGCCCTCCTTTGCCACTTTCCTTCTTCATCCAGTGGGCCTTGTAAAAGCTCTCATATTCTGCAGCATTGTATAATCTGTATGCTGGCTTTGTAAGTATGCACTCACACACACGCACACACACACAGCGATGAACCAGATTTATAAATCCCCACACACACATACAACCTGCGTTATACATCTCAAGTCTTATTAAGTTACCTTTACCTTGTGCCCACATAAACCGCATGCGGACACCCGTGTTTAGAAGTAAAACAGGCGGTTTGTCCTTCAGCTAGCACCTGCCCTGTCCTCTAACCACACCTATATGCTCTGTGAGCACAGACAGAAAGTGTTGATTCAGCTGTATAGTTTGTGAGGCTGTAGTTTGGACTGAATTTCTATTGCATGAAAGGCTGCTTCTTTTGCCATTTCTTTAATGTGTTGTGCCGGATGGGTATTGAGAGATGGAGAGGTTTCTATTTTACAACTTACGAGCATTCATGATCAGACGACAAAGACTTGTATGAGTGCGAGTGCTGCATAGCTCATTTGCAAGCCCTAGCTGGCCCATATAGACTCCTCTCTCCATTTTCTTTTTCTTTTTTTGAGTCTGTAATTTAGATTTTGGAAACCACATCCTGTGCCACAGAAGTTAGCAAAAAAAACCGACCAGCTAACTTTCAGCAGCATATTGCTTCTGACCCAGTAGCATGTGCCAGCTGCATATGTATGTTCATGCTGATTTAGTTCATTAGATGTTTAACAAAATATTCTACAAAGACGACAACACACCTCTGGCACTCCACATAAGCCTGGACGGTAAAAAACTGAAAATTAAGCCTCTGCCATGAGTACCCAGAGCTGAGCTTTCTCCATCCATAAAATTAATTTCCTTGCATTGAACACTGAGGGCATCCACGTTTAGAACATAAAATTACAGACACAAAAATGTTTTGATAGCAAGGCGTAAAACCATCTATGCTCCACTACGTCTGCAGAAAATACACGTTCAAAAGCCATTGTCTCAAAGCAGAACTTTTGACTACACCCTTCTCTACTTTTCAAGGGGTTCTACCTCAGTTTCATCTCTATCATAAACTTTCAAGAAAATGTGCACAAATCTGATTCAGTGTAACTGCCCTATTCGTGACCAACGCCAGCAACGCTCCACTTTTGGAAGCATAAATAAGCACATAATCTATAGGAGTTAAAAATACTGAGCATTGGCATTGCCATTTAAACATTATATCCATTAAATTTAGTTTGAATTATTGGAAGATAACTGACTTAAATTTTGTATAAATACTACTTTACAAGTTGAAAGGGTAATTATGAATATGTATGTTGTATGAGCCCTGTTCCCAACATCAGTATTTTTGTGTTAAAACTCATCTCAGATGGCAGGTCATGTAGTTATATAAATAACAGAATAGTGTGTTTGTGTTTTGTTTGTGTTCCTCACAGTTGTGATCTGAGGTCACACTTCTTTAAGCAACATAGAATATTTTCCAGGGTTTTTTTTTTTCTGTTGCACTGTTTGTTGTGTTGGTGCAGCTCGTCTCAATCACTGATAGTGAAAACAGGTGTGCGCCTGTAGGTGATAAAACACTGTCAGGTTGTAGATTGAAAGGTAAAATTCGTCTGCAGCAGAAGTCAGACTATAGATCTTTTTTCTCAGAAGGCATTTGTACTTGTCATAGCAGGAAAACAAATTTCATAAACGATGGCTCCATCAAGTGTCTCAGTGAGCCATGACAGTGAGCCAGTGAGTACAGCATCAGGAACCGGGAGCTGGTTCACCTAAATGAAATGCAGCTGCTTTTAAAGTTAGTAGTTAAACTTGTACTTTTCTTGCTGTGAAAAATGTCTATTAAAGTTAGTGCTCTTGTATGTGTGTATGAAATCTTAAATTACTGTTTAGTTTGTTATTTGTGTATTCACTGCACCTGTTCAGCTGACCCCATGCCTACCTGAGCAGATGGTAGTTTGCAGTCAGGTGACGCTGAGTTAAAGTGTTAGGAGGGTGTGCGACAGTTTGCTGAGAGGCTGCAGGTTTCGTTTGTTGGTTTTGCTCCAGTTTTAAGTTGATTTATTTATTCTTTTTGTTTCATTAGCATTTATGTCAACAAAACACCAGTTTCCTGCAGGGATCTGTTTCACTGCTCGTCATCCTGTCATGGTGGACGTCAGCATTATGTCTGTTTAAACTAAAATAATTAACTAGTTAACACAGGTAATGATGCAGGATGCGCCTTAGTTGACGCAGGAAGTCTGTAATGATAAATAAATGATGTGTAGTGATACATTTCAGTATAATCCGTGGCAATACAACACCACCATGCAGCCTCAAAACTTACCATCAATTTGAGCTGACTCAAAAATGTAAGCACTTATTTGATGTTTTAAATGGCAAAAGATGTCTCCAAGAAGTCTTCATTCAACCACTGTTTCAACACAATTTCAACTATTTTCTCAACATGTTTTAGGTCTAAATACAATTTAAGATATTGTCAGTAAAATTCAATCAAAGCATCGGTTATTTGGTTACCTCGATTCCCACAAAACTTTTCAAGAACTTTTCAACCAAATGGTAGCTGTAGCAACACTCTTCTTTGTTTATGTGAAATAAATCTTTAGAGGCCAGTAACCACCAATTTAAAGGTTTACTGTAAAAAAAAAAAAAAAAAAAAAGGAAAGAAAGAAAAGTTACAAGATCCAAGATCCACTAATTGGCCATAATGTCATCAATAAAAGTAACAAACAGTGTGAATATCACACAGAGATTGTTGAGACCTAAGATCTGAGGAAAAATAAAAGTTTCAAAATAAAATTGACATAAAATATATAAAATATTCTCCTTTTTTGGCATGTTTCATCAGTCTACACCTGTAGTTACACCTAACTTTTATGCCACATCCTTTTCTTTTTTAAAGTCCTTTTTGTTTGTTCTCATCATTTTATACATTTGCCCCCTGCTCACTCTTTTCTCACCTTCTTTCATTCACCTTTCTCAGTTTAACTTTGTTTTTCTTTGGTGGCGGTCAGCTGCAGCTGCCCCGTTGCCCTCCCCTGTCTCTGACGGCTCCTTGTCATTGGCAGGACCTGCCTCGCTCCCCGGTGGCTCCACCCCTGGACTCCTGCTTCCTGAGACCGGCCCGCCCGGCCAACCGCAGACCCCCCTCGCGCTGGGCTGCCCGCTCTCCCTCCTCCTCCCCCAGGTGGAGCGAGGGCTCGAAGAGGAGGTTCACCTTCCCGCCGCCTGGACACCGGAAAACCATCCTGGAGGGCGAGGAGCCGGCATGAGTCCATCCTCTACCTCCTCTCGCCCTCTTCCACCTCAGCCTAAAAAAGATCCAGTACCTCAGAAACCCTCCCCCCCCAAAAAAATCTAGAGACTCCCTGAGAGACGGAGCCTGACGGGAGGGGTGGGGGGGTTGGGATCCACCCAGTAGCACCAGCTGACCATCGAGGAACCAGAACTTCTTTTTAGAAGAACCTGGAATGTACTGTAATATCATCAGAAGAGACATAAAAACTACATTTCCATAACAGGTGCCTGCACACACTTGAGTTAATCATCACCTTCCATGTTTATATATATTAAATACATATATATATATATCTATTAACTATAGTAACTGTAGGTCAGCTGTTGCATTTGTATGATTTACACCATTTTTCTCATGTGTTATACTTTCTTTATATGTCTTTTCGTTGTCCTCGTAATTCATGCTCAACGTTTTTTTGTGTTTTAAATAAGAGCATACTTTGTTTTTATTTGCCGACGAGCTTCACTTCTCGGTTTAGTTTCAAGAGGACAACACAAACAACAAACAAACAAACAAAAAACACTTTCTACTTCACGTAAGGTCCTGAAGCAGAGACACATATGTCATTCTGATGCTATTGTCCTTATTTGTTTTACATTGGGATGAATGTTCAACTTTCTGTAAACATGCTTAGAAGGTGTGTGACAACAATGAATAACCTTCCTGCATATTTGGAAAGGCGTTGTACAAATATCAATTAAATATTTGCATGCACGGTACTAGCACTTTAATTATGTACATCTGAAACTCTAGTCATTTTGTGATCCTCAAGCTCGCTGTGGGGAAAGAAAAAAAAATGTTATGATAGAACTCTTGAGCTGTTGTTTTGTTGTCACATGATTTTGCAACCAGCTCAAATAAAAACAGTTTAAGTAAATTATTGTACCTACCAGACTGTCTTTGTACAGTTGTTACTATTGGATATGAATAACTTTCTTTTGACACAAGAAAAGGTTGTGGAAAAAATAGATGTTTTAAATGAAAAGTCTATATTCAAAAGTCTAGCGATCTGTAGTCTTATGTAAATAATGAAATAGTAATAAACATGGATAATGTATTTACAAAGACTTCCTCCTCTGTGTGTGTGTTTGCCGTCATCTTTTATATTTATCTATGATAAAGGTTGGATTCAACTCGTGATAGATTTAGATTATCGCTCTTTCACATTAGACCTGAGTTTGTGTTCTTGGCAGAGAGCTGACTCTGAACGTGTGTGTGTGTGTGTGTGTGTGTGTGTGTGTGTGTGTGTGTGTGTGTGGTTACAGTACGAGACCACAGGATGCAGTGGTCAGGGGGACAGACACACACAAACACACAGTGGATGTGAATAAGAAGATTGTGTCCTCCAGAGTCGTCCTCTTGCATCATGGTCATACATGTGCCACCTTACCCATGTTTCACAGCTTGTCCATAAGATAAAGACCCTGGACCAGTTGTTAAAGGTCCTAAAATTAACATACTTACTTATCCCTAGTTTATCGACCATACAGATTATTTTCATTATTTCATTATTCATTTGTCTATTTAATACAGTAAATATCAGAAAATAGTAAAATAAAATGTCCATTGGAAGTTCTCAAACTCAATTATGTCTTTAAGTTGCTTTTCTCCTGATCAACTGTCCAAACCCCAAATAATCCATTTACAATGATATAAAACCAACCCTGCCTCCTAAATTATGTCTATACACTTGTACAGCTGCAGACAGGTGATAGATTAAAGGAAAAACCTGAAAATGAGTGGAGAAGCGGTGTTTTCATGATGGTGAGTGTTGTCTGCCACATCAGTCCAAAATCTCCCATAGGTGTTCAGTTGGGTTGAAATCTGGTGACTGTGAAAGTCACAGCATGTGGTCGTGCTCTATGGATGGAGAGCATCATCATCTGGAGACCACTCTCACCAGGATATAGACATGATTCATCATAGGACTCAAGACAACTGGACCCTTCCCTTTAAAGGGAACAGGTGAATTATTGTCCCCATTTAAGCCTGACAGAGCCTCAGTCATGGGGTCAAGCATTCAGGCCTGTACCATTCTCTCACATATTCACCCACTTGTTGAGAATATGGTGAAGATGACTCATCTGATCCGTCACTTACTTCCACCTCCGTGAAGCCGCGTGGTTGTTGCACCCGCCCGCTTTCAAACAAGGTTTAAATGCCTTCTATTAAAATCCTTCTCGGATGAGACTCTCTTCTGTTTTCTTCACACTTATCACACTACTGCAGCATCGTAGTGTCAAATGTTAGATTTTGTATTACGGTTTCCAGCCTTTTACGTGCCAGTGTCTTTTCCATAGATCACAAAAGCAGATGTCACTTCATTCGCTGCTGAAACACCAGCCAGCTGAACAGTCTTTGTGCCTGACTCTCGTCGCTAACAATGAACCATCTCTCAAGTCACTTGATCTTTCTCCATCATCTTGATACAAAATCCAAACACTTCTAGGCCTGCTCAGCCCGAATGGATATTAATTGCTTGCTGTGTGGGTACATTCTTGATGTCTCCTCATTATTTAGATTTTTCCCTTGGATTTATCACCGTCTGTATGATTAAAGTGCTGAGAGCCTCCTGAGTGTCGTATTTGCTGCCAGCTGCCAGCAAAATACCACAGTCTTTTTCCTGTTTTTTGACTCATTTTCGGGTTTCATCTCTGCAGAAAATACGGTAGAAAAATTAAATCTGTGTTGGCTTTTACTGGAGAACTCCAGGCTTTTATTGGCTCGAGGGAGGATGTCCCAATGGTAGGAGAGAGGATAAGGGGTGATAAAGTGAAGCAGAGAGCTGAAGGCCTCTGTATACCTTTCACAGGTTATGTGATGGAATAATTAATGTAGACATTGCCGCTGGGAGCTGCTGATGGCACAGAGTGGGTCCAGCGGAGGGAAGAGGGAGGAAGATGCTCTGCTTTACTTCCATCCAACCCTGAGAAACCCACCACTGTTGAATAATTTACCAGCCCGAAGTGAGCGCTTTTACACACATATACACAACACACACTGGTGCTCTCAAACTGGACTCTACTTTAATGTCTGGCGTTGGCTGCCTTGAGAACTGTGACCTCTGTGAAATAAGTCACCCAAGTACGAGTGGATATCCCGAAGCAGGATGGAGAATCTGGCGTCACTTTAAAGTGAATCTGAGACATTTTCAGGAGGGAAAGTTTGAGGGACACTCAGGCTAAATACCACCTCATTACAAACAAGCCTCTCTGCTGCTGTTAATGAACTATTATCAATTTAAATCTTGCAACATCTCCTGTTTTTTTAAAAATAGCTCACATTATTCCGATATTTCTTACTGTAATAAATTCTCTTCGTACTCCCTCCTACTGAAATCTTTAACAGTAATCATAAATTTATGGTTATTTCAAGAAAGACTGAAGACACTGTGGTCTTAAGCAACGTCACTCAAATGGGAGTTAGGACTATTTTTGAGTGGTGGATCAGCTACCACATTTAGGCCTTGTTTAATATTTTCAGCAGAAGCGAATAAACTAGTATGTATATGTTTGTGTGTTTGCTGTGTTCTGTACATAGCATAGAATATAGTGTTGTAAATTTATTGTTGGATCTTTCTTTTTATGAGTTTTCTTCAGTAAAAAAAAAAAAAAAGTAACCTTACATGGAAAAACTTTTTATTCTGATATATACCTGTTGTTTTCAGTTTCACTGTCATGATAAGCCACCCTGCCTCCAATTACCTTCCTGCCCTAGTGTTCCTGTTAGTCAACCTGCGTTTATACCTTCCCTGTTTCCCTTGCTCCTCTGCAGACTGTTTCCTTTAGTGTGCCTTGAGTTTCTCCACCTCAGTTCTGTTCTACCAGATGTTACAAGTCTCACTGAATCAGCTCTTCATTTTTCCTGACTAAGGATATACAACAGTAATCATCCCGAATATGAAGACTAATGAGGCTCAAGATCAGACGGAAAGTCAACATCTTTCAGAATAAACTGTACAAACGGTGGTAAGTCAGCTCAGGTTCAACTGAAATGTCTTCTTGGGGGATTGACTTCTGACTTATAATACATCATGAAACTTATGACCTGCAAAACAAACTTTGTTCCATCATTCCATCATCTTCAACTGCACACCTGCTCTAATTCCCTCTTCAGCTCCTCTGTATATAAACCTGCCTTTATACAGTATTCCAGCCACTGTCTGTCCTGTTCTACCATCTGGGCATTGCTTTCCAGCCTTTCCTCCAGTTTTTTTGCTCTTAAGTTTCCTTTTACTCCACCTGTGCCATCACTGTGAGACACTTTGACCTTGTGCTTCAGGTATGTTTCTGGTCTGTACTGGACTCTATCTCCACACAGCTTCGACAAATTATACCCTGTCTAATAAAACTGTTAGTCTCCTCTATCTGTACCTGAGAACTGTATAGTCCCCATGTATTTCTGCAACAGCTGCTGACTGGAGTACTTCAGACTTGTGCCTCAGTGTCTCCTACTCATTCAGATTTATGGTTAGTTCCTGTCACAGGAGACCAGGATTGACTGATCAAAAGGTTTGAGCAATACTTTTATTTGGTACATTATTTTCAGGCTTGTGCACAAAGATGGTGTGATTGTCTGGTAACAAGTTAATTCTGCTCTCAGATTAGTTTAATGCAAGTCAGACAGTTTAATAAAAAGTGACACCTATAAGGACAAAACTTTGCATGTGTGTTTGTGATTTGTTAACAGTGTTGTAGTGTGAGTAATGAAGCTGCTACTACAGGTCTGCACTGCTAGAGACTTCATGCTGTTGGATGGGTTCTCTCTGCTGTATTTTCATCATCGCGTCCTTGAAAACGTGTCAGTGAGGTGACATTTTTCTGCTGGAGTGAGGTATTTGATGGGGTTGCTCGGTCGCCATGTTTTTGTTAGTTGAAAAAGTGTAATTTAAAAAATGAGAGAGCGAGGACAGTCTGACTGTTAGTTAGAGCTAAATAATAATCAAAGTCAATCTTGAAACCAGACTGAAAACACAAGGAAAATACACCAATCATCTGTTTGCATCCTAGAAACTTCCTGTCTTCTACTAACTTTGCAGTGTTAAGCATTTTCTGTGTTTCCTATTGTGCTTTACATCTTAATATGACTCAGATATTTATTAAATTAGTGAAAAAGCTTTCTTCCATTTGCTTGTAGTTCTGTTTTTATTGGTATGTTGAGTTTTCTCAGTCACTCTCAAAACTGTTAAATCACCACTAAGATGTAAATCTTTGTAGAGCAATAAAAATATCAGCGTTTAAATTCCTGAAATGTAATAGATATTAATTTCTTTATCTTCTTCTTTGTCACCAATTTTTTAACATTTCAATGCAACAATATCTATTTCAGGCGTCCTGTAGGGATGGGATAAAGTGCTGACATCAATGACCCTCATGTTAAACTCCTAAGAAGATTTTCAGGTTATACCATCACCTCCTCCTCATAATATATAATGCTCCTGAATTGAAAATCATCAATTTCCTTCAATATTTGCCCAGTGACATAGAAATAGTTTATACTTGTAATTCGTCTGTTGTCCTCTGATTCATCCCATCTCTGAAATTACACCATCCTTCTCAAAATCACTTGTATCAGGCTCAATTAACTGATAAGGAAAATAAATTAGACAGAGGCATCAGGCAGGCGACTGGGCGTTTAATGGGACAAATATCTTTAGTCCAAACTGATTGTGTCTTTGGCCAGGACACGGCAGTGATTAAAAACCAAGTCACAAAGTATCAGAGAAACTTTCCTAATACAGGTCCTTTGCTGTCTTCATTTCTCTAGGTGACAAATGGTTCAGGTTGGTTTTGGAAAATAAACTGTGGACGTCAAAACTTCCCTCAGTGCTAAACCACCTCCTTTTAAGCGAGCTGCCTCTAGATGTTTTGCTGACGTGTGGCCGTGATTGAAAAGATAAAAGAGCCACGTTTTCCTCTCCGGCTGTGATGAATAATGCAGTGGCTGTCTGGGCATCTCTGTCAGATTGTTTAGTGTGATTTCCCCGTGTTCCTGAATCTCTTCGTGTTTGACTAAACAGATGAGGCGAGCCTCTCGTTTTCTCCTCTCGCTTTGTTTCGTGGGTTTTGCAGCTGCTGTCTGAGACAAAGCTGAACACTGTGGATGTTGAAATCTAAAATTTCACACAAACCAGTCTGAAATACTATATAAGACAGCAGATGTGTTTCATTTTACAGATGTGACTAAAGAGATGTTTCTGAAGGATTCTCAAGGGAAAATGAACCAATTTGATTGTATAAATCACACAAAATGGGGCTGCAGGCGAGGTGTGTTCCTTCACTTCTGCAACTTTGTTCTTGAAACCAAACTATCAGTTTGGAGCAACATACATAGTGTAGTCACTGATGGAACATTTATCACCACAAAAAAAAAAAAATTGTGAAAAATTTAACGAGAATGAAAAACAAGTTTCTATGGGCCTATTTCTGCCGATGTGGTTTTGCTTATTCAAAGTTAATAAATGTAGCATCTGAAAAAGAACAAGAAACTTTATTATTTCAAGATAGTTTCTTAAAATAACTTCAATACCACACTTTTTGTAATCCACATTGGCAGTGGGCTTCATACAAAATCAAATTTTTCACATTTGCCACAAACTTTTAAACTCATTTTGTTTCTTACTGTCATAAAGTTACAAAATTGCTTTTGTTTCTGGGGACCTTAGCTGTATTATTTATACCTCTATCTTTCCTCTTGTTTTCTTTTTATGCTTCACTGTCACCTGTCCAAAATAAATTGAATATTTTCATAAACAAATGTTGTAGAGTTTGTACGTGACTTGTCTTAGAATAACTTGGAATTCTAAATGGAGACATTTTATACGTTGTTTATATATAATTAATGTAATAATTCATTTTATAATTCTTAATAGATCAGTAATTGCATAATTTGTTTGTCTTTATTTAGCTCTTAAACTCAGCATTAGGTGACACCTGTCAAATGACTTTCTCACAACTTTTTTAACCCAAACTTTAACCTTTGTAAAGGCCGATTTCTGCTCAATAAACATTAATAAACAACATTATAAACCATCAGTCACAACTCGTACACCCTTTATCCAAAGTATTCTCTATTAAAAGTTTGTACCGAAATATCAGGAGAACATGAATCCTCTGTGAACAGTGAGTGACTGGTTGAATGTCTTTAAAATAAAGTGACTAAACTGCGCTCGTTCTCCATGTGTCCTGCTGACAGCATTAACCTTTCTGAGGCTCCACGCTGCCTCCTTCAGTGCACAATCTGTCAAAAATTGGACCCCAAATTGCACATGCCTGCATCTGTGTGCAAAGGCTTCGAACAGACAATGAGCGACACAATGGGCCTGGCTGTGCCATTAGCTGAGAGGTTGTCATGCCAACGATACAAAAAGCCCCTCGCTCGGCTCAGGCAAAAGGTTTGGCCCCGAGGAGAATTGATATTGAGTGAGAGCTTTGCCTGGAGGCCCTTCACTTCTCCTCCTCGCTTTCTGTTACATCATTATTCATGTGAGGAAAAAAGCCGTCCTGCTCCTGAGGCTTCTGTCCATGTCTGAAGACCAGAGCGGTGGCAGCTACCGGTGTGTTCAGGCTGGGGGGGGACAGCATGGTGGAGGCTGGGTGTCCAGTTTTTTTTAGGGGGGGGGGGGGGGGGGAATTTTAGTTCCACAAGAAATGCACTATTGTATTAGTAAACAGACAGTCCCATTGTGTGGAGGAGTGTGACGACCGTTTGAACTCTGAACTGAACCAGCAGGGCCGTCGCTCAGGCTGGAGACGGATCAGAAACAATATGTCCAGTAAAGAAAGAAAAGCACCGGGGGGGGGGGGGGGGCTCAACTTTCCATCCTTTACTTAAGTAAAAGTATCACCACAACAATCTAGAAATACTGCATTACAAGTAAAGGTGTTGCATTTATAATTCCACTAAAGTATAGAAGTATTATCAGCAAAATGTCCCACGTGACTGAGCTATTATGATATACAGTATGAGGTATAGTTTGATAGTTTAATGGTTCCCAATTTGGAGGTTGATCTCATCCTTACTTTTGACTCCAGTACAAAAACTAAAGTAAAAGTGCCCATTATTCAGAATGGCCCATCTCATAGTGATGCTGTGTATATTACTTTAATGTCGGAGCTGGTAAAATTGGAGCAATTTGTATTACTTTATATACTGCTGCAAAGCTTATAAATCTCCTCTTGGGAATCAATGATGTTTTATCTTAACCAAAAATACATCATTATTTATTTGTTGCCTGTACTTTGTATTACTAATCTAAAGTTACCAAACTAATATAGCAGAATAAAGAGTAAAGTATTCACCTCTGAATTGCAGTAGAAGTATGAAGCAGCAGAAAGTACAAATACCTCGTTTATACTAGTTTTTTCTTTAACAAGGCAATGTATTCTATAGAGTAGTATTGTTTAAATACAGTACTGTATTTACTGTACTTATAAAAGTGTGAAAATTTCAACACTTTAACCTTGGCAGGCTTCACTTTTTTGTAGTTAAATTCAGACCTGTGGTTGACCTCCACCATCAGCTCTTCAACGTACAGTTTTAAAAGAAAAATGTCCGACAGGCCTCGAGTTCAGTTACACCATCTGTCTGTCTCTTTTGAAGAGCAAAAACAAAAAGACGCCATTCATTTGCTGCCTCCTTGATTCCTCTTTTGTCTGCGTAATTTGCTTTGGACGTGCCCGGTCCTCTTCATGGCACTGGTACAAACAAACACACACACAGAGACTCACATCTTTGTGTCACTCACAGCAGGCTTCAGGCTTGGATGTATAGTTGTGAAACCTCTGGGTGACACACAGCATCTGAGGCTCAGTTCCTCTCTCTCTGTCTGAGTTGGTGTGATACCACATCAGAAACAATGACGGAGGATTTGGGGCCGTAATCCTCCGGAGGCTCGGGGTTGAGGAAGGCTGGAGAGGAGCTACAATGATTCACACACAATAACACTCTGCTTTTGCTTTTAGGTCAATACAGAAATAGCAGAATGTTTTGCAATATTCACCATTTTCCACATGTATTTATATGTTTTTGTTATTTAAAAAGACACTGTGATGACTTAAATTCATTCTCTGGAGACATACTACTTTATATTCTACACCTACAGTATGTATATACATGTAACGTTACTTTACTTTCATCATACAATATTTATTCCTGTACTCTTCACTCTTCCCATGCAGCCTTGCAGTGTGTGTGCGGCTGTTTACAGTGACGGTTTAATTGAAAAAAAAAAAATCTGTATAATGCTGGAGCAGTTTATTAATAATTCATTGTCTGTTGTTTGGAGTCTGATCTGCTGCTGTCAGTCAACATCCAGCTGACTGTCACTTTGTCAAACTGCTCCGTCAGCAGTGACCAGCTCCTCCGTGCAGCCGCCGATGCTTTAAAGTCAGAGTTTGTGAAATTCAATCTCCTTAATTCAGTTACAAACACAAAACTGCTGTGTGTGTTAGAGACTGGTACCTGAGGCTGATATTTGATTGCTGTTTCATACCTGTTGTTGGCCCCAGGGCCTCTGCCAGGGCTTGTGTGTGTTGTGGGTCTGTGTTTTTGTGTGTTTTTTTTTTTATTTAGTTACTTTCCTCTGTTACTTAGTTTGGCAATAGTTCCATCTATCTCCAGACTATACAATTAAGTAAAATTCCTCTGTGAATCCCTCTGGTCTGCTCCCCTTATCTGCTCTCGTCTCAGTTTTGGGCCATAACAAACTGGTCTCTCATCCAGCTGGGGAATCAGGCTGCTAACTTTGTCTAATAAACTGTTGCTGGTATGGACCTCAGCTTCTACTGAGCTTCATCTGGCAGACAGCCACCCTGACATTATCCTTAAAGGTACCCTGATAAACTTGGGAATTCATCTTCCTCCTTTGACGCTGGTGAACGGTTCAGGCCCAGAGGCAGCAAAGCAGCCAGCTCCGAGGATTCCTTCAAGCCTTCAGTTGTTACTCTGGGCTTTTTTTGCCTCATTGAGCATCTGTGTTTTGCCTTTCGAGACAATTTAGCTGGACGCCCACTTCTAGGGAGAGAAGCCACAGAATTAAATCGTCACCAATTACAGTTTGTCTGACTGTGCACTGTCAGACAAACTCCAGCTTTGTGTAAATCGACAGTTGTTGATTGTAAATCCTCTGAGATACTTCTTTTGAACTGTTCAGTAACTCTAAATATTTGAGTGTTTTTATAGGTCAAAGCAGCTTTAACCCAGACCTTCAATCTGGTTTCACTGATTAGACTCCAAGTTCACTAACTCCTGCTGAATTATGCATCTAGAATGGACAAGAACAATACAATGATTTTGTGTTAATAGTTAAAATAAACAGTGATGAAGATCTGACTACGTTTCAAGACAAATTTAAACATAAAAAGTTCACTTACTTTACATTGCTTTATACAAGTATCAGTCAAATTGTGAGAGTTTTGAGCCTTTTGTGTCCTGACACTGTCTCAGAATAATCTTATTTTAGTTTGCGTAAATAACACAAATAACACTGAAAACACTACATCTGAACTACCCCCCCAGCGCTGGGTAAAGTTAACCCAGGATGTGATTAAAAGTTATTTTTTTTAGTGTGCACACTGGGAGATGGAAGAAGTGATTTTACCTTCTCACATTTTTTTATTTGAAAAACTTTTAGGCGTCTTCAGATGTAAAATTACCCAGTGATTCATCAGCACGGACGACAGAACAAGTCAGAAACATTAATGCAAAATTTTGCAGCTAAAACATTATTTATTTTATTTTCTTGGTGTCAGTGTCGTCAGGTTACAAAACATCTGCACACTGCTGTTGTGACCAGAGGAAGATAGAGGAGGAGGAGGAGGTGGATGGGGGGGGGGTTGTCATGGTAACCACTCCTCTGCTGCTGGGGGGTGATGATGTAACATTGCCTATCGCCATGTTTCTGGGCTCTTTTCTCCTCGTCCTGCCCACCTACACACACACACACACACACACACTGTATGCATGTGACATGGAGTGGTGTACAGGAGACAGACAGAGAGGTAGAAACAGACAAAGGAAGCCCACCGGCTGCACATGACCCAACATCAACAGTAAGATAAGAGAGCAGTCCCTCTGAGCTAGTTTTATAACAACCTGCTGCAGTGTAATCTCTTTAACAAAAACAGATTATTGCTCCTTTTTCCTCCTTTTCAACATCACTGACGCCTGTAATTTCAAAAGAATCCAGTGCACTTAAGATAAAACAACCTGCTATTCTCATCTGTCTCCCATAATCGCTGCTGCCTGCTGCACTGATCGCATCATCAAAGCTGTGTGTGTGTGTGTGCTCTGAGAATCGTTAGACGACAAAAGGCAAAAAGCCTCAGCAGGAGAGTAAAAAAGGGCTTTTTACAGTAAACACAGAGGCAGTAAGGTGGCAGCTGCAGAGGACGATTCCTGCCACATGAGGGCGTCAAACAGCTGCAGTGTTTGAGGGTAAAAGGACAAAAGCAACAAAAACAAAAACAGATTGAACACTTTTATTTTCACATCATAGATATGTGTCACAGATTGAAAATGTACATCAGGCATCAGTCAAAAAACAAGCTGACTTTTCTGGTTCAAGATTAAAAAAGAAGAAAGATTCACTTCCCCCTCTAAAGACACGAGACATAAAACTACAAGACTTTTAAGAAAATATAAAAATAATTCTGTCTTGTTTGTTTGACATTTTGGCCCAAACACAAACCAACACCCAGCCCCATTTGATTTGACTTTTTCAACTGTTTTCTATTTTCTTTTTCTCCACTTAAAACAACAATTTCAAACGTCTCGGTGTTAGCAGTTATCTTTGTCTGATCCCAGCCCCGTCATTCAGGCCCACTCAGATGCTGATCCAGAACCAGCAGATGGTGATTGTCTTCATCTGTACCACTGCATAGTTAGAAGAGATAAACAGAGAGAGAGAGAGAGAGAGAGAGAGAGAGGTGGAGGTGTTTTGTTCAGGCTGCAGCTTCACATCTCTGGCTGAACAGCACCTCCACCACTTTCGGGTCAGCCAGGGTTGAAAGGTCGCCCAGGTCCTTTTCGTTGCGGGCGACCTGACGGAGGATACGCCTCATGATCTTCCCTGAATATCAGTTAGAGAGTCAGAGGAAGAGAGGTCAGATGAGGAGGAGTAGAGGAGGTGAAGGAGGTGGAGTGGATGTGTTGAAATGTTTACCTGAGCGAGTTTTGGGGAGTGCTGGAGCATTCTGAATAAAGTCTGGTGTGGCGATTGGGCCGATTTTCTCTCTCACTGATGAAAGGATACAGAGAGGGAGTCAGTGCGATACAGAATACATCTCAACTGGACTGAAATCAAACTCCACTGTGGACTGAACGTGGCTGCTTTCATTCAAAGAACGCCTGTGTGAGTGTGTCAGCTAGTTTATGAACGGTGAGGCAGCTGCATTATTCACTCAAAACATCTTAAAGCTGTATTGGATCCTGGTGCATTGAAGCAACAGTAACTGCTGATAATGTTTCCTCTGCCTCCTCTACAATTAATTTATTTTTCTGTGACAGATGAATGTTTGGAAAGAAACCCAGCGTCTTTGATTTGAGAGACTGATGCAATAGGTGTTTTCTTTCATCCCTTCTTCTTTCTCCTTTTTCTGGCTGTTTTTGGTGTGTACTCCTTTATTTGTTGCGTTCTCTTTCAAGAAATTGTGGATGTTTTCGTCACTATCTCCTGTGACAATATTTCACTGTACTGTATACAGCTGCAGGAATCAGTCAATTTATAGATTAGCCTATTGATGGGAAATTCATCTGCAACTATTTTGACCACTGAATGATATTTTTAATCATTTTTTAAAGCAAAAAAAGTCAAATATTAGCTGATTCTAACTTCTCGAATGTTAGGATTTAATGCTTTTCTTCGTCACACGAGTGTAAACTGAATGTTTTCATGGTTTATGTTTATTTTATAGACAAAATGATCAATTGATAAATAGAAAAAATTATTCAACGATAATTCAGATTCATCGATAATGAAAATAATTGTTGGTTGCAGCAGGTGTAATGAAGAATTTACTGTGTGAAGGATGATATGTTCATGGTTTTAACCATGCCAGGCATTTTAACATTTGAACTCTAACCAAGCAGTGTGTCTTATTATATAACTATGTTTACTGTCAAGCAGCATAATGAGTGTCTTTATATTTTATTCATTTTGGATCTAAAAATAGAAGATAACCAAAACACACAAAAACATTAAAATCGCACAATAAACATCCTTAATCCTGACCCAGTCTCTTGAGCTCCTCCACCAGTGTGTGGTTAAACTCCCTGCTGTCTTTGAGGCTGACGAAGCAGTAGAGACACTCGCCCTTCACTTTGTGAGGCCGGCTCACCACAGCAGCCTCGGCCACGGCCGGGTGCTCGGTCAGAGCCGCCTCCACCTCTGCTGTGCTCATCAGGTGTCCTGTAAGACGACAAAAAGACACACCAGGTTATGACTTTTATCTGTGATACATCTTTAAAAAAACATAAGAGATGAATTCAACAAAGAGTTTCAGGGGAATAAAATGAAAAATATTCTCAGAAGGCTGCGAATTTAATGTTGTGATATTACATAACAGAGTAAAAATAACTCAGTCTGGTGCTGTAATAATCTTTTTGAGGGTTTTGAGAAGCAGCTGTATTATCAGACAGTAACACCTCTCAGTATGATACCTGACACATTCAGCATGTCATCTATTCTTCCTGTGATCCAGTAATATCCGTCTTTATCCCGCCTGCAGCCTGAGAGAGGAAACAAGAGGAAAACAAGTTGCGTAACCCCCAAAAAGAGTTTTTATAGCATCTCAGGAGGCTCCTTGGTATTTTAGTGAGAGATCAAGATGTACGTTTTTGGTGCTTTGACTGCTGCTTAATCCAGAGTGATCTGCATGATAGTAGGGTGAGGCTGATATTTCTGGTCTCCTATACAAGGGTGAAAGATGAAATATAGTTTTCGTGTCTCACCATCACCAGTCACATAAAAGCCTGGGAATTTCTTGAAGTAGGTGTTCTCAAAGCGCTCTTGGTTTCTGTACACAGTGCGCATTATTCCAGGCCAGGGCCTCCTGAAAACCTGCAACACAACACAGAGAAATATCACTGCTGCTGCTGCTATCATTAATAACGCTAAACTTTATTTTGAATGGTGCTGTGTAAACAAAGTTATAAAGTGCTTTACATGGTGCTCATCATGCAGAGCTACAACTAATTTGTAATAAATCAAGTACAGACAATGAAATCAAATAAAACACCACAATGAAATAAGAAAAAAATACTGAAATTACTAGAATTAAACTGAAAACAACAATACTAATATTTTTAAACCGTTTTCAAAATGCTTCAAACTAAGCAACAAGCAGAGGGAGATAAAATAAATAGAAAGAACTTGTGTGTATCTGTTAATCTGGGCGATGAGCTGTTTCATACAGTTGGCCTTACAGATATAAATAAAGCTGCCCTGAATTGAGTTGAATTGAAACTTACCAGATAACCCTCAGCCTCCCCCTCCAGCTCCTCTCCGTGTTCGTTGAGGATAGTCGGCTCCACCCCGAAGAAAGGAAAGGTCTGAGACAGGAGGTGTAGATTTAATGCAAAATGTTTGCTCCAGATCATAATCTGAATCATAATCCTCTCATGGAAATGAAGAAAAATCAATTTACATGAAGAGATGCTGCATCTCCTGAACTGATACTGATAGATTCTCACATACAGAGGTAAAACTCTTCCTTACCAGCATGACTTTTATTGTTAATATTCACTGGAGGAGATACGGGTGTGTTTAAAAGTTGCATAGAAATGTCAGAGTGTGAGGTAATGGGTGTTGAAGGAGATGTTTTCACTTACAGCAGAGCCGGGTTTCAGCGGTGTGGCGGCAGGCAGAGGAGTCAAAACATGACCTCCCTGCAGAGAAATACAGAAGTGCATTATAGTTACTGATAACTGGATTTAAAGTGACTCTTCTGAAGTCATATCAATCTGAAGTGTGTGTTCATTACCGTCTCTGTCTGCCAGAAAGTGTCGACTACGGGACACCTGCCCTGACCCACCACCTCATGGTACCACTGCCACGCCTCTGGGTTGATCGGCTCACCCACTGTACCCAGAATCCTCAGGCTGGAGAGGTCGTACCTGACGGAGGCAAATGAAAAAATTTTCCCTCAGATTTCCTTATATTCCATCATTGTGTGGCACTCATCACTAATCTTTGTATCACAAAGCTGGACAGTGTTTATTACTGATATAGAAAGTGAGATTTTTCTTAAAATGTTGCTATTCCTTTACATTTTCAGCCATAAAACACCTTTAGAAGTGCAGGGGAAACTCATAGGTCAAGGGATAATGTCCTTGATTTGCACTGTTTCCACAAGAATTCAAAAGCTTATAAGTTGAGATTCATGTGGTTTCTACTTCTGTGGAGTGTGGACGTATCAAAAACCAGAAGTTCATGGCATCTTTTTTCATTTTTTGACAGATAATTCTATTCTGAGTTTAAGAATTCCTGTGAATTCACCATTGGAAATGCATGAAAACATCACACAGTTTCAGTCACATCATTATTCTTACAATCTGGTTTCTTCACTGCCGAGCAAAATGTTACATAAGAAGTCAGGTCTTTGAAAAAATACAGCAGAGCCACCTCTCAGGTGAAGCTAAAAAATGAAGGATTTTTCTGAACTGCTATGAAGCAGCCAGGTGCTCACTTCTGCAGTGGTTCCCGTCCGTACTTCATCAGCAGGCGGATGGCTGTAGGAGCTGTGTAGAACTTTGTCACTTTGTGCTTCTCAATAATCTCCCAGAACCGGCCGACGTGAGGGTGGATGGGAATCCCTTCAAACTGGGAAAAAACAAAACATACAATATGTATCTCTAAGCAGGGTGAAAAGCACTGAAGCTAAAATTTAAAAAGAAAAATGAAAGGAACAAAGTGAAGTTTCTGACTCACTAGAACACCTGTAGCGCCGTTCGCGAGGGGGCCGTAGGTGATGTAGGAGTGGCCGGTGATCCAGCCGATGTCGGCCGTGCACCAGTACACATCGTCATGGTGATGATCAAAAACGCACTTGAAGGTCAGCGACGAGTAGAGCAGATACCCGGCAACGGTGTGGAGAACGCCCTGTACCGTACACAAGGACATGAGAACATGGACAGGAAGATAATTGGTCAACACAAAGGCAGCAGACAGTAAAAATAAGGTGGGGCTCTGTATGCTGGCAGAAGGGACATGTATGCAGGTGTGTGTATGTGGGCTTGTGTTACTTGTGTTGTGGGGGACATAAATCTATTTATACAGTCAGGAGGGACTCCTCTTCCCCTGGGGACAAAAAGCAAGTCCCCATAATATAAAATGTAATTTACTCTAGGGTGAAGGCTTGGTTTAAAGTCTCCAGAAATTGTATGTAAATCAATATAATGACCTCTGAAGTGATGGAAACATGACTGTGTGTGAGTGAGAGACAAAGCCAGAGAAATTATTTCATACTATTTGATGTCCTGAGTGCTGTGTTTTGTGTAATAATAACATATAATTCACACTAATACACAAAACACAAATGCAATTGTGGTGCTTTCAGGGAACAGATAGCTCTCTAGGATTGTCTCTATGCCTTTTAGCATTAGAAAAACATTAATTCTCTTTAAAGACAGCAGATTATGTAAAAGCCAGCGTGGATAACATCATTACAAGCTTATCAGAGGAGAAAATAGATGCTGTGATTTGTTTTTAAGATGTGGTTTGGTAGAGATTTATACAGACTGTGTGTTTCTGTTGTAAAACTGGTTTCCACCTGCAGCCATGTCTTATTTTTGGGTTTGCCAGTGAGCCATGTAGTGTGTAGGGGATAAACAGGTCTCAAGGCTCCAGCCACTGGCTCACACTCTTCTTCACAGAGAGTCTCATCACCGCCCCACCACATCGTGACCGAGTCCCAGGGTCTGAACGCATCAGAACAAAAAGGGAATAACCACCATCAATGGCCACTCATTACATCTGCTCACATCGTAGCCAGAAGCACAGGCAGCAACACGCCATGTCAGCCCAAACCGGCCTGTAATTTACTGTGTCCTCAGAGGTATATTCTGAACTAAAATTGGAAGAGAATTATGTTCTAAGGTTATTTTTGTTGTTGTTTTAGCCTCGATATGAGATTACATGACCTTTGGCTTGAGGATCTATGGATGCCTTGAACTGAAAGACTTTAAAGACTAAAAAAGACTACAAATTGGTCAAGAATCCAAACAATAGGTGTGTTTGGTAGTTTTTACCTGTAGTCGTTGCATGCAGCTCCACTTTGTCCTCTCAAGGCATGGTGCTTGACAACGAGGGCATTTAGTGACACTGGATAATGATCTGAAATTTTAAAAATGTGTGAGAGAGGCAGTGAAAGGCATAAAACCCTGTTGCCCCACTTCCCAAGAATTTAAAAATATCTGGATCAAGAGATCCCTTGAGGCATGTGTTACCTCATATTTATTCTTGTTCTATCATCTTAGACAATTTTCACATTTGGAACATTTTAATTTAAGAGCTTATTTTCCCTATCCTACTTTTTTCTTGTTTCACCTGCCCTTGTCCATTTTAATTATATATATTTCATCCATTTCATGTATATATTATAGCTCCAATTTATATTTGTTCTATTGTGTCAAATCTACAGTGTACAGTAGACAAGTATTCACATGGTCTGTTTTTAATATATAATATCTATAGCAGCTTTAAAACCTGTCCAATTGTATAACTGTTCACGCTTTCTTTCCCACTGGCAGCAACAAACAGATGATTTATTTTATTTTAAAATGACACCTAAACCCTCGATACTGCCTCCCAGATAACCATTCCCATCATGCTTGTCGGCTCACATCCCTACCAGGCTCACGTTGCCACGGGATACAAGCAGCTTGGGCTTCCCCTGATGAATCTGAGTGTCTATGCTGCCCGGCAACCCCATAATGTGGCAACCAGGCAGTGTGTTTCTCAACGTCCCTGATAACACAGCTGATATGGCTTTGCATGTGTGTGTGTTTGTGTGTCCAGTGACCTTACATGCGCTGGGGTTGAGTCCCATTACCAGCAGCAGCTAGTGTAAATAAAGGCAGCTGCTGGAGAAGTGGGAACTGTTGGCTTTTTGTGAGATCAGGACCTACTTTTGCCTGCAGGCATTCTCCAGAGCCTCGCTCTGCAATCTGTTTCAGGTTGATCAGCCTTCCTCTGTAAACACCATCTGTATATTACAAAGGATAGAGGAGAGTGAGCGACAGATGATGAATAGATAAAGAGGTGTATCAACCAGCAGGACGAGGTGTTAAACACTGAGTCACTTTATAACTTAAACATCACGCCTTACAGCCCCCGGCTTGGGGAGGTTAGCTGGACCTACCTGTTGTCACCAGGACGCCGCTCTGGGCATCTATATAATCCTCACAGAGAATCAGAGGAGAAACTCTGCAAACTGGAACAGGCAAAGAGAAAGACGGGAGAGAGAGGAAGAGCTGAAAGGAGGAGGTGCTGCAGAACTTTTAAAGGCTAATTTACTCCTAGCTTGGGTATTAATGTCATAGTTTTGTCCATTATTTATTGTATCACAAAAGAGATGCAAAACAACTACAAAGAGACATAAATGATGCAAACAGCACAAAAGATGCAAAACATTTATAAAGAGATTCAAAATGTCCACTGGAGCAGAACAAAACAACTACAAAAGAGATGCAAAAGACTCAAACAAACCCAAAGCTACCAGAAAAGACAGAAAAACTACAAAGACAGAAAATGATAAAACCACAGGAAAGAGAAACAAAACATCTACAAAGGAACTAAAACAACTCAATAAGATAATACAATGATGCAGAGAGACACAAAACAACTTCCAAGAGACACCAAAACGCATCACAAGAAGATGCAAATAAGACTACAAACGAACCCAGAATGATTAGAAGAGACAAAATGACGCAAAACCATGCATGTTTGTAGTCATTTTGTGTCTCTTTCAGTCCGGGTGTCTCGCTTCCTTTCTCATGTCTGTGCCCGGGGCCTTGTGTTAGGAAAACTGCAGGCTCAAAGTTGAACCAGGAGCTCTTGTGTTAATTGTCACTGACAGTTTGAGTAATAATTTCACTGTTCTCCTCCAAATAAAGTGCTTAACTATGAGCTACCTGTTGATCTAGAAGTGGAACTTTACAAATCACCTTGTGTGTATTCACATAGTTTTGTTCAGTTCGGCTGTAAAGATTCATAAGTTGGTATGTAGTTTGTTCACTTTTTTCTAGCTCAAATACACAACAAAAGAAGCTAAGGTTATTTATCCGGTGTGGCCACAGTTAGTGTGCTGGATCGTATGTGAACACTTCCTACTTGTACTACTCCTACACTTTATTTTAGTTTTTACCATCATTTCAGTGGTTATTTGTGTTACATTGGCTGCTGTTCAGCTAACATTTGCTTTTAAGTAAACAGACACAGTGGTGATGTGTACTGCCCTTCTCATCCCCATGCATAGAAGCAAGATTCGCCCAATATTACGAATGAACCAGACATTTATAAGTAATTGCTTATGTGATTGTCATTTGCTGTGTCTCCTCCCAGATACTCTTGTGTTCTGGCTGAGGCTAATAGTTCACAGAGGATAAAGTTTCAGTGTTCATGACAGGGCTATGAACCAGGTCACTGGAGGACTCTGGACTCTAGCAAATGTCACTGCGGAGTGGCATTACAGTCCTGTCTGGCTCTGTCTCGCTTGAATTTCACGCCAAGCCAATTTACAACCATAAATTTATGAGTCACACAAGAATCTAAAAGCTGGTGCTATCCCAAAGATGATTATGTTGCCAAGTGATGTCTACATCAAATATGATAAAACAGAGAGCTGAAGATACACACGACCAAGACATAAGGTCGCTTTTACGCTTCAAGTCTGCCAAAAACAGCCCTTAAGGCTATAAAGTGAACCCACCTTGAGCAGCCCGGACATTTTTAATAAGGCTACCAACCTTGCACAGATGGGGGAAGGTTGAAAAGCTAAAATATTAGTGTTGGCTTGCTTGCAAACTGCACTGACTCTTGATGTCTCCCTGCTGGATACAGCCAGTAAATGTCTGACCCATATTGAGTGCAGGTGCTGCCATGCTCACACGGCACACAGCTGATAACTGCAGCAGCAGTTCAGTCCTGACTATCAGAAGAGAGCTCAGGTTCAATGATGTTTTCTGGGAAACAGGGTCAGAGCAGAAGTTGCAGCTGACAAGCATGCTGGACTGACCCATACTTCCTACACGCTGGCAACACATGACACTGCATGACACAGATCTCAATTGGATCTGCTGCTTTATGGCTTCAAATCTGACTCTAAAACCCCATACAGGCCATCATGTCTCATTTCTGGAAAACAAAACAAACAAAAAACGTAATACTGTGCCACTAGTCTCATACCACTACCACAATGGAGTGAACGGCGCCTATCCTGGCAGCAGGCCAGCATGGTATAGACCAGCTCTGGGATCATGGGAAGGTAGATAGACACTCTGTCTCCTTTACACCTTGACCAAGACAAAAAGCATGATATTATAATCGCCCAGCGTTCAATATGCAACAAGTACATTGTACATACTGTATAGAGCATCTGGTGGTTTTTGGCATGCTGGTAATGAGCCCCATATAGTGTCATTATTTCACATCACACATCATCGAATTTTAGATGATACTTTATAACTTGTACTATAATTCTATAAAACATTCTGGATATATGGATTTAAGATATAGACTGACATGAGAATAAACCCTATGATGAGGCTATTTTAAGATTTTGTCAAGGTTAAAAGAGTTTTGATACTTCTGTCCTTTCTGTTGCAATTAAGAGGCAGTGATTTCACCCACATGTGCTCTCTTTTTCTTTTTCCTCTAACTTTTGGTTGATAACAGTAAATTCTGATCTGACTTTGCCTCACCCATTTGCTTGAGGTGACAGCTTACGCAGGCAGACCTGGCTCAGCCGGGCGGTAGGTGATGCAGGTCATGTGGTGGTCAGAGTTTCCTCCCTGGGAAGACAAGAAGAGAAACACCCAAAATCTGTTACTGTAGCAAAACCTGTGTCAGGGTTGTGTGAAGCTCTGTCTGTATGTCTTTTTTATTACTAATCCTTCCATGTTGACACCAGTTCATGTAACTGCCTTTCCTCATACAACATGAAGTTGTTGAGTTCATTGGGGAGATAACCTGTCTCTTGCTGGTTCCTGTGTCTATATTGGGTTTGGATGTTTGTCAGACAGTTGTTTGGGGAAACTATGTGGCACAATGTTTCATAGGGCAGCAGGCAGCATGGTAGCAAGCTCCTGGTGTGACTGATGCCAAAACACCGCAACAACTCTGGCATCAACCTTATCACAGGGATAGGAATGAAAACATTGATTACTTTAATGAAACCTGCAATCATAAATGTAACAAGTATTGATAAAGTGGTCAAGGACGCGATGGAAGTGCTTAAGACCCTGATCTGTTCTGAATAAATTTACAAATCTCAGGCTCCAGGTTGTGGTGACTGATGTTGCCATGAAATCAGACCAAAATATGAACACACAAAGTACAGTAAACCTATTTCCACCTTTGAAATACAGCATGAATTAGAAAATTCACACACAATAAATCCAGATTTAGAAAACCTAATCCATGCCTTTTGCATTCCAGTAGGCTGAATCATGTAATAGGATTTTCTCAGGTCTTTTCTGAAAAAGCTCTCGACAGCTGCTGCTCAATCAGAATGCTACTGCTTAAGATCTGACAAAGACCAAGAAGGCTGGAGCACATTTCCACTCCTCTCTTAGACATACCACTTGTACATTTATAAACCACTGAATTTTTGGACTAAAATACATCAGCCTGAGGCCGCCTGCCATTAAATCCAAACATGGTGAAGCTGCTTTTGATCACAAAATAGATATCTTGAACAACCCAGAATATCTCAACTATGACCTACATTTAATACTTCACCAATGTATGTATTTTATTACAGCTGTATGTACTTTTGTGCTGTTTCTTGTATATTTATTCAAGTATTTATTTCTATTTACTTAATTTTTTCTTTGTTTTCTTTAGTCTATGTTTTTCTATTTATGTAATTTATCTGTTGTTTCACCTAAATCAATTATGCAATGCACTTAATGCCTTTAAAATGAAAGGCAAATTAATTTAGATACCTCATTATGTCTGAAATTGCCGTCATTGGAGATACGGCAACTCATCAGTTGATAAAATGGCTCTACTACTTAATTTTCAGTTGATATTTAACAACCCTTGATGCATTTTCTTCTCTTTTTGTTGTACTTCCTGCCCACTGAGACAGAAAATATCTTATTGATGCTGAATCGTTAATAATACACTTTAATTATATATGTATATTATAATATATTGTAAGTCATATAATCAAATATCTTGTACACTAAACCTGCACTGTGGAAGGGATTATCATGTTGACGCCTTTAATTGTTGGTTTGATTTTGTAAATTAGTGTAACTTTTAAACTTTGGGCTTGAAATAGAGCACAGTGTAAAACAATTAGTTTCCCAGAGAAGCTTCCTTGAGGATTGAATAATAATTTCTATTCTAGGTGGTAATTTATATCTTTGAAATACAAACATCCATTGATCTCATTGTATCAGCCTGTTATCTAGTTGACCCCTTGTGGCTGCAATAATAGCCAGTGCCGATACAGTGCTTAATAAAGACAAATAAAATAACACATATTTGACATTTAAATCTTATTCTAAAGTCTCATTTTTCGAGATAGTTTCTAGATGTTGGTTTGGACAAGGGTGCTGTTAAATATATAGTGTTTTAATATGCCACACTAAACCATATGGTCAATGAAGATCATTGTGCATATAAATACAGTATCAACACAGCCGATACACTATATCCTGCTCTGGTAAAGGCTGAAACGGCATGGCAAACACTTATAAGATATATTACATAAGCACTTTGATGTAGTGCAAACAGTGGTTAGGATAATTTGTGTGGGTAATGGCTAGTCTCTACTGTGCCCAGTTCCATTGAACCTCACATTGCTAAGCCTGCAGAACAGCTTTCAAGTCTTGTTTGCTAAGCTTCCTCAGTTGATAAAGCAAATACAATATAATGTGCCATAAGATAAAGCCAAAAACATAAAGTAGGTCTTTTATGGTGAATTGTCATGTGTGAGATTCCTTTAAAGAGTTTAGGTCAGGAGTTGAAAGGAGCAGGAGAGAACTCCAGAGCTGCATCCAAAATATGCAACTGAAGATAGTCTTGTTCTGTAAACAAACCATTAGGCTGTTATTGACTTTTATTATTGGAAGATTCTGGGAAGATTCAAGAAGCAGGTTTTAGGACATAGCAAAACACCATAAATTTGCTTTATGGCTTCTGGTAGGACTTATGGTCGAGCTGAATTTGATAATTTAAATGTGTTTAATCGATGAAATCTGTAATATTTGCAAGATAAGCCTGTAAAATGTTCCTTTCAAATCTACAGAGTTGAATCACTGGCATTGTTTGCAGTGACTGTGGAAGTTGTTTGAAAATCAGTTACAACAGGGACACAGCTGTTATTGACTGAATACCTGATATAACTCCAGGCCAGATTTCCTATCAAAGCCATCATTCACTTAAGCACGCGCTGGGCTGTTGCTTACCAGTAATAGGCAAATCTTTCAATTTGAGGTTTCTCTCCCTCATGCCTGTCCAGGACATTATAGCACATGCTGGTTTCGGCCTCCATGGCTCTGATATATATGTTCCTTTGCTCAAGCATCAAAGTTGTACTGCAGCATCGCCCTGTTGCTGGCTTCCTTCCAAAAGAACTCATCAGCCGACTCCTTCCAGAAAGCTGAAAAAGGATACACTTGAAGTCAGTGCTGCAGGCTGCAGATGACAGGGGTGAGATAAACACTGAGATACCGCCAGACAGACTCAGAGGGAGATGAAAATGCAAAGAAGCACAGCAAGCACTGTACTAAAATACAGACAAGTTTATCTACCTTCTGATCTTCAAGAGATTCCTGCAGTAGTGCCAGATAAGAGTTAAAGTCAGGCACATGAGCATCCTCTGCAGGTCACCAGAAGGGTAGTACACTTTGTCCTGAGATTCAGAACAACTATTGTGAAAGACAGATGTAGACAGGCCTATATCATCTGAGGGTGAGTCAAAAATTGCTAATCTGTAGTCACTGTGCTGATCTGTCTGATCCCTCCCAGCCAAGGTAAGACCACTATAAGGCCTTCTGTACTGAAGCAACACAATTCAGCATGCATAAAGACTCACCTCTAATCCCTGAGCTGAGGCCTCCCCAGTCTGCTTAGTGCTGAGCAGCTAATCGCCCACCGGTGCACCCACTTTTCATTGACGAGCCCTCCCTGGTCTGCTGATAGCATTATTTTTCCAAGCAAGTAGGAGGGAAGAGGAGGAGGAGGAGGAGGTGTGTGGTGGGATGAATACTTGGGGATCTGGTGTTATGACAGGAGTGTTTGATTGGACTGAGACAGTGATGGGGGGCTCTTAGAACAACAGCTGTTCACTGAGAGTTTTATATTTTAACTATGGCAGTAGTCAGATCAGTTTAATACATATAGTTCTATCTATTTAATAACCCATGATAGAGTACTCCCACCAAAATATTCTGCTATCCAATTCTCCATTTATCCAATATATACGTATCCGTTGTAATTTTTATTAGATTCTCATTTTATCTTAGTACTTGATTCATCCTGTTTTACTGGGATGAACTTCCTTGTAGCTTTGTTTTATGAGTTAAACAAAAGTTTGCATTGTTGCCAGATTTTATTATTATATTAATATGTAATAATGTATCATTATTTTCTATTATTTTTCATAATTTTTGAATATCTGTCCGAGTAAATGCTGAAATATACAACGAACTATCATTCTGGTTACATAACATAGCTCGGAGCAGGAACGTTGGCATCATTTGCGTTTGATCTCGAATCTAATCTGGGATCGATTGAGTGACGCCCATTAGCTGACGCGACGTCAGGCCGTCCCACCGAGCGTGATAACGTTTGTGTTGATGTCGGCCGTCCTGTCCATCTTCTAGTGCACCGGGACCAAACTCAAGCTCCCAAGATGTTTTTGTCTGCTGCTGTCTGCTCTGCAGGTATCGTGGTTTGCATGGTTGTGATATTCCTATGATTCTGGGGTAAAAGTTAAAATGCCATTTTGGTCATTTGTAGAGAAATGTAGCATCATATGGGCGTTGCAGTGGAGCTGCTTAACTAATGGTAACACTCGCATGCTAGCTTAGCTTAGCTTCCCGCGTCAAACGTTTTACAAGGTGATTATTTGACAAATGAGCAATGCAAAGCATCTCTCTCTGACTTAAGCGTTTGCGGTCTAATGGAATTAATATTATTAAGCTATAATTAATTTGACATTAACCACTTTGATATTTGATTAGCGAGCAGTGTGACTAATGCAGAAACACGTAACTCAAAGTTACAGCCTGTACAGCATGTCAGACATTTCCGTGACTACTTGCTGCATTTATTAAACGGATTGTAAGTTTGCAATAGCCCCATTTACTGTGGAAATGAAAATGAAAATAGACACATTTGTGTGATTGTGTGGATTATGCATTTAAAACATATACCTTAGCAGCTAATACAAACTAGTGCTCAAACTATATTAAGGCGAAGGCATTTGGTATTTTGATCTAGCCTGTTAAACACTGATCTACTCATGTACCACGCACAGTGTGATCTTCTTTTATTGTCCTGGTAATTGCCGCGATTTGTAGAATAATGTAATAATGTAATATTAATGACGTTTCACATCATCTCTGTGATAGACAAGGGCAACATCAGTTTTCATTTTCTGTGTAGCTTTTCCCTTTCACTGTCCTTAAAGGTAGTTTCTTAATCTGAGCAAGACGTACCCGCTAAGCTCCGTTATTTTATCTGTCTTTCTCTCTCTCTGTGTTTACAGGCCACAGGCAGGTCCGAGTCTGCATCGGCCGCCTGCAATGGCTGGAGCTGGCAGGCATCTTGTGGTGAGTTACAGGTTCTTTTGGTTGGAACAATTAATCAGCAGCTAATGATATTTGTAATTACAGTATTAAGAGTTTATTTCGGTTTTGTCAGTACTAGCCAGAATCTGTTAAATAAGACGCTTGTAAACTTTCCTTTTCATTTCTGTCAGGCAGATTTTATTCTTGGCTTCTAAATCAGGGACAACTCTGCATGGGAAAGCAGTAAATGGCCAGAGTTAATAAGTAGAGAGCCCAAAAGGACCACTGTACTAGATAATTGGATTTTTCTTATGGTGCCCAAAAATTGAGAATAATATGTGTTATTGTCTAGATTTGTATCACGTTAATTTCCCTATTACTTACCTCTCTCAGAAGTATCAGTGCAGTCATTCAGCTACAAAGTATTTCAAATAGGCAAAGAAAAAATGATGTTGATGCTGTGTCTCATGAAGTGATTAAACAACCAGAGCAATCTGTCCCCTTCTTCATTCTTGTTCCAGGCTTGTGGACTGAGGTTATTTATCTCTTAATTAGCTATTCTTCATAAAATAACCAGTTTTACTCCAGCATTTCACACCCAATACAAACATTACCACCACAACTAAAATCAAAAGCAGTTTTAGAAACTGTATTGGACCTGTGATTACATCATTTATATTAAATCAATGCATAACTAGTGCATGCCTCTACTTCCATTCTTGCTTAAATAATCCTAGAGGTATTTGTTTTCCAAAGTTACTAATTTGTCCAGGAGCCGCCTTTAGAGCCTGTTACTGCTACACTGTGCAACAAAAAACACTGGCATGTGATATTCTCATGCAATGGAAACATGCCATGGTTTCACAGTCTCGAGAAGTTAAAAATGTTTTGATTTGTGGATTGACAAAACAAAAGATAAGCAGCATGAAATCATCCTTCAGTCCTCTCTCTTTAATTAGAAATGTTTTGAGCATCTTCTAACATTAAACACCATTAAAGTTGCCTTTACTTAATTGCTCAAAGGATATTTGCTGCCTACAAGGGGGCAGTAGAAGCAGAAATAGCTGTTATCTGTGTTGAGTTTTTCACGGTCTGATAGTAGCGCTGGTTTCCGGGCTTATAATAGCTTTATTGCAAGTTATTCATATTTTATGAGATACTATTAGATACTGCTCATATGTTGCGTATACTCACATAAAAGTGGTAACTCTCAGACAAAAATTTCTATCTCAATAGCATCCCCTACATTTTTGTGAAGCTATTAATTAATATTATTCAAAGATGACTAAGGAGAACTAGCAGCATTTGTAAGTAGTTGCTAACTGTTCTTTAACACTACATGGTCTTCTGTTTTGTGCACAGAGATACTCCCGATAACAACTTGAGGCCTTTGAGTCTACTGAGGAGAACAAAAAGGTAAGACTGAAGTCCAGCTATAAGTGCAAGAAGCGTAGGAATACCTGTTTTTTCATCAATTAGTTTTATTTAGTTTCAGAATTAGACAGTTGTATATCTCTTGCCCTTTCGCCTTCAATTCCTGTGTCACTAGTTTCAACTAGATGATATATTTCTTTGTGTTTTGTTTATCTAAAAGGCTCAATCATGATCTGGGTTTTATTTGCATATTGTTCATATGCAAACATGGGCATCCTATTATAATCACCAAGATGAAACAAGTTTAAGTTCAAATCTATATTACATTTTGAATCCTGCGTCAACCCACTGGAAAGTATCTCTGTTCCTCTTGTAAATGTCTTAGAAGGTAGTGCTTATATGAGCATTGCTCACAGTTTGAATATATCTATCTGTGAATAAAATTCATATTCAAAAAGAGGAATAAATTATTCAATGATTCTATCATTGCTGCAAGTTCACTAATGGTAAGATGGTGTTTTTCCCCGTAGAGGATTGAGATAGCTACCATCCCGGTGCTGGATTTGAAATCATAGAGGCAACATGGATGGCTCCCCATCTCTGCTATGAACATATTGCGATTCCTCTGAATTTTATCTGTATGTGCTGATGAAAGCTGAATTTAACCAGCCGATAATGATGGCAACAGGGGCCATACAACACCAGGTCTTTTGTAGTCGTGGTAAGGTAAACCTCATTGAATCCTTGCACTTGTTTTCACTCAGGTCGCTGAGGTGCCTCGGAGCCGCCCAATGAGAGTGTGTATGGTAGCGCGACATTCTATACGATGTTCCTGCGCCAGCCTGGGAAAATACTTCATTCAGATCTGCACAATAACTCCTGCATGCTTTGTAACTCAGACAGCATCCTGAGGCCATCCAAAACAAACTGCAGAGAGCCATTTTCCATTTTACGGAAATACCAATAAAGAGATGAAAACGCATGAAAACAATCTGTGCTTTTTTTTTTTGACAGTATATTTGAGATAAATAGAAATTGGGAACAAACATGTAAATATACAGTTGTCAATGCAGTTAAAATAAATACTCAAGCTATAGCAGACATAGATCACACATACTCTGTGGCACATAGTACACGAAAACTACACTCATTTCCATAGTTCTTTCAGTCAACCAAATAGTAGTGAGGTTTTATTATTTGTCATAGCTTGTATATAGTGTTACAGCTGTAGTGTCAGGTAGTGCCAATTTGCTGCTTGTTAGGAAAATTAGCTACACATACAATATTATGTTTTCATTTGTTCTCCACAGGTATCAAGGTTGGAGAGACTACTCCAGATAAGCTGTTCACACTCAATAGAAGTGGAATTAGGGTGCCTGTGTGAATGCTCCAATGGTCCAGATCAATACACCATTATGTGAGTGCAGATGGCATCCTTACTGAACATTATAACTACATTAATAAAATTAGGTTAAAAGCCAGAAAATTAGTTTTGTGGTAAAAGAATGTATGCAGAGAATAGACCTCTATTTCTGGAATGCAACTCAGAGGTGTAAAGCAGTCTACAAAACGGCACAAGTTTGAAAGAAATGAACAGGAGGGAAATGAAAACATGACAGTGAAAAATAATCCAATCTTAAATTAATATTGGAATAACACTACGCCTCATCCACAAACTCAGTTTGAAATAGATCAACTTTATGTCAGGTGTGATATGTGTTTGGCTCTTTTGACTCCAGGTTAAACATGAAACCACCGCATTTAACTGCCACGGAAATCTAGCTACAGCAAGGTGAGCACAAGAGATTGACCCAATTAAAGTAAATGTGACTGAGAAGGCGAATTTTTCTTAACACCCTCAAGCATTGCTGAGGTGTAACTATTAGGTGAGAATAATGGCGTGTTAAAGCAAAAAGTAAGGCAGTACTGACTTCAGCATTTTATGTGAATAATTAATACCCAGAAATACTCAGTCTTTGGGCTGTTAGATTGACCAAGTGCAATCTACATTATATGTGTTTAGTTTGATTTAACATGGTACAGTTTGTAAATAAGTATACCAGGAGCAGCGCCAAGGCAAACTTGAGACGTGTATGTGTATGTTTAACAGTATTTTAATTTTAAATGTTTGATTTAGTCTTTTATGCACATTAACACTGTGGGATTATCAGATATACAGTAAGTCAGTAAGTGTTGTTGGATAAGAGTTCATGGCATGCATTAGTAATCTAGCGTTAATTTGGCTGTGTGAAAAATCATGTCTCAGGTCTTGCATAGGCAGGTAATAGGTATACTTCTGTTGTGTGTTAAAACAAGAAAGTCTATTATGTGACATAGTTTTAACTTTAGTGCTGAATAGTGTCTCTAATCTGTCAGTGGATCTAGCGAGCTGGAGAAGCAAAACCCAGTCTATTATCTTTGCATGTATATAGTTGTAATGCAGTTTATACGACAATAAAATGTGAAAGGAAAACAACTACTGCTGCATCTGATCCAGTTTTAATAAATAATTATTGGCATCAAATAATCTGCTCTTTTACGATTCTATTGCAGCTTAAATACTATAAGTCTCGTATGACCCATTATCCTTGACAAGTTGTTCTTGAAATTTGAAACTGTTATTGAAGGAAATCTGGCCTTTTGATCAGTGTCAAAAGCTATAATCATCATTAACTCCTGTAATTGCAGAAGTAGTATTTTAAAGTATTGTCTCCTTTAATCTCCTCCTCTGTAGAATTTAATTTGAATAGTATGATGTAAGATCTTTATTGGGGTTGAAGATATAATAATAATATATAGAAATGTGAAAATCTGTGCACTCTACTGCTTTCTTTGTTATTTATTCCATTCTCTTTGTTTCCAGTGGACCTTACACCTAAGGACATTGATATATTATTGATGAACTTAAAGCAGGTGATCCCACCACCAGACCCAGGCAAATAATTCATATTTTCAGTTTAACTTTCATTGATACAATTATATGTGCACCAGCTGCACGCTAAAGATGCATTTTCTTTCCGTTACAGGAGTGGGCATGCTCTGTGAGCCTGCAGGATTGACCTCTGACAGAGCCTCCCAGTTGACCAGGCTTCTGTGTAAGAGCAGATCTGTAGATGGTATTGGCCACGTTGCTTTTTTCTTTAAAGCAACTTGTCCCTGAAGCTGATATTATGTTTAATGCAAACATATTGTGTAAATAAAACTGTTCAAGTGTACCTGTGCTCTAGGTGTCAGTGTGTCACCAGGGATCCTCTGCAATAAGGAGGCAGTAATAACTATAAACAGATGAACAGTACAGATTTATATCTTATGTTTTGTTCCTATGAGAACAACTAGCATCTGTCAGTACAACTGACAATAGATCTTGATATATCAGTACATAGCTAGAAAGTAGGTATTTATTTTAAAGACTGCAGTTAAATTAGCTTCTTTTTTTCTGTTGTAGCGGACTCAAAAATGAACTGTAAAAATACTGTTGTAGATTTTTATTTTTATGTATTTGTTTTTTGTAAAAGTTCACTCAGTCATGATCACACGATGTCTTGATAGAAAAGGTTATGTCACAGTTTCCATTGTCAATGCCACTAAGGACAGTTTTCTTCCACATCATATACTATGTATAAGCACATCCACAAACACATTTTGGAAGAATCACTATCAGCAGTGTATAATTATTTAAGGTATCACTACAATGGAGTGCAATATTTCCAATACAGGGCCAAATAAATGTTTTCAATAAATTTTATTTCTCTTATCCTGTAGCTGTGGCACATATGAAATGTTTCCTATACCTGTTCTTCCCATAAAAACAGAAACTATTTGATAAAAACATTTTTACTTGTCAGAATTGTTACA